>OX940880.1:72618476-72732109 GCA_954870665.1 Stratiomys singularior | reverse complement strand
TTAATTTTCTCGTTATTTAGCTTCTCTTATTTCACTTTTCATTTCAAATAACCTTTGTACACAATCTGTATTGGAAAGTGCGATCAAACAACATTCAAAATGCTCGAAGGATAGTAGTTTAATGACACGTATTTTTAGAAATAAAAACATACATCAAATGAAGAATATTATTATATATTTTTCAATTAGGAATCCGTCTGTTGAGGAATTTTTTCATACATTTGTTAAGAAAGCTTAATTGCTGAAATCAAGAAAATGTTTTCCACATGACTCACGTATAACCTGGACATTCTGATTAAACGAAAGTCGAACTGGCTGATGCAAAAATATAGTTCCAAGTACCACAATCTGCTAACATATGCTCCTTGCGAATGGAAGTTCATTTTTCTAAAAATAACCTGAGGAAATTCATCGTATAGAAATTTCGAATTACCAAAACCTGAAGCAAAGAGCGCGCGCGCGAAACGCTAACACGTCGCTAAGCCAATGACGCCACATTTCCTATACGTGCACTATTCCTCGATCTTACAGTGTGTGAAAACATTCAATTGATGAATCTGTGAGTTTGTGAGACACTTTATTGATGCAATCAGTGTGTATTATAATTTAAGATCTCTTAGTGCGAGTCTTATTCAGTTAAACTTAATTCGAACGACACTAGAGTCTGGCGATCAGTAGATCACCAGCCTTGCTCCGACGTAAATTGCGAATATTATCGGTAACTCTGTGAGAATTACTCTGTGTTTTGTTAAGTTTGTGTTTGTAAATCAAATCTAAAATCACAGTTGAACCGCCGTAAGAAACTTCCCTGACGCTTTCAAAATTTGAAAACTCCCAAAAGAATTTACTTTGAAAAGGATTGCAACATCAATTTGTCGTATTCCAAACACAAAAAAAATGTCTTCAGCAATAGCTAGATCATCGAAATATTCATATCGTGCCAGTTCAACTGGAGGTGGTTTGTCCGATGTGAACATAGAATACAGTGCCGATTTAGCTGCGCTTTCACGCTTGGAGGTAAGATTATTAAACTCAAGCAAGGTGACCCAGCAAAAATCTTACCAGCTCTAGCTGCCTGTTCAGTAAATCATACATAAAATTTTTAACATTCCAGTGGATACAGAATAAATTATTGAATATTTTGAAACTTTGAAACCCATGAGATCCTGAGAAAAGTTTCTTTCCTATTAAATGACATATTCACCTAAATGAATGCTCTAATCGCCCGATTCATTTTAACAGTATATAATCATATTCTTCCAGGATAAAATTCGCCTCCTCCAAGATGATCTTGAGATAGAACGTGAATTACGCCAGAGGGTAAGTACTTAAAAATGTTCTTTATTTGAAATCAAAACAACGACTCAAAGAAAACTGACAAAAAGAAATAAGAACAACTGATGAATTCTAAAGAAAGGGGATAAATATTCGTCTCCGCTAAAAACGGAGTTGTAATGCAGATCTTTGAAGCATTTTGGATAAATTTCAACTTGACTTATCCAACCGATTGATTGAAAATATTAAAACCTGAGGGTTATTTCTTTATGAAAACACCCATAAATGACATCATTTATAGAACATTTCTAATACTGTATGTCATGTTCTATGTTCTCAGATGTAGACTTGAACTAGTTTTTAATGTTCATATTTACTCAATAAGTTTACGACGCGAAATTTGAAACAATAAAGAAAAAATAGCTCCCACACCAGCAACCTTGCTAGCATTATAATATGAAAAAATTCTAAGCCGTTACACAAAATTAGAAGCCAAAGTAACATAGTTGAACAATATCAACTGATTTCTAAAAAGAAATCAAAATTGTCTAAGTTCAATCCCATTGAAAATCACATTCTGTTCTTTAAAAGACAAAGAGATCATGCGATAACTACATTCTAGTGCAGGCCATGAATAAATGATACTTTCTTTTAATTTTCTTTCATGCGGAAAAACCAGACAATGATTCATTTGATATTTGGAATTATAACTGCAACACTTAGGTTGTATAAAATTTGAAAATCGAATTTACGGCGTCAAGCTTCAAACCAGCCCGTGAAAAATTCTTAAAACTGAGTAAAGATTTTATTTTAAATTCGAGACATATCTTCCTCAATATTAGAGTATTTGACATGCGATTGGTAAATAAAATTTTGTGCTTATTCTCTTTCGCTAATTTGTCCAGAAAACACTGTTAGAAAATGAGATTTGAAACATTGTGCAAATCAAGCATGACACTGGCTTGATTTGCAATTAAACGATATTTTACAGTTTTAATAAAATTGGACACAATTATAATACCGAAGCTTGGAAAAACTTGCTCAATATTTATTCATGTATTATCAATATTGTTTCGGTAATCAGACTTTAAAGAAGAGTTTCCTCTCTTTGGATTGTGGCGACAAATATGATGATTCGAATGTTGTGCAACTTTTTCAAATAACAGAATTCAAAGCTATAAAAGTATTGAATTGAAAGACTCTTCCAATGTATAGTGGATACTTTTGTTGAGTGTTTGTTCCTTTCATGGATCTTGTAATACTTTCTTATGTGAAATGAGATGAAAAACCCCATTAATATGAAACTCGCCTCAGTAGCCACAATGCTTCATTGTCCTCAGGTATATAGTTTGATATTATCACATATATAATGGTTAATTAAAATTTAATACTGTTTGAATGAACGCATCTCCGTTAAAAAAACTCCTCTGCAATTAAGATTTATGAAATGAAATCGAATTACAGGATAGCGTGACTTATTGCGTATCGGACTTCAAGTGACACAAAGAAAGGGGTCTATAAGTTTTACACCCCATCTATCCGAACGAGAAAAATTTACTAGATATATATAATGTTTATAACAATTATTATTTTATTTTTGTATATATATATTATTTTTTATTTTTTTTACTAGTATGATTATTATCTTTATCATAAGTGGTATAACTACTTTATTCAAACCAAAGCTAATTTCACTGAAATTGGGACACGGTCATAGACGACTTTCCATAATAATTATTTGAACCCCGCTTTCAAGGACGATTGGAATGTTTTACTTTAAAAAGCACTCTTATAATAACATAACTAGCACAAATTTTAGCAACAATAGTGTATTATATTATCGCTAACACAAATTTTCAAAAATACACAAGAAGGATTTTTGGACCTTATATGCGGAACAACATGAATTTAAATCATAAATTTTCTTGAGTTTACATTGTAACATAAATTTTAAATTAAAAGATGGCCTACTTAATCATGACTGAAATAGACTACATAGCAAATATATAAACTTCTTTCTCCATTCGATGAAAAAGTAACATTAATTAACGTTAAAAACACTTCCGTTATCTTGGCATGGTTGTGTTCATGCACTCCATGAAAAATGTTTCATGTTTCATGAATTGGAAAAGTAATAAAATTATTTGTCACTAGAACATATTTTTCGAACATGCAACTATTCCCCTGTTCATGACTCTTTCTATAAGCAAATCTACAAATAAACTATGCAATTTGATACTCCAAATTTTAAGCAGCAAGTCTGATTCACGTTTCCTAATTTATTCCCCTTTGCCAAACTCTTGGATATATGTTTAAGAAAGCAGTTCAAGCTTTCATCTTCCCCTACATTCCTTTCATTTTTTACTGCCAGTAGTGTTGGCATTTCTAATAGTAGCAGTTGTATCAGTAGAAATAGTTGTAGTGGTATGAGTAGCAGTAATTGTAGTAGTAGGTGCTGTCAGAATTACTTTTTCTGATAGCACCTTCGTGTAAAATTTTGTGTGTTTAACTCATACCACATCGAACAGAAAATATCATCAGCCCCACTTTTAAACACACGATTCGAGTAAAATCTGCATTTTATTTACGCTACATATTCATAAAGCTATATTTAAAATCGTGTATATACCCAGAAACTAAAATAGCATCACCTGGAAAATTTACATTCGCCTCATTCCATACTTTTCATACCTTGATACACTCCCGGTTCAGAATCACTACGATCAGAATACATAGCAACAAAATAAGAAAAGAATAAAAGAGCATCACATAAGAAGCCTGAAACAACTCACGCGGCCATCAAATATACAACACATCAAGCAGGTCCTGTAAACTATTTTTGGTCCTGGCAACAGTTTTAACTGGCGATCATTGAAAAAATCATTTTTCTAATAACATCCGAACAAGTCGGCTAAGCTAAAAATATTTTCGATACATGAAGACTTTCGTGAAATCTTAAAATAAACTTCAAAAAATGTGTGTACAATAAAACGTGCGAAATCTGAAAATGTAACTTAAAATTATTTATGAATAGGGAAGAAAACAAGCTTTTTTGTGTAGAAGTTTAAAGAAAATAAAATAAATGGTTTTGGGAATAAATAAAGCTTATGTTGTTAGTTTTCAATTATTACCAATGAGGGTACAGCGAATATGTCAGAGAACAATTTTTTAATCGATTTTATCCCATTGCTCTTATTAATTATTAAAATAGTTTGCTTAAAACAATTTCAATAAACCATTTATCACAATGATTATGAAAACATATGGCAATAATCGTAGTTGATTATGGTCAGAATTAAAAAAAATATTTTGGTAGAACTGCACTTTTGCTCAAAATTTTTTCACCAATCCTAGTCATGATACTGCCGTAACAGTAGGTCCTCGTCACCATGATTTGGTCGAAGGTCGAACACAGTATTTAATTGATTCAACTAACTTCCCCAATCAAGGTGAAATTACCTCTGAGGGTGGGCACCTTCATCCTCAGATTTTCTCAAAGCAAGCTGAATCCCTGGAGTCTGTCATTCACTGGACTCATAGTGCCAATACTCCAGCGGTAGCTTTATCTGCCAACGCCTGAACATAATCAAAGTAGACTATCGTCTTGTTGATCATGAAGCCTAAGGTATTTTACCATCGACTATGGCTCGATGGGAAATTGCAAATCCGATGTTATATCCGGTGACTATTGCCACGACGTCATAACCATAGCCAATCACCAGTGACTTATCTTACAAGTACAGTCTTAAAAGCCCATCGTTTAGAACATTCTATAAGTCTGTGTCAAGAATGAAGCTTTGCTCTCCCCATGGTATCACGTTTATTTTTGCTGATCCCCCAATGTGACGTCGACAAGCTTCTGGTCGTATATCATCGGCGCTCCAAAGGATTCAAGGTCGCTGAGAAAATCAGTAGTAATATGTTTAATATGAGAAAAGAAGAGTAATGTATAAGAGTAAGAGAAGAGTAATATTTACCTTGAGTAGTGATCGTACTCTTCTACCCACTGGACAACATACACCACTTCTATATTTATGCCAAACATGGAATAAAAGATAAATTTAATAATCATGGCATAAACGGGATGAATTTCCCGCAGTTAGCATGGCGAAACTAAATATATCTCGGATGAGCTTTTCGAACGTATTCCAAGCGGCATTTAGTATAAATAGGGGCTGAAAAGAAGATTATAGGTCAGAAACGCATTAAATGAACCAAGAAGCATGTCATGGTACGATTTTTTAACGTCTGGCTTCGTTGCTCATATCATTAATCAACCCCGTCTTAACTTAACTTTATTTTAACAAATTAAGCTCCACGAGTCATCGCTACAGATATTGGACTTAACGTTCTGTTGAAGTTTTGTCAATAGCAAGACTAGTTTAAATTCATTAATATACTAAAGAGTTTCCGACCTGTAAACCAACATTCAGGAATGTAATTCATCCTGATTCGTTGAACGTTTGCTTTTGCAATAAAGTCTAGGAAACAGCAACCTTATCTAGTCATGGTCATCACCGAGGCATAAAGTACTCACAAGTAAACGAGATAAGATTAATAGTGGAGTTCACCATGCTTTGCGCAGAGATACCTCCAGTCTCAGTCATAGTTCCAGCCCTCATGTTTGAAACAATTTTTTCCATTTCATGGAGCTTAGTCTGACAAGAAGAAATTGGCTTATTCGTAGTGAGATAGAAACTGAAAAATATTATTATGATCTAATTTGCTCTGATATGGCTCCGAACATGGGATAGAACGTGACCCAGAGAAGGCAGCACCTTCTGAGCGCCGTTTGCTTGCTGGGACATGGGTCAAGTCTTGGGGATTTAGATAATTGTTTTTTTTTTTTTTGTCATAAAACGAATGAATTGCTCAATGGCTAGAAGTACCAAAATTGCAGCGAGGGTCGATACGATCGGCTAACTTGCAGGCCAAGCAAGCATCTATACGACTGAGTGAAAACTGTTGTGCGGCTGATCAGCGTTGTTCCTTTTTATATTTCTTATATCTCGGATACGGTACACGTCAGCGATTGGCCTAATTAGTAGAGCTGTTTATTATGGCCGTTTTATTATGCTTATTTCGCTGGTTTATAATGTTTATTCTGATTGTTGTTTCCTGCTGGTACTTCCAGGCTCTATCTACAGAGCCTATACTTATTGTTTACTGTCCACTGAAATTTCTTGAAGTTTCTAAGCTCCGTGATATCTAATATCAACAGTGTGCGCTGCGTGCCTATGAACAGTTCCTAGAGTAGACGCTTGCTAGCTGACGCCAGGTAGGCTTGGTTCGCCTTGCTCAGCAGGAGACACCCCCCTTCCCACTGAACTACCAGGCGATACATGATGCCCTTTTTTATAAGAAGTCCAGCCCGCACTTGATGCGACACGCAGTTCTAATTGTCTTTTGATGTCAACTTCTTTTCCGCTATGTTTTATGGAAAAACAAAATTCTTTTCTCTAAGAAATTAAACAAAAGCTGGTCGATCTTCCACATGCAAAGAAAGGCAGGCGTGCTCTGTCATCTCCAAGCAGATCGAGTAAGCATGGGACTGTGAGTTTCCAATCTTATAGAGGTAAGACTGAAATGACCTGAGCCCACTGCGTATTCGCATGAGTTAATAATCAGTCTCACCATGCCTTCTGCAGAACCACGACCCTAAGTCACTGATTAGCCGGCCGATCCACTTGTCTCGCACAAAGAGTACCAGCGTTTTTTGCTACAATGCTAGGGTCACTCTTCTTGCCACTCAGCCATGGCACGGCCTTCATAAGTAGACTCGCCTTCGCTCTTCGGCCAGAAGAACTAGTGGGATTACCCTAGCGATAATCAGCACCCTCGGCGCAGAAACTGTACTGTCTGACATTCGCAATCTGCTTCATCAGGACGAACAGGATGCATAGGGCAAAGCGCTCGAACAATCTCGTCCATTTTTTCCACTTCAAGCACACAGGGCCTCCTTGCGGCACCTAGTTTCCGCATGACAAGCTTGTACCGTGTCTGAAACTAAGGCACTTGTAGCATCGAGTTAAGACTACCTTTCGACGTATCCTGCACACAACCCAGCCGATTTTAATTTTCTCTTTGGCGAGGAGTTGCACAGCGTCTTTCTCTGGGATTTCTATTATTGCGACCCTTTGCCCTCTAGGATTGGTAGGCGTCAGACATACCCTAAAGCTGTCTGCCGTAGGAAGAGTTTGCCTTATAGATTCTTCTACTTCTTTGGCATCCGCAACACAGTCAAGGTCTCTTATAACAATAGTAATAAAAATTATAATAATGATAATAATAATAATAATAATAATAATAATAATAATAATAATAATAAAAATAATAATAATAATATTAATAATAATAATAATAGAAATAATAATTTTTTTTTGTTTTGTGGTTGGAAGGTGCAGGCTATTTACGCCCTGAGTGTTGGACTCCCAGTTGCAACCGGACTAAAGGACTAATAACCTTCCCTGGCACACTGAGAACCGTGCATGGAATTGTATGTCACATTACTAAAGGCTAAACCTCATTAATCATCGCCTAGCGGCGTCTTCATGTTACGGGAAATCCCTCTTTCTGCACAGATGGATTGGAAGAAAGAAGATTGCTGTCACAGAGATCCACCTTCCCTCTGCGCCGCCAAGTAATTCATGGTGCCCTTCTTTATAAAATAAACTGTCCGCACGTAATGCGACACGGAGTTCCGATTGTCTTTTGATTGCTTCTTTTTTCCCGTTACACTTTCTGGAGAGAACACGCCTATTTCCTCCAAGAGGTGCGAACGGAGTCTTGTCCATCTTGAAAACGCAGAGAACGTGTGGCAAGCTGGGGACGGTGATTTCCTATCTCATACAGGTAAGACTGAAAATACCCGTGTACACTGTGTAGTTGCATCAGTTAATAGTCAATCTCACCATGTATTCTGTTGCATCACGGCCGCAAGTCACTGATGAGCCGTGCGTTCGACGTGCCTCGCGTTTGGTTTACCCATGAGTTGAGCTGCTACAGAGTTAGGGTCCTTCTCCTCCCCTTTCGGCTGACAGCTTCTCTCGCCGACTACCCCTACATAAGTACATACGTTTCTGGTATTCTGCACAAACCATGATAGAGACCACCCTCGAGTTAACCAGCACCGCAGGTTCAGAGGCAATGCAATATCATGAGTATATGCCTGTTACTATTACTTTACCATTGGATTGGCCATAAAGCGACTGAGAGTCGATACTCCCGATGATCGTTCCTCCGACCCGAAAAGGACTAACGATCCACTCCATTGTCCGTATAATAACCTGGGTTGTGTCCTCCGCTAGGCTTACCCACCGCTTTTTCATCCACTGGTTCACTCAACGAAATATCGCACCCAGTTTAAGTTACGCCTGGTCAATATTTCGGCGACTAGTACTGCTACATCATCTGCGTGACATCTGCACCCCATGTGACTCCACCGTTAACTGCAACCTCAAAAGCTCATCGTACGAGTGATTCCATAGGTCCGCGCCAAGAATGGAAGCTTGCGCCATCCCTAATGCCACATCCATCTTTCTTCGACTTCCAATGTGTCATGGACCAGCTTCCGGCTATTCAGATAGGTTTTCAATATCCGCATCAGATACTACGGCAGCCTGAAATATTATTCCAAAGCACCAAGAATATCTGGCTTTCTAGCAGAATTGAAGGCATACCTCACACCGAGTGTTATGGAGTAATTTTGACTTCGAGTGGTGATTGTGGGCTCCTATCCGCTGAACCACATTCGCCACCTCTGCTACTGCAACGATCAAGGATCGGCCAGCCCTGAAGCTGTACTTCTGAGGAGATGTCAAGATACTTCTGAAGAAGTCCCAAGCAGCTCAGATGGCCTCCTCAAGTCTCTCTCTGATGAGCTCTTCGAGCACTTTCCCAGTGACACATTTTCAGATTGTTGCTCCAGATTACCCTTGCTCATGAACATAAGCCTAGACTCTTTCCAGGAATTATTAGAGCACGCCCTCCTGCAGGAAGTGGTTTAATGCCTTGAAAAACATGTCAGGGGAAAGTTTATGAGCAAGCTGTACCGCTTCCGCTAATACACCGTCTGGTCCCGTAAGTCCCATCGTTACAAATTTCACCCCTCCGTCTAGTTCGATAGCTTACTAGCGAAGACACAGCGGGACATTTCTCGTATGAAGCATCGGGACAAACAGGAAGCAGAAGGAACGGTGCCCGAACAATTTCATCCATTTTTCCACTTCAAGCACACAGGGACTCCATGAGGCTTCCAGTTTCCACATGACAAGCTTATAGCCCTGGCCCGTCGATCCCTGATTATGTACTCAACGAAATCAATTCATTATGCTCTCATTAATCAACTTACAGAGAAGTTTTCTAGCCGACCTTTATGCAGTCGAACGCAGACGTAATGAGACTCATGGTGGAGTTCACTATTTGTGTATTTGAACGACAGGTGTGGGATGGTTGCCAAGCAGCTTCTGCGTCGAAAGGTTCATGTATTTGCAACATTCATTACGACTAAATCCCTCTCAGCCGCCACTTCTAGGATTCGTTTTCCTCTTGGATCTTGATGAGGCATAACCCATTTGATCGCCTTGGCATTGAAGTCACCGCTAACATGGATTTGACATACCGTACTCGAGTTCAACGAAATTGTTCTGATAGAATGAAATTGTCTCGTTCAGCCTGAAATAGACACTCATGAATGACATATCCGCACACCCAATGAAAACAAAGTCATCCCTGCTGTAGCAAGTCCGAACCATGGACGGAAGACTATCTCTGTCGTAGTCGTGTCGCAAGATCGGTGATAGTACCATCCAGCATCCCCCCAATTGTTGTGTTAATCAGATATCAGCATCAGGTCAACTTTTGTCTCTCTCAAAGCTTGGTCGAATACATTTTGTGTGGTCGCACTACGATGTGGTTTGATTTGCTGGACTTTAATCACGTCTTCGCTTTTCTCATGCTCAGTGCCTCCTATAACTACTACACCTGACAGTTTCTGAAATATGAGCCAGATCTCCAGGTTTGTTTTTTGCAATGTTCCACCTTATGGCCGGAGTTTCGTCGATCTGGCACCTTTCTGTTCTAGGAAATGTCTCTGGAGCTGACGAATTTTGCACATCCTTTGTCCCCCAGGCTTCGTGGGGGTCAACCTTATCCTAAAGCTGTCTGCCGTAGCAAGAATTTGTCGAATGGACTCTTCTGCTCCTTTGACATCCACGACTCAGTCTTTGACTCTTATTGCAGACTAGGTCATTGGCTGCAATGTCGATACAACAGTTTTTGAGTCAAGGAAGTCCTTCACGGTACTTTCGAATCGGTACTTGTCGATGGTCTCCGCCCCAAGCTCTACAAGGCGACAGCCTGTTTGGGGCGCCCCTATCATTCTTATGCAGGCTCCCGTTTATTTCGGTTCCACTTTTTGCCTGATCCCCTTGAGGACATCGGCCTGAGTCCCCCAGTCTGCAGGCTTGGTTAGTAGAGCATTCCTAAGCTGCTTGCACATGGTCTTATAAGACATCGCTTTGAGTTTCGCACCTTTGTGCTTTTCGTCCGCCTGTTTCATCATACCTTCTACCCTCGCTGGCTGGACCTTCTACGTAGCCCTTTCTCGCACCCGGGAGCGTACCAGTGGAAAATAAGCATATCTCTCTTGCACTCGACTGGGATCTGTTGTCTTGTGCCGTTTTGCTATTTTCTAGCGATTCGGCTTTAATGGGCTACACGCTGCCCTTTCGCCTTTTACTGATGGAAAAATATTTTCGGTGTAGGTGAACTTTATTTGCAGACATTTACTTGAGAGCCAGTCTCAGCATTCTTTCAGCAGAATCCAGCAACAAGTAACTACTGAGCCGTGCGGTCCACTTGCCACATGCCAGGGTCCTTCTCCTTTCCTCTCGGCTAATAACTTATTCCATCGATTCCTCCTACGTAAGTGGACAACACAAGCCTTGCCACTCTACGGCTATTTGGTAACACGCTCTACCACAGGCAAGCGTTGAATGTGCTAAGCAACATGTCAGAGAAAAGTTGGTGTAATAGCTTTTTCATTTTTAAAGTTTTACGAAGAAACAAAGTCTATCCTTCCTAGAACAGCTTTCCAGCAAATGAAACACTTTTATTCACTTTTAGGTAAAGAAGAGTTCCTCATTAGATTCATTAGATTACAACGTCCGAAGCTTTTCAAAAACATTCGGAATTCCAGTACATTAGCCAACTTCTCGCTTTCACGCTTCAATGGTCTCAGTATCTTTTTAAGAAGGAAGTTGCTCGCTAGGCTGTCTCCATCCTTGTGCGACTGAACTTACTGTTCGATTTAAGGCCCATTTTCTTGAGATCCCTCCGTGTGTGCAATTCCTCTTTAAGGCCTCTTTAAAACAGTACGTTTTATCATGTCAAGAAATATTACGTTCGAATCTTTTTCTTGTAGTAGCTTCGACATTTGGGCCCCGGAAATTGTACTACGAAACCTGTTCTTGAAGCATGTTGTAAATGAAATTAATTTTATTTGCACTTATGGGTGCACGGATAAATACCGTTGAAGCTTTTTTTTTGTCACTTATTGGTAGCCTTGGTCAACACCTTTTCTACTGGGAAACCTTCGTGTCCCAGTGGCCTGTATTGCGTGATCCTACTGCCCGCACTCATCTTGTCGAGTGTATAACAGCAATCTATTCCTTTTGTAATCACGGTTCTAGATTAATGCTGCTTAGCGATCGGATAGGGTAGCCACAATATTTTTGCATCCTCGGTCTATGCTGACTTGTGCAATTACAGCAATGGCTCATATAAATGGTGCTCATATAAAAAACCTTCCATCATGTTAAATTCTTGACATTATAGATTTTGGTACTATTTTTATCACTTTATGAAGCGGTAATAATTTTAAAATTTTTTTGGCGCTGATTTCGAACATGATCTTGCTAAGCTTTGTCCTCGGTCTACAAACAAGATTCGGTTTGTACTCGATCGAGCCAAGGTCATATCTTGATTGTCATATCTTGCTCATAATTACAGCTGGTAACTACGAACCATCTGGCACGAAGGTGGCGAGTTTGGCTGCATACCGTACTGTTTCATGACCAAAGACGCTTGTGAGCAAGCACATCACATATTCCTCCTTGCTGAAGCATATAAGAGACTCCATTTAGTTATATGTACGCTGTAGGGAGTGGCTAATACCCGAGAGGAGAGATGAAGGAACCCACGTGAAAAGGGAAAAGAGAAGAGATAGGATCGAAACGTGAAGCAGGTGAATGGAACTTCTCATCAGTGAATTCTATTGTTGCCTTAGTAAATATCCCAGTGCAACTGCTGCGCGGAAACATGTCTATCAATTTCAACGGTTCCTATATATCGCGTAATTTTGGGGTCCCACTTTCGATTAATTTCAGGTGAAATTCTCACATCACCAGGTCACTGTATGGACCTGTAAATATTCCGACCTAAATGTTACTATTTATGCCATTTACTGCGCATTTTCACATTGATATTTGATTTTCTTCTTTTGTTTATAAATTTCTTGCTGTGGCAATATTTTCCGATAGAAAAACGCGCAATTTCGTGTTACCTTCTTGACTTAGCCTTGAATTGTTGATTTCCATTGACTGTTCCTTTATCATGCAAAAAATAAATATAATCAACTGTATCTTTTCGAGTGTAAAAGTGCTTCAGTACAATGACTCGTACATAATGGCGAAATAACAACGTCGAATTGTTTCCTATCCCGAAAAGTGTATTAAGGTCCCTAAGGTTTTTTATTGAAAAATAAAACTGCCATTTTTTTAAATGAAAAACGTTTATCACTGCTAACCAATCATAGGTAATATTTACAGTTAACACGAGAATACACCAAAGCATTCATGAGCAACTAGCAGGGATCTAATGATAAACGCTAGCATTTTCGGAGAGTAGTATGAAAAAGAGGAACGAAAACGGCCCCTCGCATTGTGTATGCAAGTCATTATGAATGAATCAAATTTTTTAAAGAATCTTAACGCGGTTACGTGGAGCTAGTGCGATTGAGTAGTCTTGCTCCATTCATGTCTGTGAGTACAGAACACTCACTACCATTTAACCAGAATGTCTAGTCGTTACAGTCTCGTGTTATCGATCAGAGGCTTAGGTATAAATTTCGGCTTGTGTTGGTGGGACCTTGATGATTTCCATGGTGCGGTTAGGGATATTGTCTACTTTGCCAAATAGCTTGAGCGCTCTGTCTCGTATGCATTTCTCTATAGTTTTCAGACGTAAATCCTTGCGTATATCCGTGTTCTAACGTACAATGGAATTCTACAGATCCACCGTATAGCTCTATTCTGCAGGGATTGGAGTGCTTTTTTGTGGGTTTTGGCTGTGTGACAGAAAGCTATGCTGCTATGGAGTAATGTTGGTCGAATAATTTGTTTGTAAATTAGTTCTTTGTTTTTTATGTTCAGCAAACCGGAGCTAAGAATGGTGTGTAAGGAGGAAGTACTCCTAGGCAGTGGGTTCGCTTTTGCGGTTGTGGTCTTCGCAAGTAAGTTGGTGATCTAGAGTATGTCCTAGGTATTTGGCTGTTCTGTTCCATGGTAATGTGTCGTCGTCTATGTGTAATCCCGTTGGGAGTTGTCTTCTATTTTCAATTTACGGAAGTATTCTCGTAACATTTCAACTGTGAGTTGCAGTTTTGATTGTATTCTCTTATCGGAAGTGTGACTGTGTTGTCACAACATCTGGTCCTCTTTTGCCTGCTTTATCTTTCGACGTCATCGCCTGTATTTAATTCTTGGGTGAAATTTTCATTAGCCAGATGGTCATGGAAAGCTCGCCAGTCGGTTTCCGGTTCAGTCGGAAAGCTAGCCAGTCTTCTTGCATCTTATAGGTTCATCTATGTAGACGTCCTCTATTAAGATGTATACCGGTTGATGATCTGACTTGAGCTTGTTTATTCGCTTCAATGTATCTAGGACGTTCTTCCTGTCATACCAAAGTGCGTCGGCTCATTGGGTAGATGCAGGCTAGCATCCACGCTAGTGATGAATCCGTTTATCTCAGTCCCAGGTTGATTGTACATCGAAATAACCACAAATTCAAACGAATTCGTCTGCACTTTGATGGCTGTTGTTTGTGTTGTGTGTAACTGTGGTGTATGAATCAGTTGCTGGTTCACATTTCTCTTCACGAGAATGACCGTTTCTCTTCCCATGCCTGTCAATCCATCATTCCTGTGTAGGTTGTAATTAGGGAAGTGAAGACGTGTTCCGGGCTTCAAAAAGATTTCCTGGAGGAGGTTTATTTCCAATTTATTGTCGAAATTAAATTGTCTAAGCTTGTTAGTTCGTTGAAGCAAGATTCCACGTTCCAGCATTCCACGTGAGAACAGAAATGTGACTCAACTGATTCATTAGTGGGAATGGTGGCTTGTGCTGCAAACACCGTGTGGACCATTTTCGTCATCATGTTTTGCATCATCAGTTGAAACTGTGATTGCATGTTGGCGAAGATATGGGAATCTAGAAAATAAGCGATTTGTTACATCGATTGAAATTTTAAATTTAATATTTATCAGTGATGAACCTCAGTTACCGTTGATTGTGTGTATTACAAATCATCACGTACAGAGTGGGAAAGAAAAAAACTTCATTACATCCACTCAAAATATCTTTTAAGTATGGTTTACACGCTAGTAGCACCATTGTTTCATATTTATTTGTAAAGTAAATTGCGCATTTTATTGGTTATGCAAAATTTACCACGCACCGGCGTAGTAAATTTTAGGATGGCATTACATGTCACACAGCTTTATTAAATAAACGATATGTAGTACAATTTGGAGACAAAATCATTTTACGGAATGATCTAATAAATTGGCCTCCCAGAACACTTTGCTAACAATTTAACTAAATTGGAAATGTTTCAATAAAATATTCAACAATAAATTAAATAACTAACTTAATTGAAAAAAAGATCGATTGAAGGTTAATTATATCTGCAGACCATTGTTGCCATAATTCATTTCAAATCAAAATTGGGCTTGAATTTACTTACATCGAAAAATTGCTTGTTACATTTCAGTCAAGAGAAAAACTTGACATGTCATTAACGAACATGTATTATTGAATTCTATTGCACTTAATAAATAAATGTAAGAAATTTTACATATCATAATCAAAAGCAATTGTTTTTAGTTTTGATTTTAACCTAGAACAATTTAAATAGAATACACGGGACATGTTTCTAAAACGGTTGCAAACTAAAAGTTTGTGACTGACCTACACAACGATGAACATGACCTGATAAAATTTTGAAAGTTTTGGCCACTGTTTGGAAAGCTGGAGATGATGATTAATTCTATTTTCCTTATGAATGATGGAACTAGCAAACTACCGTTGCGCAACTTAACTTGTATTATGAATATAAATTCAGTACGTTACTAGACATTGCGAGGAACTGCAGAGCGTATTTCGACCCATATGGATATCCCAAGATGGAGATTTTTTTGTACAGCAATACCTGACCTCAGTAAAATGGAGCACATATAACTACATATTCCTAATCCCAAACAGAAAAGAGGTATATTTAGTACTAAATATTGTACTACTACTACTACTACTACTACTACTACTACTACTACTACTACTACTACTACTACTACTACTACTACTGTTCTGCCCCATAGAACAGTCGCAGTTTAAGTTGGCACATATTTCAATAATATAATATGGTTTCACATTCTATTGATTTATATTGATTATACTGGATGTATATTGATTCTTTTTATATAAAACTATTTATCTACGGCGCTATGAAATCGAAAGCATTCATTACATACATAGTCTTGGAGTCAAACCGGGTTGATGGTTGGCCTATTTGAAAAAATATTCTTAAAATTATCTTGATTTCAACACGATAGGACCAGTTGATATTTATCACTGGTACGGAATGCTACTATCAACAATAGTATCAATCAAACAAAACGTTGAAACTTTACCCATACTAAAAATATGTAATCATGTAAAAATATGTTCTATCAGTGGACTGTTGACAATAAACGAATAAACGAAATTGGATTTTGAAAAGTATTTTATATAATTCCTTTAAACTAAGACGTTGACTTAAAACTATAATGAAGAAGTCAGAAGTGCTTATAGTGACTTCAAAGAAGAGTATCACAGTTGAGTTAACCGAACGGTAACCGAAATGAATACTTATGAAATGTTACTTCACTAACACCCTTTGCTTCCAAATCATCTTCCCTCACGATATCTTCCATCACGATAACATCCCTTACGATAACATCCGAATCACTTGCTATTCATAATTTTTCCTTTTTAATTTATGTGTTCTGATGATATCAATAAAATGGATCGATAATTTTTGACAGTGGAAGGAGTAATGCACTCTTGTAAATAACTAACAACGAGAAATTATGGAGCCATTCTACTATCAAAGCTGTAAAAAGTGGTCATAACATCGAAACATAGATAATCACTGGAGAATATGGACAGAAAAGACATTTGAAGTCAAACAAAATAAACCTTGGCTCGAAATGTATTTCCGCGAATCTCATTTCTCAAGACCCAATCCAGGACAATCTAAATGATGATATGATGATTATAGTTTCGGAACATTTTCCCCCAGACGTTTTAATATGTTGCCCTATACATATATATGAAAAAAATTCACTTGGAAAAGAAAAATGCAGGAAAAATTTCGCAATTTCAACTTCAAACGCAGAATACTACGTTCCGCACCACAAAAATCACGAAAACCCCTTAAAAATTTTTGTGTTTTTACAGTTTGTTTCACTTGAAAAAAAACTCGAAAATCGACGAGAATTATTGACATAAATCGTAAAATTAAACACACTAATTTCCGCTCCAGAGCAATTATACTCAAAAATCGCTTCCATAAAAAAAGTCTGCAAAAGAATTTTCGTCCGCCATAATCATGTTGGTCATCTGACTACTACGGTGTAATCGTCATTTATGAATACTCTCTGAACAAGAAAATGATATGCCCTCATAAATTGCCAATATCGTCAATTGAATTTACGCATTTCAGTTTTAATGACAGTTTCACCAAAAATGAAACTTTTAAATTTCCTATAAACCATAGAAAATAAATTGAAATCTTGTTACACAACGAGTGAGCTTATGCACCTACACAATAAACAATTTAATCGACGCATGTATAAAGTAATTGCACGAGAAGTAATAGTTTCAAATTTTCGAAAAGTCGAAGTTACGAATTACTTGTTTTAATGCGTTTCTGCAAAAGGATGTGACTTTATTAGACGGTTAGTAACTTTTATGTTCTCTTTAAGCTTTGTTAAGATTGTTTTTTTTTTTGTTTCGACATGACTCATACAGTTTAGCACATAATCTTCAGTTATTTCATCAATCCAGATATTTTCTATTTATGATTTAAGTTAATTTATATTGGCATAGATTCTCGTAATTTAAAGCCTAGTATTGCTTAAACGTCTCAAAAACATTCAATTCGGGATTGTTCCGAGGCCAGTCTAACTACCAGACTCAAAGCTGCGTTTTGTAATTTTCAATTAATAATAGTTGGAAATAGGACAAGGTGGTGTGGAGAGATGTACATCTACGTTCCGTTATTTTTTCAATCAATACACAATGACAAAAGTATATTATTACAACGGAGAAATTATTCTCGCATACATTTAATCCCACACAGCTAGCCATTACAATCTCTCCACTCACATATGTTGTTTAATTTCTAAGCCTTTTATCTAGCTCGCTTTATTTGCTAAATAGTTAAAACGTTAATAAGTTAAAATAGTTAAAACGTTGCTCGATGTTTATCCGTATGGGGAAGAATACACAGTGAAAAAGTTTTTTTAACATGCTAAAAAAAACTAAAAAAAACTTAAAAATTATGTAAACTCTGATCCAAAAGAAAAAACTTTTAAAGGGGAAGAAAAAAAAGTCGATAAAGAATGAAATCAAGGAAAAAATTAATTAAATATTTGAATGAATTAAATATTTTACGTCATAAACATTCAGTAATAGATATGCTCAATGCAATCTGAGCAACATATAAGCATAAAATTTCACCATACCAGCTGCCCTGCAGGTGTCAATGCTGGGTGCAATTATAGACAAAGTAAATTTAAAAATTCTTGGAAAGATTAAAGGCATCCTTGAAGATGCCTTTAAATTTAAGAATAAAGATTTCTTGAGAAGACGATATGGGCCTCAGGCAAAATAATATCGAAAGTTTAAGTTTTAAGCTTTTAATTTTCGTGCGGTAAATAGCTCCTAAGCATATGTTCCTTGGTAGAAAAATCGTTGAAAACACACATATTGCAACTTAAATTGTGAACGAAGGATTCGGACCAATTTTGAATAAAATGGAGCATAAAGACTTCCAGATTAGTCTCATAACACTTGAATAGGCTCGCAATATTCGCAAAAATGCGAATAGTGACAGCTCTAGAGCCACTAAGGACACAAAAATGAAGTGTACGGATGATAGAATGCATAAGAATGAGCTTTTACGGAAAATAAAGGGATTTTCTATGGCGTCGGCGTTGCTCAGTAGCCGTACGTATCTTTCTCTTCTACTTTTTCAAGAAAAAAAACATTTAAGGGCATTTTATTCAAAACCATTTTACTCATACCATGATAATGAATTCTCTGAAGTACTTAACCTTACTTGAAGTACTTAACCGATTTTTCGCAAATGTTTACCGGTTATTGTACACGTGTATAGTTATCGTGTGAATTTCCGGCTTATCAAAATATTCATTTCTATTTTTTCCGAAAATTTTCCCGGAAACTACAAAAATCAACAAGGATTTTGAAAAATTATTTCTAAGCGTCCGCCATTTTGTTATTATTGTATATAACTTGACAATTTCGGCTCACACAATAGCCACTGGTCTACTGAAAAATAAATTTTTAATTTGTTTGTTTCGAATAATTTTTCACTTCAGGATCATTGTCACTATTTTATGAGAACTTTTCAGATGGCTTTAAGAAAGCCGCCATTTTCTAAAGTATAACAATAAAAACTCAATAAACCCAAAAGTAATTACTCTTATACCTACTCCAGGAGCCTTCTGATAACGCTTATCGCCCTCTTCATCTTTCTTCAAGGTAAATGGTCTGGTTTAATTAAAGTCCCAAACCAATCTGAAGAAAACAATCTGTTTTAAGATTGTTATAAAATTTTCAAATATTCTATTGAAATGGCACTATTATTGTTTATTCAGCATGCCCATGTAGAGCAAATAATAATTAAAATAAATAGTTCTTCTTGAATGCTTACTAATGTAACGCGTTATATTTTATCATATAAATACTACATTGTTGTAATATTTATGTCTTTCTAGATTGAGCGTGAAAAAGCCGATCTTAGTGTTCAGGTGATCCAAATGTCGGAACGTTTAGAAGAAGCCGAAGGAGGAGCCGAGTCCCAGGTTGGATAATCAATTAACTCTCACAAATGTGAAAATTAATATTTTCCCTAGTTTGAAGCTAACCGTAAACGTGATATTGAACTTACTAAATTACGTAAACTTCTCGAGGATGTTCATTTGGAATCGGAAGAAACTGCACATATGCTTAAGAAGAAGCATCAAGAAATCATGGCTGACTTTCAAGAACAAATTGATCTTCTCACCAAAGCCAAGTCCAGGTAATCAAACAAAACTATAACATCTAAACGATTTGTTCATTTAAGGTTTGCGAAATTAAATTCAATCAAAGTCGGAAAACTTTATTGATAATTTAGTATAGTGTATTCCATAATACAGAAAATTATTGTAGTATGCATGTTATTACGTGCAAGATACCCTCGTATGCATATATTTTTCGCTTTAAAAGATACAAATGTTTGAGTTCTTAATCTAAAATTATCTAGAAGCAATCAATAGCCACAATTCCTAAATTTAATACTATTTTCATTAATTTTGCTATATTTGCAATTAAAAGCATTTACTTTTGACGCGTTTCTAAAATAAATATCGCGTAGCTGAGAATATGTCGAAAAATATAAATATAGTATTCTCCGAGCATTTCAGCTACATTTAACAATATCTGTCTTTTCCAACTGAGAACTATCGACTGACGGTTTTCTGATTTTGCTATTTTTAACATTTTAATACATACGCGACTCAGCACCAATCAGCGCGAGCAGTGTATCCGTGTCCAAATAAGTCCGGTGGTCGCGGTAATCGTAAATTCTCTCGTCTTTTGCTTGCCAAAGAGTGGATGTCTCATGCAACAGAAATCTGATACTTTTTCGTAGCTGCTGAACTTAGTTCTAATCAAAATCAGAACAACATTTAGCTGAACTGGTATCTGGTTGCAGAGAAAAAATTAAATTTGCATTATTTCAGAAATATTTTACAGTTAATTCTAATCTTAGTCGGAAAATATTCTTCCTTCCGGAAATCAATAAAATTGCTAGTTCACCTAAGGCATGTTCTGCTACATAGATTAAACTTGGATGAGAACCACATTAAACCAATAAGAAGCGCAAATGACCCGTAGCTGTTCAGAACATAAAGAAATGAAAAATATAAAAAACAAGCACATACTACATTGATTTTTCAAAACTTAAACCACTTCGATTTAATTGTAACATTTTAGAACGTTTTAAATGAAATTTTGTAAATAACAGATTATTCATTTTGGTAAATTTTTCGTTGGTCCTAAATAGATTGTATATGTAGAATTATACATGTTTACGAAAATATTTATTCAAATACTAACCAAGCTATCTCAAGGCAGCATCACGAATTTATTGAGTTTGATCATTACTACCATGATATTATGCTACAATTGGTTTGAAACAATGTCGAATAGATATGAAGTAGTAATAATATTCATTCTATTATTTTCTTTGTTGGGAAGTTAAGTCTATCAACAGCCTGACTATTGGTTAATGAACGGTCAGACATCTGCGTAACATAAATGGTGACAAATATTCCTCTTTCAGTGGTGACAGGCGAAATGGAGCGAAAATACTTAGATAGTGAACATAAAGAGAATCTCATCCAATCAAGCGGTAAAGGTCCCTATCATTATAGAAGGGATCACCCACGTTCATTGTTGGTTCCATTTGTCCTTCAAACTTATCACTTGTATAAACTGTCTGACCTCTTTCGCTTCACAAAATATAAACGATGGATAAAAGTTTACAAGACGTGGCAATTTTTAAGCTGCTGTCCAAATAAACAGTCAAGACTTTCTCCAGTCCACCTCTATTACGATTCATTTCGCACTTCCTATAACAGAGCGAAAACATTTTTTTTCCATCTCTTATATCAGCTTCTCTATTTTCTTTCCCTCTTCAACAAGGACCACGATGAATTTTTCAATTGGTTTATATAGATGAATGGGCAATCCTTTAGAAGAACTACTGGAGTTTAGTGCAATAGAAAATTCCGTTTCTCCCTTGATCGTAGCATTTTTTTTACTTAGCCATCAAGTAAAAGTTCACCTATTATCTTTGCAATTATCTTTAAATGGTGTCTCACCGTCTTTGCGTGTGAAAAGAGTTAGCTGGGCATAATCTGCAATCTCACTCAAAAACGAGTAGTCAAAAGACCATTACTTTCCCATTTTGAGTAGGACTAAAACCCACTCTCTGCGAAAGAGTGAAAGTACCGTTTCCACTATACTTAAGACCGCCTTTCGAGAAACATAACGAGATCTCCTCTGGACCTCTTGTCATAACTTCCGATAAAATTCTGCTTAGAGCTTAAGCCCAAACTTTGTCGCCGTGTAGCAACACCGACTCCAATGTGTCCATATAAATACGCCTCTCACTCTCGTCGAGACCGCAATGTTGGCTTTTAGATGGCTGCTGCGGCCTTTTCCAATGACGTTCTGGCTTGCACATCTTCGAGTGAATCATCAAGCTAAGGTATTTTATCATCCTGACAGTCCATAGGTCTGAAACAAGAAAAGGAAACTGCGTCAACCCTGATGTCGTGTCCATTGTTCACTGACCCACCTTATACGTAGTAGACAGACTTCTAGTCTCTGGGTTAAAGCATATAAACGTATTGAACCCTTCAGATACGTTTCCATAGAACTGAGGATTTCTATATCCCTAACGGTATTAAGACACTCAAGCGATCATCATTGCATCAGAAGCGGATCATTCAGTCCTAAGCGATACAGCTGTGGATTCGACCCGATGACGCTGGGATGACCTCTTCGAGTCTTTGCACTTTGTCGTCAACACAGCAAAACTCCATGGGTCTCTGTTTATGTCATCAACGAGAATTTTTTCAACCACGACCCTTACTTCTATCAATCATCTTGCAGAGAAGTTTTTTTGAAGTTCAAATATACTGCTTCTTTCTTTCCAGTCACGTGTTGGATCTTTTTTGCAACCTTGTGTACCTTTCTCTATGCTCTATCTTTGAAGAAAAGTATCCCATTCTCTATCGAGTTCGTCAGTGTTTTCAATGCCTCGTTTATGTTTCATATTAGGCGGGAGAATGCTTTGGTAACTTTAACCCACCTTGGCTACTGAAGAGAAGCGAGGCGCATGGTTTTACGGCTTCTTCGATCGTTAGCATGAATATCCCGCTAAGTCTAACAATGATTCTTTGAACTTAGAATCTTTCCACTAATCTATCTGCGAGAATTTGCTTTGAGAATCTCCAAGCAACAGTCAATCAGTCACATGCCTATGACTTTCACGTTTTGTTTGAAAAGTTTGAAAATACTGCCGAATAAAAGAAAAACCAGCATTCACCGGTCTTGTTATGTCGACGGCTCTCTTCCTTGAAGTTGGCAGCTTGTCACAAAAGGCAGCTTGAACTATTCCGCCCAACTTCCTCTTATAATCGTTCCTATTATAGCAAGACACTCTAATTTTTGTAACTTACTCATCTCATTATTGAGCAACACTTTTTGCTAATTTAAAATCGAATTCAATATTTAAGGGCCGAAAAGGAAAAGGCCAAATTCCAGGCTGAAGTCTATGAATTGATGTCGCAAATTGAAGCCTCAAACAAGGAACGCATGATTAGCAATAAACACATTGAAAAACTGGAGATTACCATTAGTGAGTTGAATATTAAAATTGAAGAGCTCAACCGTACAATTGTCGATATCACTTCCCACAAAACGCGTTTATCACAAGAAAATGTTGAACTAATCAAAGAAGTCCAAGATTTGAAGATAAATATTGAGAGCATTTCATACTCTAAGAGCCAAGTCATTTCTCAGTTAGAAGACGCACGACGTCGGCTCGAAGATGATGAACGTCGCCGGTCACTGTTGGAATCTTCTCTTCATCAAGTAGAAACTGAATTAGAGTCTGTTCGCGTTCAACTTGAGGAAGAGTCTGAAGCCCGTTTGGACTTAGAACGACAACTGGTTAAAGCGCAAGGTGAAGCTCAGCAATGGCAATCTAAATACACTACCGAAGCTGCAGCACATGCTGAGGAAGTTGAAGAACTCCGCCGGAAATACACGGTACGTATTACAGAGCTCGAAGAACACATCGAGACAATTCTTGTCAAAATTAACAACTTGGAAAAACAAAAAAGTCGTCTTCAAAGCGAAGTTGAAGTTCTTATTATCGACCTTGAGAAATCGAACAACTCCTGCAGAGAGTTACAGAAACGTGTTGATTCCTTAGAGAAAATAAACATTGATTTAAAAACACGACTCGAAGAAACTATTCAATTATATGAAGGTGCGCAGCGTGACCTGAGAAATAAACAAGGCGAAATAACACGATTAAACCATGAATTAGACAAAACTCGGGATGCTAACAATCAACTTTCACGTGAAAACAAAAAAATGGCAGGTAAGTTGCTATTATAGCAAAGAGTTTTAAAAAACAGTATTCGAAAAAAATTTTCCCGAATAATTTCTCGGTTGTAGATGACCTTCATGATGCCCGCAATACTCTCACAGAGTTGACACGCCGATTACATGAGCTCGAAATTGAACTTCGTCGGCTTGAAAACGAACGTGATGAACTCACAGCTGCATATAAAGAAGCTGAAGCTGTAAGTTGAAATTCTTGCTCAATAGTTGCTAAGCTCACCTTATTATCGAAAACCCCACTCCTATCAAGCAACCCCAAATCCCACCGTTTAACTATAAGGAACAAAAATAAACTGGAGTTGAAATAAAACAACCATATTAAGAAAAAGTTTGATTGAAGTTTATTCGAACTTTGTAAGCAAAATCTTTTGCGAATTCCAAAGTCACGTTCACAACCCAACATTTCTTTGAAAATGAATTCGTAAAATTATGTAGAGCTGCCTTCAAATCGAACAGTTATTCATCTATTAAAAGCAGTTGTTCATATTTTCTTATAATTTTTATCTCCTATAGGGCAGGAAAGCCGAAGAACAACGCGCACAACGTCTAGCATCTGAATTTGGGGACTACCGTCATCATGCGGAACGCCGTCTTGCTGAAAAAGATGAAGAAATTGAAGCTATTCGGTAAATATTGTTTGATTAATTTTTGAGTGCATTGTTATACAGCTCAGCGGGTGTATATTGATTATATATATATTAAATATTGACATTCTTTATATGCATATCTATAAGTATATATTTATTATTTGTATTTTCATCTTCATATTCTTTATATATATAGAATCTTTTATTTAAATATACCTTTTCTTGCCTGAGCAAAATAAGCGACCTAATCGGTCCTTATTAAAAATCCAACAGTTGCATATGTTATTGAATTTTAATTATAATCAAGGCATTTTAAACTATGCCAAAATGCAAAGCTAGAATTTAACACTATAATCCTGCAATTCCCCACTGCTATGTTTATTTTGCAATCATGAGCATCTGTGCAAGTCCTTAAATTGAGTTTTCTCATGAATCGTCTTGTACAACTCATCAAAGACAATGAAGTAATATTCTCCATGTGTCCGCTTATCACACTGTTTATCGTGTTTAGTCAACAAAGATGGGTCCCCCCATAGTTGCTCTGCTTGGACGCTGTTATGTTCTTTTTAAAATTGTCTCAAATGAACAATTGCATCTAGTCTTCATCTAGCAGGTCAAATATCTTCTTCAAGGTTGAAATAGATGATTGGAAATCGTTCTTCGGAAAAATATCTTCAAAATAATTTTAATAACGTGATTTATGCATAGGATCGAATGCTCCTATATTTGAATTAAATTTAAATTTAGGAATGCTAATAATTTAATTTATTCTTCTGTTTCTGTTTTTTTGATACAAAATCAAATTGAATTTTCTATTTGGTTTTCTGACCGCGCAAGACAGCCGAAATTTTTCATCGCTACTTGTAAAGGCCTATTAAAATTTAAAGAACTATCGGTCTAGATCCTCATAAACGAAAAATTCAAACCAATGTTGTATCCCATTCGAATGTTTCCCGTAAAATGAACGCTGAGTATATCTTTAAAAGCTCAAGTATTTCGAATCGTATATAATGTACAATTAGAAGTTTTATCAACCAATGATTACACATGTAGACAATATGTACATTGTATACAGAAGCGCAAAGTGTAACATTGGTTATTAGTTCTTCATTCGTGTAAAACAACCAAGGTATATCGATAAAACTTAATATGACGTCCCAAATAATACCAAGAAACGCATTGTATACTTTTGAGAACATATTATGATCTGTGAAAGTAATGCAAAATTTTATAGAACTTCAGTTGATGGCTGTACTTTATTTTTAATGGGGCTGCTAGCCGGGTGATGTTTAAGGTGTAAATTTAGTGTTTATTTCATGAAAAAGGACTTAAAAGCAGTTTATATCTTCAAACATAATTTATGAAAATTATTAAATGCCGTAAATTCATCTAATCAAGTTTTCAACGCGCAGTGATACTGATCTCGAAAATAGAACAAAAAGAATCAGACGTGTACACAAAGTAGACATATAAAAATAAAATAAAAATCTCTTATTAGTACACCAAGTGTCACTACACGACCATCAAGTCCCAAATAATTCGATCAACCTCGAACGTCGATTTCCTGTTAATTTTATTTAAACCGATAGACATCTTGCACTTCTGCCTTGTTACCGGTGCTAGCGAAATCGCATTTATATTTAGCCTTCATTAGCAAAGTATAAATAAATTTTCAATGGCACTAATGCATGTGAAGAAACATAGATGTTGTGGGTACCCCACTACTATCTACGAGGATAATTATGGTTACATCATAAACTTTTATCAGCCAATGATAGATTACATTGACGGTAAGAGGCGAGGTATACGTTTGAATTACCCGCATTTGCCGTGGTCCTATGAACGTTGTTTGTCGCAATACAAGCCCAGTAATCCGGTGCATTGTTATTCAGGGAAAGAAGTCATCAAGCATTCGCGATCAGCGGCCGCCCAAGCTTATCAGGATTTAATAAACGCCCGTCTTGTAATCCGTTCACCGTTTAGTGTTGTGAAAAGTGCGGACGCAGCTCGTGTTGTAAACCACATTCAGTCCGATAGTGTGATAGAAAGATTCCAACGTCGATTGCTCGAGCGCAAGCAAGAATCAGGTGCAGAAGAGAGAATTTACCACAAACGAATTGAAGGAATAACCAAAAAAATGGGTGACATAAAAGAAGTCCAGATTTCAGATGATTTGAAGCGCGCCATTCGAGGAAAATCCGCGAGTGCTATATCAGCTGCACTTCTTGCCGACTCGGAGAAAAATATTCAATGCGCTAAACGCGAAGAAGAAGAAATTTTCCAACAGATTTCGCGATCGAGCCGAGCAATTAGTGAGAATCGGATAATCCATGCCACTCACATTGAATTCATGGATGAGCGCCTAATCGATAATTTGGACTACAAAGTATCATCGTCGTTATGTAATGTTAAGCGACAACTCTCCAATCTTAATCAAAAGACTGCTGAATTCTATGCTGACTCCAGGTGTGTGCAGTTAGATTTAAATCTAGTAAAGAAAAGATTTAAGTTTTAGGCCAATTTAATAATTTTAACACCTTGCCCTATGATTGACATTCTTAGCAAGTATTTCAAATAGAATTTAAAGTTCCGATGCCTACGCACAAGAAATTGATACTACTCACCCATCAATCCGAGTTGCGCGGCCATTTTCCATATATATCTGGGACAACTTTTTCACTTCAGCGAAAGTTAATTATGCAATCATTTGTGTTATAATACAATGATGTTATTTTAAGGCTCTGAATCCAATGCATAATATCAGAGTGAACCAACAAAACAAATATTATGTTTATAGATATTTCTTTCATATGTGCTCCTTAACCAAATCATCAGACCCATATCACCTAAATGCTAATTGCTCATTTGAACCAAGTTCTAAAATAAATTGACCTTAAATTAAACTTAACTCATGCTGTAAAGAATTTTATCAAAGTTCACTTATTGGTTCTATAGAAAGTTTCTCTCGCTATGAAGTCAATTCTTTTTTTTACATATTTGAGCCAAGGAGAGGAGAATTTGAGCCTTCTCCATATCAAGGAGAATGTTTCAAAAAACTTAAAATAAATGATAGAAAATGTCAAATGGACTTAAAAAAATCTGTAAGATTTCAATTATTCACAATGCGTTGAAAAATATTTTTGTATGTGTTTTTTTTTCACGTTTATTTATCCAACGCCGAGTAATATTCAAATGGATTTGGAAGTAATGAAATTTGAAAAACATGATCACTTGCCTGACTGAAAGCGAATGAAAAACTTATGTGATAGGACTATTTGATGTCTAATACCAGACGCATTTTGTATTAAAAATCTTCGTACACAGGAAGCAGTTAATCAGAAATTATTTGAAATTAAATTAAACGTTCAGTTTTTATGATTTTAATTATTTTTCACGGTACATATGTACAATAACGGTAAAATGAATATTAGTAAATATGCAGGAGATAAGAAGGATATGAAAAGGAGCATGTGTTACAGAATATTTCATTAAAGTTGTTCAAATTAGGAACATATTTAAAGGTGTGAAATTCTCAAAAGAGAGACTATTTGCTCCTACATGTTAATATTGTAATCTTTGTGTTATCTCAATTGCAAATGGTTTTATGTGGAAAAATTTTTCGAATGCTGTTTTGGAAATAGCCGATCTGCAATCGTGTTTCGAAAATAACAGAATTTCAGCCCATGATGATTGTAGTTTTTAAATGAAAGTTAATTTATTCTTTTTAATATTTTGAAATAATTTTTGGTTAATCAATTTTTGAAGCAGCTTCCTTGTCAAGCTAAGAACCCAACCTTAACTCTTTACATCTTACTTCATAATAGATGTCATTATTCTATGCGATAAAATTCCATCAAGGCATTAGAACTTCTTTCCGACGGGAAGAACGAAAATGGAAATTTATGAAACTTACTGGAGGGAAATCAAGATACAATATACAAATCGGTCTATAATCGGACCATACTTTGGATTGAGTCATGGCTTCCAGTATGTGCTAAGCCAACTATGTGCTGCTTCTTTTCCTTTATCTAAAGAGGAATGCGATGGATTACACGCCCGTGATTACTAAAACCGATGACGGAAACAGTGCGGTATGTGCTCGCAATTTAAAGCACACCACAATTGTGTGTATATGCTTGTCCTTAGATGTACACTCCAACTCTCGTACTCAGTCGTATATCAATTTATTATAATAACTGCTTAGTTTTGAGCTAGGCTACCGGCAGCGACCTCTACGGACGTCGTTAACTCTAACTATGGGGATCCCTTTCTTTGTCAGTGTTAGGTAGTATTCACCAAGGGAAATCCATGTCCTGACTTGACGATTAGCAAATGTAGACTATGTTGCGTTTCTTGAAATAAAGTTCTATCAACAAGCACCACAAAGTTATTCATGTAACTTTTCGAGAACGATTTAGCTGGATTTTGTCGTGAGGTCTTACATAAACTTTATAAAAATCAGAATCTTTTAGTACTTCAAAACTTCCATTTCTCCTCCTTCCTTCAAATTCCTCCATCTTATCAGAATTGGGTACGTTCCGAATATAAAGTTTTAAGAGTATTTAAATATATAATTGTAGTATAGAATACAAATGTGTACCGTCATTCAATGTGCAACAATGGTAGAGCGCCCATTGCAGAAGCAATTCTACTTCGGAGAAAGAGCTATAAGTATGAATCGCGTCAGTGAGTTTTCGTTTTGAAGATCTTCGCAACTGTTTTGTTCATTCATAATGAACGGAATATGAACGGTGATTCTTACTTTCCTCATCCTTGTTCACCAGTAAAATTTTCGCTTTTCCAGCGCTTCAGAAAAGTGATAACCATGTCAGACCTTGGAATGCTCTGCAATTGAAAATCAGTGCAAGTTTTTTTGTCTGTTGTTACAGGTTTTCTTAAAAGACAGTAATGTAATTTTATGTAATGTAATATATGTAATGTAATATTTGCTTGGAAGATCCGGAGAAATGTTACGAAAGGTTTTAGGAAAGATGATATGGTAACCACCACCAACATTGTTTCTTCCCAAATCAATGATCTTGAAAGCGTCTACTCTCCTTGTAAACAGCGCAAATTTGTGAAAGATTTTCAATTTTCGCAAAATATATAATTTGCCTATTCCCATCGAAAATAATTCAGTGACCTTAACCCAATTAAACTTAATACTTTCCATTGATTTAAATTTCATTTATTTCTAGTAAACAAACAGCCATTGAAATCGAACAGCTCAATGCCCGTGTTGCGGAAGCAGAAACTCGATTGAAGACTGAAGTAGCACGCATTAAAAAGAAGCTTCAAATCCAAATTACTGAGTTGGAAATGTCTTTGGATGTTGCCAACAAGACCAATATCGATTTGCAAAAGGTTGTAAAGAAACAATCTTTGCAACTGACAGAGCTCCAGGCTCACTATGATGATGTTCAACGCCAGTTGCAACAGACTCTTGATCAACTAGGTGTTGCTCAACGCCGTCTCCAAGCAATCACGGGTGAATTAGAAGAGGTGCGGTTGAATTATGACAATTGCCAACGTGCCAAACGCGCTGTTGAATTACAATATGAGGAAGCTACTTCTCGGATCAGCGAGCTTGCTACAATAAATTCGAACATTGCTGCCTGCAAAGCCAAAATTGAACAAGAGTTGGCTGTTGTTGTTAGTGACTATGAAGAAATTACTAAAGAGTTGCGTCTAAGTGATGAAAGATATCAAAAAGTTCAAGTAATTGTTTCTGTGATAGTATCTAGCTCTACACTTTCCAACATCTTTTTTTAAAGGTTGAGCTCAAAAGCACTATTGAAGTGTTACATGAAGAACAGGAGCGCATTGTCAAAATCGAAACCATTAAAAAATCTTTGGAAGTTGAAGTTAAGGTTAGTGGAATTTCCACACAAAATCCTTTATTTTGTAAATTTTTTATTTTGTTTAAAATATTTAAATAAAAACTAAAATTTTTTATTATATGTTTCAGAACTTATCCATACGCCTTGAAGAAGTCGAAGCGAATGCTGTTGCTGGAAGCAAACGTATTATTAGTAAGCTAGAAGCCCGCATTCGTGACTTGGAACTGGAATTAGAAGAAGAAAAGAGAAGACATGCCGAAACAATCAAAATATTAAGGAAGAAGGAACGTACAGTTAAAGAAGTAATGGTTCAGTGCGAAGAAGATCAAAAAAATATCTTGTTGCTTCAAGAATCTCTGGACAAGGCAACCTCTAAGATCAACATTTATAAGCGTCAATTAGCGGAGCAAGTAAGCAGTGATATATTTTTTTGTTATATACATATAATTTCACTGTTTTTTTATTTCAGGAGGGTATGTCTCAGCAGTCAATAACGCGAGTACGTCGTTTCCAACGTGAACTTGAAGCTGCGGAAGATCGTGCTGAAGTCGCGGAAAGTAACTTGAATCTAATTCGTACTAAGCATCGTACCTTCGTCACAACGTCTACCGTTCCTGGTTCTCAAGTATACCTGGTTCAAGAAAGCCGAACAATCACTGAATAAATAAAATATTTATTTATTATTTACTTAAAAAGTTTCTTCACATTATTCAAAGAATCAGACCGATACAATGTTCACAACAATTTTAATTTGTCTGCTAGATCCAATATCCAAAAGAAAATTATCGGGTTTTTATCTCAACACATTAGCAACGTTCAATATTTTTCCGCATATAACAATTACGTTACGTTGCAATTGTTTACCAGTATAATATTTTTCAAGGTTTATCCCGATAAATAAATTTCCTTATAATTTTATAAAATCCTTATAAAATCCACATATGACAGTTTGAGAGAAATTATTTAATTGGATGTTTTACAAGCGGATAATTCATTGTAATCATTGTAATAGTTGCACATCGAAAAATTATTCTAGTACTTAAGGACATCGATACGGGGGAATCTAAATACCTTTTATAAATAAAATGCCATCGATTTGGATTCTCGATCCATTATCTCTTTATTTATTTATGAAATGATTTAAGAGACATTGCTCCAATCAGTCACTGAAATAGCAAGAAAACAATCATGTCCAATATAGCTAGCAACCTCCTAGAGTGCGATCATTTTCGATTTTACGAAGCGAACGAGCATGGTCCTCCGAGGCTTTATCATTTGACAATTTATTTGACGGAAAAGTATTACTTTTAATTTATTTGAAGATTACTAATTGTATTGAAGACTATTGATTCAGCGTAAAAGTATTACTTTTAATGTATTCCAAAATTACTTGTTTTTCTGAAGACATTGAGCTACGAAAAAGAGCTCTGTAGAATAAAAAAGTGACTCATTTTTTAGAGTGTTCAGAAGCTTGATTCTACCAGGTGAGCTCTAGACATCTAATTGAAATATTGTTACTTTCGGATCACGAACAGGCTTACAATTTCTATTTCTGGTCGATTTTAAGTTGAAGCTTAATTGTTAATCAACGGTTGACAATTTACTTAATTGCGCTAAGCTTTATCAAATGAGTTCTTTAATCGGAGTAATCGAATGTTAACATTACGGAAATTAAGTCAACATAACTGATTTACCTGGGGACACGAAATAAGATCGTAACATTCAATGTAAATGTATGTAACCTACTTTGTTACTCCGCGATGGAATTACTTTCCACGAACTATTAAAACTAAACTAAAACAACTGAACTGAAGAAAAAGAATATACTGACAATAAATTTTGAGTTCATCGCAAACAAAGTTCGCTTCAGTACCGCCTTTATCATAATTACTCAATTTCAAAATATATCACGTTGGCAATCAGCTGATGTTATTATTTTTTTACTGCTGGAGATCTATCTCCTCAGCAGTAAAGCTTCAGGGCTGGCCGATCGACGATCGTTACAATAGCAAAGGTGGCCCAGCGTGCAGATCCCACAATCACTAATCGAGATGAATAGTACTGCTAATAACACTTGATGTCAGGAATGCCTTCGATTCTACTAGATGGCCAGATATCTGACGCAGATATTAAAGAACTATCTCAAAAACCGGAAGCTCGTCTATAACACATTGGGAGTCAAAATAGGATGCATGTGACATCATGGGTACCGCAAGATTCCATTCTTGCCCCGGACCTCTGGAATGTCTTGTACGATGAGCTTTTGAGGTTGCAGTTACCGGAGGAGTTGCATCTGATGCTACGCAGATGACGTAGTTGTACTAGTCGCCGGACGTACTGTCGAACAAGCACAACTCAAACTGGGTGCGGTACTGCGACGAGTGAGCGAGTTGATGTCAGACCGTGGGTTTAGTCCAGCGCTGGAAAAGACCGAGGTCGTCATCCTGACCAAGAAGCGGATCCCGCGCGTTATTCCCGACGGTTTGGAGAAACGATCATCAAGTCGAAGCAATCAATAAAATAGCTTGGCTTGGTGATTGTATCGTAGATGAGTTTCCTCGAGCAGGTTCGAGCGTTTACGGATAAGGTGGAGTATCGGCTCTCAGTGGCCTTACGGCTAACAAGCAGCTATAACACTCCGACCATCGACCAATCTAACGGGTTTTACAGAATTGTATTAGTGTTAGTAAAAATTTTTATTTTTTGCTCGTTTTGTTTACAAGCCAAATGTAAATAGATAGACAAAATAGAGAAAAATAAACATTTTTAAGAACACCAATGCAATTTTTTGAATACCGTTAGAGCGGTCGTTTGTTCGGAGTGTTAGCGCTATTTGTTGTTACGCTATGACGTGGGGATCCAACTCAAGTAAAAGGCATCTACTGATGGGAGCAATGGAGTCAGTGCTCTTGTACGGCTCCGAAATCTAGGCTGATAGTAAAGAGTCGCACCGAGGACGTCGGTGCGTGTGGATAGCGGCTGCATATCGTACTGTCTCTGAACCTGCGATGCTTGTTATCTCATGATCCCTATTATGCTTCCTGCAGAAGAACGGAAACGTATGTACTTTAGAAGAGGGAGTCGTCGAGAAAAGGAGAAGGATCCTAACTTTGTGGCAGTAATCATGGGTGAACGAAAAGCGAGGCAAGTCGAGCGCATGGCTCATCAGTGACTTGCGGCCGTGATGCCACAGAATACGTGGTGAGATTGACTATTACCTGACGCAACTACTCAGTGGGCACGGGTATTTTGAGTCTTACCTGTACGAGATAGGAAATCACAATCCCCACCTCGCTTGTTCTGCCCGCCGATGACAGATGACGCTTCCCACACGTTCTGTGCGTGTGCAATATGGACAAGACTCCGTTTGCACCTCTCGGCGAAAATAGGCGTGCTCTCTCCAGAAAGCGTAACGGGAAAACGATGCAATCAAAAGACAATAATTAGTTGTAAATAATTAATTATAATGAAGTTCTAAATGTCCTAAAATTTCGAAGGCCTTGATAATAAGAAGCAAGAAACCATGCAAAATATGCTGGAAGTTTCCTAGAGGATAAATGCTGGAGCATGCAAGTCATAAAATCGAATGTAAGCCTCAATAAAAAAAATTCCCGTATAGAAGGAGGCAAAAAGAGTTCTAGTAGTTACCAAATACACACTTCATGTATAAAATAAATCATGGAAACTTGTTTCGGAAACGTCATTCGATTCACCAAGAGATCCGCAGGAAACTGACAGTATCACAATTAGAAGCAGCTACCTATATCATCATAAGAGAAATTCAGGAACTAAAATTGGGTGAAGTAATTAAAACCCTGAAAATAACAGGAATATTCCTTCCTGGATTCCAAAGGACTATTGCGAAAGGGTGGACGCCAGGAACTTTCGGACCGAAAATACAGCCACAAACATCCTTTGCTGCTTCCCTATGCACACCTATGCACTGATACTAAATCAGATTCACAGCGACCATCAGCATGCCGGCCTTCAAGCCTTATTATCAATTGCTCGACAGAGTTATTGGCCAATCAAGGGAAAGACAGAGCAAAACTCAAATTGCGAACTCAACTGATGGGAGGCCTACCGGCAAACGGAGTCCATCAAGCCAGGCCCTTTGTCAATACGGGAGTCGACTTTGTAGGGATTTTTTAACCGAACGAAAGTTGGATAAAAGTGCCCAGAGAAGCATTGTTAACATATGTACGGCAAGGGGAACCAACTTCCATTTAATTTCACCCAGACCTCCTCACTTATGTGGGCTATGGAAAGCAGCCATCAAATCAGCCAAACACTTAATTTGTCAAAAACTTGGCTAGCGTTAATCTAACATATGAGAAATTAGAAATCGTGGTTATCATAGCTGAAGCCTTCCTCAATTCACGACCTTTAACGATTCCGATCTGCAGGCTCTGAACCCAAGTCATTTTTTACTCGGTGAGCCACTCACTAGCTTCGTGGATGTGAATGCTGATATTCTTAGTCTACCCTTGGGACAAAGATGGAAGTTAGTCATGTACTTGAAATACAAACTTTGGCGCATGTGGAAGCTGAGTACTTAAGCGAGTTACAGCATCGATATAAATGGTACAGCATTGCATGAACATAACACCCGAAATGATGGTTGTAGGAAAGGAAGAGAATACGCCAGTACTGAAATGGCCTCTAGGCGGAATCATCAACGTGGTCAATGGGGGTGATAGATTTGTTGGTGTAGCTGATGTAAATACTTCGTCTAGTATCTTAAGACGGCCCATCCATAAATTTGCACAACTTGCACACTTGCTAAGGCTCTGTTTGGAGTCCTGGACTCTAAATATGCTGAGCACATGAACGACATTATCAACTGATTAGAGGACAGTCATCAACACTTACTAGGACTAATAAGAAACCAAGCTATAGTGATCAACTACAACTGAATATCATGGTCGAAGCCCACAGACTTAGTAGGCAAAGCTTAACTGAACTACAGGAAGCAAATAACACCAACAGTGAGCGAGAGAACAACACGATGCAAGAAATACTAAAGCAAAAAACCTTCCAATCTTTAACACTTCTAGCCTCGCGTCTTATGTTGACATTGAATAACTATCAACGCACACAAGAAGCGCTCTAGGAGTCCTTTATCGATGCAAAATATGAACCACTAAATTCACTTTTATTGGAATCAGATCAACTACAATTATACAATTATACTACTACAACCATAAGAAGATGTTGTTACGATAGCTTTGGTATCGTATGATCAATATGAAACAATGCACCTTGTTCCGGGTCCCTTGATAATAAACGGAACTATATTTGAAATAGTGCTTCGGGTAGATTTTTTGATTATAAACCAACATCGAGACAACTACTATACAATTACAGAACACGAATTAAAATCTTGTATAGTTTTCAGTTTTCAAACCTGTTCCCGAGCCATTGAGGTGGATCCCTTTAATTAATCCCAATCACTGGATCTATTTTATGAAGACCGCCTCAATTATCAACATTGAGTACCGGAAGGAGATATCATCCATATACTTAAACGGCTCCAGAATTCTTGAATTACAGGAGGATTGCTCAATAAGGGAAGAAAGGTGAACCATCCAAGCACGCAAAGCATTCGCCTCGAATTATCAAACCCATTCTGCTCTCATCAGGAATTTCTCAACGCTATCCTGGACAACAGATGGGCAGAAACGTTCAGCTCTGAATCCCAATGCTGCGATGGAGACAAGTTCATACGAGCTGCAACAGAAGATAAAAACACTTTTTGAATCAGAGTTACAACCCTTAAGAAATCAACCCCGAGAAATTCACCAGTTCACAATAGGCTATAGTTGACTATTGATCGGCGGTTTAGTTTTTGGATATATAACCTGGTACCAACTCTGTGGTCGTCGTAAAGGCCCAGCATCTATAACTGTCCTACCACCAGCTCAAAGAACAACAGCGACAGAGGCCTTCATCTTGTGATTAAAGGATTAAACTGCAGTTCAATGTGGGGAGCAAGTTTAAAAACAAAGCGTTTATTATGCTTGGGATTCTGTATCGCAAAAATAACTCACCTTAAATTTATTAAGCTTAGTACTATGTACCACAAAAATAACTCACCTTGCATTTATTACCCAAAGCATCTCACCTTGAAGTGCATCGTGAATTCTTCAGCTAGTCATAGCATAGTCATGATCAATTTCCCTTTCCTGATATATGAAAAGAATTTTCCCAGAGGAATCCACGATGTACGTACAGGCATTTGTGCATCGTCTGCAATATGCTCGTATGTTTCCATGGAAAATTTTTTTTTTTGGGTGGGGAGGTGAAGGCTATTTACGCCCTGAGTGTCGGACTCCCAGTGGACCTACTGGACTACCGACTAAACACCTCCCCTGTCAACCGGAGAGCCTAGCCTGGAACCGTTTGACACATTACTTCGGGCTAGGCCTCCCAATTTTACACCTGTTGGCGCCTTCGGATTACAGGGATTCCTTCTCCAGTTGGATGGAAAAGAGGAGGAGAATTGCTAGAGAAGGAAACCCTCCACTCTCGACGCCTCCAGCCGATCAACTATGCCTTTTTTCGTTATTAAGATTATCCGGGCGTAATGTGCCACGTGATTCCATTTGTCAAATGATTTCAGCATCTCTTCGACTAGGCTATCTGGATGGAGTTCTCCCAATTTTTCGGCAAGATCACCGCGCTCTTTTTCCCATCTTCTGCATGAAAAGAAAGTATGACAGGCGTCATCCTTCACACCAATGCAAAATATGCAATCAGGAGACCGTGACTTACCTATCTTGTGCAGGTAAGACTGAAAACAACCGTGTCCACTCAGTAGCTGGGTCAGGTAGAAACCAGTCTCACCATGCGTTCGACTGAGCCACGATCTCAAGTCTTTGATGAGCCGAGCGGTCCATCTTCCTTTTAGCTCACGTTCCCATGATTGTTGCCATTCGTCGAGAGTGCATCGTCTTTTATCGCGAGCAAGTTTTTCTTTATTACCCTCGTGCCTTCGGAGGTAGACTCTATTGCGCTCTCTAGCAAGGAGAGCGATTGGTATCACCCCTACAATTACCAACACCGCTGACTCAGAGACTGTACGGTATGCTGATGCAATCTGCAGTGATCCTCGTCTCTGCACCTGTGCCAGCCGTTTTCGGTGCAGTTCCTTGTTGCGAGCTTCACTCCATATCTCTGCTCCATAAAGAAGCGAAGATTGCACTACACTCATTAGCACACGCCTTTTTGTTGGACTTGGTCCCGCATGATTGGCCATTAGTCGACTAATTTCCGAGACCCCTGCTGCGGCCTTGTTTGTCGTTGTCTTGACCACTTCGGTTTTCTCTAACGCTAGGTTAAACCCGTGGGTGGTCATCCAGCTCTGTCCAATTTTGAAACCATACTGCCTTGGAGAAAGATCCCCAGTGGCGTGGATAACGTGAGCGAGTCTTCTCTTTATCAGTTTCTCGAGCACTTCCCCGGCCGTGTCTAGCATGCATAACGGTCAGTATGCTGACGGCGACTCGGGGTTTCCCTTCCCCTTGCTGATCAGCACGAGCCTTGCCGTCTTCCAACGCTCAGGGAAAACACCTTCCCACAAGCAGGCATTAAACGTACTGAGCAGCACGTCAGGACAAGAGTGATGGACCAGTTGCACTACCTCGGCTGGAATACCATCTGGGCCCAGAGCCTTCTTCGCCTTAATGGGGAGAATTGCTAGTTCCAGTTGGTTTTTCGTGAAGAGTGGACAGTCTGATGTTGTATCCCAATGTTGGGATACCCCAACATCCCCAACGGGATGTTGGGGAAAAAGTGCCCGTACTATCTCGTTCATCGTGTCCGCTTCAAGTACGCAGGGGGCCCGTAGAGCGCCGAGCTTCCGCATAACTAGTTTATAGCCCAAGCCCCACGGGTCCCTGTTCACGTCTTCGACGAGGTTCCGCCAGCAACGGGCCTTACTCCAGTTAATCAGTTTGCGAAGGCATTTTCTGGCCGTCCTGGCTTCGCGCTCGTTGAGCTTCTCGCCGGAGTTTGTGACACTCCCTTCGTTGCTCAGCTATTTCAGGGGACCACCAGTACACTGGAGGCTTTCCGTGTCTAGGTCTCCGGCGGGGCATAGATGACTTACAAGCAGAGATGATGGTACTCATTGTGGAGTTCACCATGTCTTCAGCAGTCAGTTCTCTGCTCCCCGGTGATGAGCCAAGCGGTGATAAGCATGTCAGGAGCGTGTCGATAAACTTCTCCACGTCCATCCTCTCAGTATTCCACACGAAGGCGGAGCGCTGAGTGTCTGGGAGTTTAGGAACGTTGTCGCGGATCTCGAATACTATGTACTGATGATCGCTGGCCTAGAACCTAGATGATAGTCTTCTAGAACTCTCCAATTGTGTGTCATAGAGGAGAGGGACTCCGAGGCGAATGTCACGTCTGGGATGGTGCCCATGCAGCCCAAGCGGCGGAAAGTGGGAGTGTTACCAGTGTTCACCACGGCTAGCCCTACTCTGGCTGCCATCTCCAGGATTCGATTCCCCCTGGGATCTGACTTAGGCATGCCCCATTCAACGGCCTTGGCGTTAAAGTCTCCCCCGATAAGAAAATGACCTTCTGTGCTCAAGACGGTGTCCTCCAAAGTGTTGAACTTCGCCTGGAAAGATGTTATTGGTTCGTTCGGTGTCAAGTTCACACTAAAGAATTTTATTCCTGGGCAACGGACCCACACGAAACCATCTTTTCGCCCATGGCCCCGAACTCTCAGTTGTGTGCTGTTTCGAACCCATATGGCACACGTACCAGATTCATCAGGGTACCATGCTGATGAATTTTTATCTCGGTGTTGTTCGCTAAGCAGCAATAGATCGGCTTCCATATCCCTCGCGAATTGGTCAAGCAGGTCTTGGGCGTTTGAGCTCCGATGTAAGTTTATCTGTAGGACACGGGTCATTGCAGAGCTGCTTTGGTTAGGGCTTCTTTGAATACCCGGCACTTCCCTGTCCCTGGAATATGTCTCAGGTCATCAGGTCTGGGATCAGCGTTCTCGCAGAGGATACAGTGCACCTCTCCCGTGCGTTCTGTTCTTTTATGTCCTGCGTTGCCACATTTATAGCACAAGGAGCTCCTATCAGCCTTTGCAGCCTTGTGCTGTATGACCGTAGCTTAGGCATTTGAGGAACTGACCGTAGCTTAGGCATTTGAGGAACTGCTCTTCGTCGTATTCTGCAGACCACCCTACCTATTTTTATTTTGCCCATGCAGAGGAGTTTTTCGGTATGTTTCTCGGTTAAGTCGACTGTGGCCATGTGCTGTCCTCTATTATTTTCAGGGGTTGGTCGTAATTTGATTCCAGTTAATTCGGGTGAAACCCTTTTGAGGCACTCTTCCACCTCCGTCTTGTCCGTAACGCAGTCAATGTACCTGATTTCGAGGGTGGCCATTGGTTCAAGTGAAGCTACTGTTGCCTTTTCCCCTAGAGCCTTTTTGACTGCATCGGAAAATGAGTCGTTATTTGTTGTCTCAGGTCCAAATTCTACAAGCAGGCCACCAGATTTGGTTGGTCGGACGGTTCTGATGGCAGTTTGAGTATCATCGGGTCTTCCAGCTCCCTTGATTTCCCGCAAAACGTCTGCGTAAGTTCTCCCATCCGTCGGTTTCACCAGCAGTGCATGCCTGAAGGTTTTGTGGCGTGGCTTGCTTCGTGGTTCTTGTTCCTTGTTTGGGGTATCTTTTCCTTTGTCCCCAGGAAGGAGCTTATCATTGGTGACTTTCTCAAGGAGGAGCCTTCTGGACACTTTTTTGGTGGCCTTGGTTGACACCACCTGGAATCCATCATTCGACGTAACCTGTCTGTTCACTGCTTCGTCCTTCCTCCTTTGTCTCGGTCCCCTTGGATTGGGCTACTGGCAACTCTTTTGGTAGCGCTATGCGCGGGAATAACTTGCATTTCGATCGAAGTTCTGGTCTTTTATTCTTCCTCTGCTTTAAGCCATTTGCGTCTGTAGTGCCCGATACGGTCTAAGAGCTCTTCAAGCTCTAAAATACCGTCCCTAATGTCCTTGTTTATGTTTTTCTGGGTATTGCAGTAAGCTTTGATCTTTTTAACTATGTTTCCTGCCTTACGCATGAGACGCTCTTCTTCGTGCTGATCCAATACATGAGATTGTCCTGCGCCTGGTTTTGAGGCGGGCTTTCTTTGTTTGCGTTAGGATCTAGAGCTCTGATGGCATCAGGAGCAGTGTCAGTGGCAGCATCGCGTCGAATCATGATCTGAATGTCATCGGTGGTTTCTCCCTCCAGATATTAGTTGTTCATGCTTTTCCCCTAGTGTTACTGGACGTTCTGGCGTGCGCATTTTTTTTTTGCTGCGTCCGAATGCCGCCAGTATTTCTGGTTGGTAGAGGCTCTCTGCCTTTTTGTGTTCGTTCGTGCGTTTGTGGTCTGGGTTTGGTTGTTTGCTCGATGTTTTTGATTTTGTTTCGGTTGGTATTAGTTTGTAAGGCAACATGCTTAAAGGATCCCCCCTCGGAGCCGCTATCTCCACTCGTATGTGTAGTCGCCTTAATGGTCCCATGGGTGTCTGTGCAAAGCAGGGAGGCCATGCAAGGGTTGGCACCAGCCTTAATGGGGACAGGTGCTCAGAGCCAGACCAGCGCTAATCGGGAGTTCGTCTCAACCGAACCTACACCATCAACTTCATCGTGTGAGCTTCGAACGTACTCCGAGGCCTGCCAAGGTTTTACCGGGACGGAGACGGTACGATACTTATATTGGAGCCGTTCGCGGGCGAGTTTCACGTCGGTGGTAGTTGGTCCAAAATATCGTGTCCGCCAGCCCAAGTGCGCCGATTGGAATTCGTTGATTGATTCGTTTTTCCATAGTCGTTGCAGGGTCGTTTTCCGCTGGAGAGGGCTTGCAGTCAGCTCCAGGTCCTCGGGTACGTGGGGGCGACACTCCCCAAAGAATACTGGCTTCTAGGAGTACTCCTGTTGACCAGCATTCCCCCTGCGGGAAGATGGAAGATGTTAGATCATGGGAGCGGGTTGGTATTGCTGATAAATCAGTAAAATTTAGTATAAAATAGAATTGTTAGAAAAATAAATTGTCAATTGTTCATTAGAATCGCATGAGCTTCTTTAGAAGAGAGCTTGACCATTTCCTCGTGAAGATCGGTAGCTACAAAACCTATAAGAAAAGTCTATAGGTTGTTTTGAGTATTTGTTTTTTATTTTGTCCACTCAAGCGAAAAACTGAGGAACAAACTTGTTCCTCAGATCCTGCGAAATGCCGTAAAACTATAAAAGCGATAAGGATGCGTATGCACGCAAGTACTCTAAAGGATTCTTGCGGGATGCCGACAATGCCATAAAGAATGCGTATGAACGCAAGTTATGTACAGGCTATTCACTCCGAATCGAATCAGCATACACATGCCGAAATTTCATTCACCTGGACATCGATACCATTCCACAGACATCCGATTTGCTGACAATCAATTCCGATACAATTGTTAAATTATTCCTAAATGAAAACGATCAATTATACAGTTCAGTTCATTTTTTATTTGTGAAGTGTAATAAAGGTTTTGTCGTGAAAAATTGGTTTTTTTTATTCCCAAAGAGCCGAGGATCTTAATTGCGGATCTTAAAGTCGTGCGGATTTTTGTGCTAAATAAATTAAACTATTAAATTATTAACGCTAAATAAATCTTTTTGGCAGTATACGCGAAAATCTAAAAACGGTAGTGCGAAAGTGCTGGAACGAGAACCTTTTCCTGACGAATCTTAACGAGAGGACATCGTTGCGCAAGGGTAAGACGTACTATCGAAGGATCATCGATCGACATCCCTGGAAGGAATGAACTCAATAAACTTATATTGCATGTAAGTCAAAAAATTTTCTTTATTTTCCTTTCTTTCCTTTTTTCATGTTAACAATTTGTATACATTTCAATACAAATTTTATTATTTAGAGAAACTTGTAATAAACTTTAATATTAAGCATATTCTAATGAAATTATATGCCATATTTAAATGAAAGTGCTAGGACAAGACCGTATACTAAATGTCGAAATCGTAAAAATTTGAGAATTATTCCCTTAACTCAAACCTTAGCAAGTGATTTAAGTGCTATCTCAGAAAACGACGGATTTCTGTGCTATCTCAGAAATCGATTAAAAGAAAAGAAAAAGAAAAAGTGATTTAAGTGCTATCTCAGAAATCGACGGAAATAGTGGAAGCGAATTGTTGAATCGGTCTTTTCATCCAGAAGTGCAAAGTGAAAAACAAATTGATCCAACAATGGCTACCGTCGCGGACATTTTCAATGCTCTCAGAGTCCCTGATGCAGTATAGGACTTGCCAAAGTTTAACGGCAATCATCGGCTTCTAAGAGACTTCATAAATAATGTGGAGGAAATCCTTTCACTAACCACTGCATCTTCTCCTGCATATAGCAGAGTATTACTTCGTGCAATACGAGTTCAAATTGAGGGTCCTGCTAATGTAGTGCTGAACACGTATGGAAATACAGTAGATTGGGGCGAAATTAAGAGAAATCTGACTCTTCACTATAGTGACAAAAGGCACGAAACGTCTTTGATTAGGGACTTACATAATACAAAAAAAAGTGAAAAATCATAGAAAGATACTATAGCGAAGTAATTGAATTTTGTCCACAATAATTAATCACGTCCTAATACACGAATCAGACGAAAATGCGATTAGAGAAAAACGCGACTTGTACGCGGAGGTGGGCCTTAATACATTTCAAACCAGACTTCGCGAACCATTTGGAGCCACAATCAGAGCAATGAAGCCTGATTCTTTGGCTACTGCTTTTACATACTGCATAAAAGAGCACAACATATTTTATGCGAAACATGAAAACTCAACTACTATAAAATATCCTCTAATCCTGGGGAAAAAATTTTCCCAACGAATTATAAAATACGTACAAATACAAATAACATATTAACCAATCTCCGTCCACAGCAGCCCATGTATTTTCCTAACCAGTCAATATTTCAGCAGCCTCAGGCGTTTTCATGGCCAATGCAACCTGTTCAATTTCAAAACCCATTTCAACAATTCTCGCGGCCGTTTCAACCATTTCAAGCTCAGAACTCATTCCAGCAAAGAAATCCTCCCAACCAGTTTCCTAATCCTAGGCTTAATACAAATAATTCCGGACTTTCCTCCCAACAGCAACCACTACCAAGACCGGAACCAATGAATTCCAGTTATGGTAATACACATCTTTCAAACAACGAATCGCAGTATAAACAATCCCAGAATAGTAAGTTTTTCCGCTCTACGGGACCTCCAAGATTTACTGTTAAATAATTACACAACGTAAACCAAGCGCGAATATATCCCACAGGTCATGATAATCCTATTACTAATCCAACTACTATTATTATGGACGACTGGACCCAACTGATAGCATTCGAGATAGTATGCCATCTTGGAATAATTTCAGGCGCCACTGTAGTTGTCTTAAGAGCAAAATCACAAACCAATACACCAAACGAAAATTTCGACCGGCAGTCATCGGACTTAAACGAGAAGCTCGACCGGCAGTCAACTGATTTAAACGAGATGCTGGACCGGTAATCTACATCGTTAAACCAGCTCGACCGGCAATCCACCGACATAAGATCAGATTTCAGTGAGCAAACCCGAAAGCTTAACCTTCAAATTAAAGGTTTCAAAGAAAGTATGGACTAAATGGATGAAGAAAGGATGAGCAACGTTGAGACGGTGCGGGAAGAGATCGAAAGAATAAAAGAAAATTTAAAACAAGCCAAAGTAACGATAGCGAGTAGCTCGGGCCCGATAGCGAGTACCTCGAGCCGGCTAGCGAGTAACCCGAGCCCGATAACGATTACAGCCAGTATCTCAACAAGGAATGTAAAAGAACCAACTTTCGATGGCCAAATTGCTTGGAGCATTTAGAAAACCCAGTTTGAAGCTGCCGGTCAAATGAATCACTGGAATGAGCAGGAGCGAGCAACAGCCTTAATTCTTGCCCTGAGAGGTCCAGCTGCTGGAAATACTTCAAATGGTCCCTGTCGAGTCACAGTTAAGCTCCATCGCTATTATGAACGCACTCGACATGAGGTATGGAGCGAATCGCCTGAAGCAGATCTACAGGTCGCAGCTGCGCAACCGAATGCAGAAACCAGGTGAAACTCTACAGCAGTTGGCCCAGGATACTGAAAGGCTTGCAGTTTTGGCGTACCCCGCATACGACCTAGATCATTGGGACGATGTGGCAACGGAAACTTTCATTAGCACGTTGCAGGATAGGATAATGCAACAAGCTGTCCACCTAGCCGAGAAACGCTCAGTAAAGGACGCACTGGCCTATTTGTTCGAAGCCGCCAAAGCAACCGCTCGTCACACAGCCAGGATCCTAACTATGACCATGAAATCCTCCACCGGAAAGGAGAAGCACAGGGCAATGCCAACGTTTTATTCCGTCGCTCATGTCCAGCGGCTTGTAAACATTGCCAACAGTCTGAGGAAAAAGAGCAAGGTGTCGATATGCGTGTGATAACAACGGAAGTCGACGAGGGTTGGACGCAGCACGAACTCCGAGACACTCAGCTAGCCGACGATGGTATTGGATCATTGTTGGTATAGAAAAAAACAACAGGACGTCCCGAGTGGAAGGATATAGCAGCACGCAGCACAGTGTTAAAACGCTATTGGGCTCAATGGAACTACCTTGAGACTACAGATGGAGTCTTGAAACAGGAATGGGAATTGACAGACGGCATTTCATATAGGATGCAAATTGTTCTTCCTAAGAGTCGGGTCAAAGAAGTGCTAGAGGAGATACATAAAGGCACATCGGGAGGTCACCTTGGGGTGAACAAGACCCTGACAAAGGCTCGAGAAAGATTCTACTGGCTCCACGCTCGAGAGGACGTTCTTGACTGGTGTCGTAAATGCATAATTTGTGCTTCCGTTAAAGGACAAAATCGACGAACGAGAGGGCAAATGCAGACATATAACGTGGGAGTACCATTCGAAAGAATAGCTGTGGACATCGCAGGACCCTTTCCCGAGTCTGAAAGGGGAAATCATAATTTACTCGTTGTAGCTGATTACTTCAGTCAGTAGCCTGAAGTATACCCAATTCCCAACCAGGAGGAAATTAATGTAGCGGAGCAAATCGTTTCACACTGGGTTAGTAGATATGGCGAACTGCAGAACATGTATCCAAAGGAGAAGCGGCAGCTGATGCAAAGTTTGGGACACCCCCTGAGCAGCTCCAACCTATTTCGGAGTATACTAGCGACTCAAGGCAACGGCTGAATCAGATTTACCAATTGGTGCGGAAACAAATCGAGTCGACCACTGAACGCATCAAGACCAGATATCACTTAATGGTAAACTCATCCGGATTCCAGCCAGACAACTTGGTGTGGCTATATAACCCACGGCGTCGGATAGGCAGATTTTCGAAGCTAGAGCCGAATTGGAAATCACCCTACAGAATCATCAAGCGAATAAACGATGTAGTATACAGAAAACCAGAGCACCAGAAACCAAGGACAAAAATGAAAATTGTGCACCTGGAATGCCTTGCCCAATACTATCAGCTGGCTGACGTGGAGATATCTCACGTGACATTTTCGGGGCGAAAGAAATATAAGGCGGGGATAGTGTGACATGTTGGAATAATGTCACGCGCCACTTTAGTCGTCTTAAGAGGATATTCACAAACCAATACACCGATCATTCTCGAAGTGGAGATAGGCATAACGTAAACACATTGCCTGTATCGAGTACAAAAAATACGTGTGTAAATGACTCAGCGCATAAACTCGAGAATGATCCACGTGGAAGATTCGGGTTCGGATGGTACATGTATAAATGCGACTATAATAAATGCGAGCGGCGAGTAGAAGTCTTGTGGATGAGTGAAGTAGCGTTGCATAAGCGAAAAGCGACAGTGCGCGTTAAAAGCAGTGTGGTGATCAAAAAGTGTTGAAGTAGAATAAAATCGTACGCGGGTTAATGAGCGAGTGAAAGTTATTGAACTAGTTAATTAATTAAAATAAAAGTAAATTAGTGAAGTAGTAATTAAGTGAAAATAATTGTAAAGTGTTAGTGACATTTAATAACAGAATAAATTCGCAAACAACTAATTTTGTATTAGTCGGGTGTGTTTAATTCACTTTTGCGAATATTTGCGAAGCAAACAGATTGCGCACCTGAGAAAGCGCAACAATAGCTATACTAATCACGGACAATATACGGCATACCAACAGACTGAACAGACTCCTTTTTGTTCAAGAAATCACTCGGACATACAAGAAGAAACCAATTATGAGATTGATGACGAAAATTTTCAATTACAAGCCTCGACGCCCCATCAGGCTACATAGATATTAACACACATGGATCCGACCTTCCATACGTAAAAATATCTTCACCATTCGGCCGTGATCTCATATTGTTAATTTACACGGAAGCCTCTACTTCTTTTATAAACCAAGAATTCGTCCATCCTAATGACATTCAAAAAACCAGACGTGTAATTATCAAAACATTTCTCAACCAGCACTTTTTTTTGTTTGGGAGGTGAAGGCTATTTACGCCCTGAGTGTCGGACTACTGACTAAATACCTCCCCTGTCACGCCAAGAACCTAGCCTGGAACTTGAGGATAGGTTCATGTTGGACAAAGAACAATGAAAAGTGGAAAGCAAAACTGGCGATTAGTTGTCGACTATCGCAAGCTTAACGAAAAGACAATAACCGAACGCTATCCATTACCGAACATAAATGATATACTAGATAAGTTGGGCAAAAGCCTTTACTTCTCCACCATAGATCTCGCCAGTGGATTCCACCAGATCGAAATGGACCATAAAGACATAAATAAACAGCTTTTACATTCGATGGAGGCCACTATGAGTATCTTAGGATCCCCTTGCCCCGTCAAAAAAAAAATCCCGTCTACCTTCCAGCGGGTCATGGATAACATCCTACAAGAACTCTTAGAAACAGTCTGTCTGGTATGCATGGACGATATCATTGTATTTTCGACATCACTTCAAGAACATGGCGATAACCTAAGGAAAGTATTCAAAAACTTCAAAAGGCAAATTTTAAAGTACAGCTCGACAAATCGGAATTCCTCCGTAAGGAAGTTGCTTTCTTAGGACATATAGTTACAGCCGACGAAGTGAAACCATATCCCGACAAATTAAAGGCAATTAAGGACTTCCCAATCCCTAAAAGTCAGAAGGAAATAAAATTCTTCCTTGGTTTGCTGGGTTATTACCGTAAATTCATCAATGACTTTGCTAAATTGATAAAACCATTAACAGAATAACTCAAAAAGGGTCGAACCGTGCAATTAACGGACAGATACATAAAAACCTTCGAGTTGTGCAAGAACTTCTTTATGAACGATCCAATTTTATGATACCCGGACTTTAATAAGCCGTTCATTCTAACCACAGATGCGAGTGATTACGCGATCGGCGCAACTTTGTCCCAAGGTAAAATAGGTAGTGATGAGCCAGTTCGCTACGTCAGTCGAACTTGGACTCATTCCGAAATCAACTATTCGACCATAGAAAGGGAACTTCTGGCAATCGTATGGGCCGTGAAGTACTTTAGACCTTATCTTTTTGGGCGAAAGTTTCAAATAGTAACTGATCACAAACCTCTCACCTACCTCATGAGTTTGAAAGAACCCAATCAAAATCGGTGAGATGGCGTCTTTGATTAGAAGAGTTTGACTACGAGGTTGTTTACAAGAAAAGAAGCCAAAACTCAAACGCAGATACTTTAAGCAGAATACCATAATAAGAGCAATAGCAATACTAATAAGAATAAGCAATACTAGATCTATTGAACAAGCAAAATTTAATATAAACGAAAATCTCGGTGACGCCAAAAATACTTCACTACAATCTGAACATAGTTCAACCATTCACTCCGCAGAAGAAAACATGAACAACAGGATACCAAAATCCGAAAGACCTCTGAATGAATTTAACCTCCAGATCGTCCTAGAAAAAACTAATAAAACTTTTCGCATGCAGGAATTTAATGAAGCAAGTACAATAGAATTGTTTAAGAGGTGCCTTTTCCCAAACAAACTCAACGCTATCTACGCAAGCGACGAAATCTTTCGAACCGTTCAATCGGTCTATTCGAGATTCTTCTCTCAATCTCAAATCTTTAAGCTTATTCGTTGCACCGAAACCCTCAAGGAAATAGTAAATGTGGATGAACGATAAAAACTTATTAATCATTATCACACAAATAATAATCAAAGGGAAACTAACGAAACGATTCAACATATGAAGCGAGACTACTTCTTTCCTTATCTAAAAGATAAGATTACAAAAATAATAAATAACTGCGAGACCTGTCAGACTCAAAAGTATGACAGAAACCCTCCCAAAATAGTATACCAAGTGTCTGAGAGTCCCCAAAAGCTCCAAGATAGCTGGTCCACGGAAGTGTATACGATTAACGGGAAATCCGTTCTGACTATAATAGATCGCTTCTCAAAATTTGGCGCTGCCTATACACTAGATACACTTTGATAGAGATTTAGAATTTAATAGAGAGTAGAACTATAGTGAAATAATAAAGTGAAACTATCTGAGAAATCCGTTTCATTTCATATGTGTTAAGACGCGACAGTGTGCAAGATTGTAAACAAATACGTTCGGACTTAGTTTCACGCTGTTTATTAAATCACATAGATAAGTGATGTTGGTAAGATTACTAACATCGCATTGTCATCGATATTGTTCTAAGAGATAGCTTTGTGAGTTGGATTCTTTGGTATTTTGTTTCAAGATTCTAAAATTCGTAATAGCTAAGCCAATTATTATTAGTAATGTCGGACAAGTGTAAAAACTGTAACAAGTCCCTTCATGAAATTAATGGTTATAATAAAATTATAAGAACTGAAAAGATGCTAAACTCATCCTATATATTAACAAAAAAGCTTCTTGTTCGAAATGTACATCGTCTTACAAGATGCCGCTAAGCACGAAAGTATGCGATGAAGAATCAGCGACTACTGGAGTGACAGAAGAAACTTATGTTAACTCCAAGGATTAAAATACAGCAACAGCGATATTTCTTATTAACATCACCAGAGCGAAGACTATATTGTAATGCAACTTCAACGTGTTGCATCTGCTCGCAGGTATTGCATTATATGTAAAAAACAACTGATCTCAAGACAATGTGCTTAGAAACACGAATACAAATAATCATAAATAAAATATTCATACCAAAAGGTGATCGGTGATGTTCGAAGCATTTAATAGGAAAATATTTTTATGAAGATGATTTATCTCATCTACGTATAGTTTCTAATACCGTTACAAAAGAAAAAACAGAATTGACATTATTTTTTAATACTCTGTCAAATAAATCTCAGTCATCAATATTCGATAGAATGAACGAACTTGATATGTCAGAAGATCAAGTAAAAGCGTTAACTGGATTATCTTGGAAAAGTGTTTAGCTATAATTACATATTTTTTAAGCTGAAGACCGGAAACTCACACCAAACTAAAGCTAGCATTTTTGGTTTACCTTACGGCCAACAAGTCTCCGAATACTTCACACAAATAATTAAAAGCTTTGAAAAAGACATTTTACCATTTGGGACTCAACGCTATTTCGCGACAACAACTTACAGCGAACACATATAATACTGCAAAAAAATTAATAAAATTTGATGAACATCAGCTTGTATTGATCGTAGGGGCAGCATATATATGACACCAAAAAAGTAAAAATAATTATTATCAAATGAGATCATACTCAGGACAATAAAGGACTCATCAATGTAAGCCTTTTACAATATTTACAACAAATGTATGGCTTTGTCGTTGATTTTGCTGGGCCTTTTTGCGGGACCCTCAATGATGCTTCAAGTATGAAAATTATTTTAGAGGATCCATTAGGCCCGAAAAAACTTATGTTACCTGTTGATATCTTCATTGTAGATCGTGGACTTAATGATATCGTAGGTGTTTTGAATCACAAGGGTTTATCGTTCTTATGCCAGGCTTTGAAGGTAATAAGCCTCAACCGACTACAGAAGGAGCCAATGTATCTGGATAGATATTGAAATTCAGGCGGGTGGTAGAAGCTGTTCTAGAATACTAGAATAGACGTAGAAAATACTTTTAGCCAAGAAGTACAAAACTAGTGTTGGAACTGAAAGATAACCTTCAACGTTTAATATCATTTGAACTACTTGATTTTCCGCGTTTGATTGAAGATCAACTCAAGATCATACAGGCTCGTACCAATTTTCACAAGCTCTATCTTACTTGGCCGTAATAATGGGTGAACAAAATAATCTTTAAGTACAATACAAGTACAAAAGTACTTAAAGTACAAAAAGACGGTAACAATTTGTTCGGATATTCGCATGGAGCAGCTATTATTTATTATTTGTCATATGGTATTTATCCAGAATCTTGCGTGCTGCTAAGGTCCTAACGAAGTTATTTACGACTCAAAGAGTTCCAGTTGTAATTAATTCAGTTCTTATAATTCTTTTCAGTTCTTATAACTTTTTTATAACCACGAATTTCACGAAGGGACTTGTTACAGTTTTTACACTTGTCCGACATTACTAATAACAATTTGGCTTAGCTGTTACGAATTTTAGAATCTTGAAACAAAATACCAAAGAATCCAACTCACAAAGCTACCTCTTAGAATAATATCGATGACAATACGATGTTAGTAATCTTACCAAAATCACATATCTATGTGATTTCAGGCCGAAATACAATACTGCGTGACGGCGATACGTGAGCGCGATGCGATTCTCCCTCGTCGTCACGTAGCGTATTCAATTTACAATGCACGCGATGCGGGGAACATTAATGTTCATATGAAAAATGTCAAATTGGTGACATTTGAAATGAAATTTGCTGGAAATTGTTTTTGATTTTTTAAAAGTTTTGAATTTGGAATGTTCCTTCGTTTAGCAAATAAAAGCCTTAACTAGGATGCACGAACTTTTCGTTCATTTATAATAACCAATGTACTTAAAAAGTATTTAAAGCGTTTGAATTTCAAATTTCATTTAAGCGCCATACTGCATTTGACAAACGTCATGCACATCGTTGCGAGGAATTTTCGTTTTTCCGAATATTTCGCGCCTCGCATCGACACATCGCAATCATTGTACGATGTCGAATACAAATGCATGTTACGAAAACTACTTGACATTTGCTGCGAGAATCTCGTCGCGCTCTCGTATCGCAGTCTCGCACTATTGTATTTTGGCCTTTAATAAACAGCGTGAAACTAAGTCCGAACGTATTTGCTTACAACCTTGCACACTGTCGCGTCTATATATTACACTTACCCAAATCGATCCCACAATATACAAATCACACACCTTGAATTAACACAAACAAAGTAGACATAATTATTTTGAATTAAAGTTTGTAAACAAAGTAGGCATTAATATTTTGAATTGAAATAAAGTAAACAAAGTAGGCATTAATATTTTGAATTGAATTAAAGTAAACAAAGTAGACATTGATATTTTGAATTGAATTAAATTAAACCAAGTAGGCGATGAGTGATATAAATACTAGTGAAATTGTCCTTAAAAGAGGAAGAGTTATTTGTTAGCGTCAAAAGGTACGGACAAGCCTCTGTTTCCTATCACCCAATGTGAGGCTGCATTGGTGTGCCTTTTTGAATACCGTTTCATGTATACAATATAAATTGTACACCGTGAATATAATAAATATAAATTAATAAAGTTGGTCTTATTAAATGAAACAAGAGTTTTATTTATCTCTCCGTCTAAGAAAAATAAATTCTTAGTAATCTTACCAACATCACCTATCTATGTGATTTAATAAACAGCGTGAAACTAAGTCCGAACGTATTTGTTTACAACCTTGCACACTGTCGCGTCTTAACACATATGGAATGAAACGGTTTTCTCATATAGTTTCACTTTATTATTTCACTATTGTTCTACTCTCTATTAAATTGTTCATTTATCGTTTGATTATGTTGATCGAATTCAAAATTCAGAACATATTTTCTAAGCTATCCAGCAAAGTTTATAACAATCACTAATTATTTTGCACTTTTGAGTTCTTGGAATGTCGGCCTAGGTTGTAATTAAATTACTTGCAACGAAGTAGTAAAGTTACAAAATAAATAAATAGATCGGTGAAGGATACTATCTCGTTCTATGAATGCATGTTACGAGACGGAACACCCACGTATAGATAAAAGTCGTCACGTGCATACCTGTACATGACAAGGCGCGAATCACATCATTCGAATCATTCGAAGTGTTGCACCAATTTTTTCCTCACGCAATTTTTACGCGTGATAGTGCACATAAAGGTGCATAATAAATATTATTTTCGTGATTGTAACTTAAAGAGAACATAAAAAAAAATTACTATGCCATTTTACTTTATTTTTATGGAAAATTATTGTTAAAAATCTAAAACAAAAAAAATAATATTTATTGTAAAGTTACCTAAAGCTTCGCGTTGATTTCATTTCTCTAGCTTAATTAGTTTTTGAGATATATTGTTTTGAAAATTGTTATGAGTACGGTTATGTTTTCCTATATCTCAAGGTCAAAGCCGAAGCTGGACGCGAAATGTACATAAATCACGTTTGTACATCAAGCAGATATTAAAACATAGGTTTCGATATAGATTCCGTTTTAGGGACCAACTCGTCATACTTATCCGGCTAAACCCTATAGACTCAGATCACGAAGACACATTAAACGAGACCGTTATAACTTACAACAATTCTATCCATTCGGCAACAAGACACACACCATACGAGTTATTTTCGGGAAGAACACATACATTTTACAAAAACGTTACCTTTAACAATGAACACGACTACCTGAAATTAAATGAGTTTAGATCAAAAATTTTCCCAGAAATTAAAAGCAAAATAGACAAGCTAGTAAGAAATAATTTAGCAAAGTTTAACAGATCCCCCGATTATAGAGGAAAATGCGACGATATTCCGGAAAGAGTGTAGACGGAACCAAACCACCCCTAGATTTAGTAACAAAAAAGTACAGAAAGACATGCAAGTTACACTAATAACCAATAAAAATCAAAAATAAACAGAAAACGTAAAGTTCAGGGTATTCCTGACGGTGGAAGCACAAAGAATAGAAATTCTGACTCTGAACAGCGACCAGCGACTTCTAAAACAACGATTAGGGACAAGTATAACTATAATCGCGATTCAAAACTTTATACAGATAGTATAACGAAAAAATATGAGGACGCTATTAACAACGTCGTAAACTCAGTAGACAAATTCGACGAAACAGACACACTTAAAGTAACAAGACTTAAGATAAATGAACTGACTCACAAACTACAAACACTTATGCCTAGACTCGGACCAAAAAGAGGACCGATTAATGGGCTTGGCTCCGTAATAAAAGGTATCACAGGTAATATGGATGCAGATAATGCCGTGAAAATAAACATATCAATAGCCAAACCAAAATTATTAATAACTACCTGAAGCACTCACAAAACAAAATTAAGAGAGAACATGAATCTATGATTCATATTCAGTATCTAAATCAAATTAGTTACAATACCGATGTTTTAAACAATCATCTGTCTGACATAGCGGAAGCTGTGATACTTGCCCTGCTGGGAATAATCTCTTAACAAATTTGAAGCCCTGCCGAAATGATAGAAATTTCCAGCTTTCTACCCGAACCGAATCATATACTTCTCATCAACGTTCCCGAGACCAGAATGGACTCCACTTGTGGAATATCAAACCGGACAATCTCTGGAACAGCATTAATCCGCTTCAACCAATGCAGAGTTATAATAAATGTAATCGCCAGTTACGTCACTACATAATCACCATAAGCGACCGACAAACCCTCATTAAGCAATAAAATAAATGTGTGCACGTAGATGAAACATTTTATTCTTGTAAACTATAAAATGTTTCAAATAACATATTCAGTATTTGTAAATCATAAAATGTTTCAAATAAAACCATAAAATGTTTCAAATAACACATCATTGAACCTATGAAGATATTCAAATAACACATCATTGAACCTATGTAAACCTTTTAAGATAAGATATTCAAATTAGCATTAAGCAATAAAACGAAAATATTTTTAAATTCATGTATAAATAGTATGTAAAAATCGGGCTAATGCTCAGTTTGTAATGTTATTTGTTAGAATAAAAACGTTTAACATAAGGCAAACGTAATTGGCGCAGTCGACGTTCGAACCATAGACTTGGATAAGTGTAAGCTTTTCTCGAAGAAGCTATAAAGGTGGCGTGGATACAGGACCTTTTAGAGGCCCTGCCTAGCATCGAAAAACACGAACAAGGAAAAGAACCACTTCGGGAAGGAACAGAAGAATCACAGCAAAGGAGCATAATGGACTAAAAAACGGTCAGCATCTATTTGAACTCCGTCCCATCATTCGCAGGTGATCAATCAGACCTTCATCCGTTCATCAATACCATCGATGCAATACAACCAGGGATACAGGAGCTCTCAGCAGCGCAAAAAAACTTGGTGGCGTATCAAATCATCGGGAAGCTGGTAGCTACTCCCGCACAACTTTATTCATACATGAGTAAGTACCTGAATCTTATATGTAATAAAATAAAAAATAATAAGAGATATAATTATGTGCAAAAAACTTGTGAAATAGAACAGAAAAGGGAAATAGTGAAAAATTGTTTTATGGACAAATGTCCAGAGCCCATTCGAGGTGTTCTATACGCTAGACAACCCGCTACATTTGAATATGCCTACTCGTTACTAGTGAATTCAGGTTATCTATACTTTGGTGCTAAGCGGTATAAAGAAAACACGCGGTATCAACACGGTCCTTTTCAAAATCCGTGTAGAGATAACTATCGAGTTAACGATAATCAAACCAACCATTTACGAGTTACATTAGTGCCTCAGTCTAATTCTGTCAATCAAAGACATAATTCTAGAACCAGAACTCACAATTATCAAAGAAATGATCTTCATCTTCCTTCTGATGTATCCATGAATACCGCTACAACCTCGGGTTCATCGTTGTTTGCTGGGAATCGAAATTTTCCGTTACCAGCCTCGGACTACCTATTCTTCGATTAACTATCGAAGGTAAGATACTTCGTTGTCTCATAGATACAGGAAGTACGCATTGTATCATGAATATTAAGTATGTAAGCCCAAAAAGACAGTATAAATTACCACAACCATTGATGATCAATTCTGTTTCTGGAACCAAGGAAATCAATTTTGGTTTTGACACCCCCTTTCCTTCGGAATTTCATACAAACCATCGAATCGGATGGAAATTGATGGATCTCGCATCCAACTCGTTTGATTGTATCATTGGCCTAAACGTCCTCCTAGGTACGAAAGCGATTATTGACTTTAATCTAAAAACTCTAACGATCAACAATATTTGATTACCTTTCAATGCCGAGCATGGCGAACTATATAATGTATTAGCTGCTCAATGTGAAAACATACTAGAAAAAGCACAACATACTCAGAGATAGGAAATTTCTGCAAATAAAAAACCAATCGACAAACAACTTCAAGAAGAAAAATATTCTCAAGAAGAGCAAGATCTTATCGATTGTATTAAAACTGAATTTGCTGATATTCAATACAATGAATATGAGAAATTAACATTTACACATGAAATCAAACACGAACTGAAACTGGGAACTGATAACCCAATATACCAACCAAATTACAGATACCCATACTCTTTAAAACCATTTGTTAAACAACAAATTCAAGAAGATTTGGCACAAGGTATTATACAGCCATCGAAATCTCCTTACAACTCTCCTATTTGGGTAGTTCCAAAAAAGAATGGGAAGCATCGGTTAGTGATTGACTACCGGAAGATAAATAATATAACGATTGGGGACAAATACCCGATTCCACAAATTGATGATGTCCTTGGGCAACTGGGACATGCCGATTATTTCACAAGAATTGATCTGGCTAAAGGATTTCACCAGATTGAAGTGAAACCAGAAGATCGTCATAAGACAGCATTCTCTACCGACGAAGGTCATTTTGAGTTTACTCGAATGCCATTCGGGCTGAAAAATGCCCCGGCAACCTTTCAGAGGTTAATGAATTCAGTGTTCGCGAAATGCATCAATACATTCTGTATTGTATACATGGACGACATTCTTGTATATAGTACCACCCTAGAAGAACATGAAGTAGCACTTCGTAAAATATTCTCCACTTTACGTAAAGCAAATTTAAAAATTGAAATAGCAAAAACACACTTCCTTAAAAAATCAGCTGAGTTCTTAGGACATATAATAACAAAAGATGGTATCAAACCCAATCCTAAGAAGTTAGACGCAATTGAGAAATTTCCATTGCCTACTACTCAGAAGCAAATAAAATCTTTTTTAGGCTTAGCTGGATTTTATCGCAAGGTTATCAAAGATTTTTCCAAAATAGCTCGCCCCATGACAAAATATCTGAAGAAAGATATTAAAATAAAAACATCAGATGAAGAATACATTGAAGACTTTAAAAAACTAAAATTATACATATCCAATCATCCAATACTACAATTTCCTGATTTCAACCAAATATTCACTGTCACAACAGACGCTTCAAACTTCGCAGTTGGAGCAGTCTTATTTCAGAACCATAAACCCATAAGCTTTGCATCCAGAACTCTAAATGAAACCGAGACATGATATTCAACCATAGAGAAAGAGCTCTTAGCGATCATATTTGCATTAAAGTATTTTAGAACATATATATTCGGTCACAAATTTGAGTTAGTAACAGACCACAAACCTTTAACTTACCTTCAAAACTTAAAAGTTGACAATCCAAGGTTGCAGAGGTGGAAGCTGAAACTATTAGAGTATGACTTTACCATTAAATATGTTAAAGGAAAAGAAAATTTTGTAGCAGATGCAACTTAAGTTTTCGATTTCACACAGTTTAAAAAAATTAAAATTGTCCAGAGCTTTCCGCGCTCTATACTTAAACTCTTGGGTTATTGATTTTCACAGGTTTTTTATTTATAATAATACAGGTTTCGCTTGTAACGCGTTCACGACTCGATTCTACTCTAACTCTAATTCCTTTCTTTCATACTCTTTTATAATATATTTATGCTGACCCAGTGTTTTTGATACAATCTTAATCTGATCTTGCCAATGCAATCGATCCGAAAATCTTACTTGGCATAATTTTCAATATTCTTTAATATAAACATTGCTATGAATTCTTTAATATAAACATTGCTATGATTGACTTCATTCAAAGCGAAATCCAATCTGTTGTTTATCATTTGAGTCAGCAGTTCTCAGCTTAAGATCGTTCTTATCATTATTTACATTTGAGTCAGCAGTTTGGGGTTTGAGTTTTGACATAACACCTCCCCCCTTAAGTTCAAATTCGTCCTCGAATTTATTTTTTCTATTGAATTTAATGTTAATGGTATTTCTTTTAAAATATAAGTATATAAACAAAAAGATGAGGACGATTACAATAATTGATGTTGTTATTATATAAGATACAATATGTTTTTGTTTTGTATATTTTATTTCATTAATTTTATTTAAGTTATTAATGTAAAAGTCATTTAATTCTTGCCATGTAATTTGTTTGTCAAGATTTGTCAAATTCATAGGAATAGAATTTGGGATAATTACTTTTGCACGGTATTCTGGAAATTTGTTATTGAAAGTTATATTGTTTATAGTTACTGAGCAATTATTGAAAACAAATATGTAATTTCCTTCTAAGTCGTGATTTCTTTCATCACAAGTATTACTCCATTTTAATTTAGATTGAGTAGTCAATATGGTTCCAGTTTCTATTTCAGTTATTGAGTTCTTTTCGTTTAGTATTTTGGTACATGTTTCATTTGTATAAAAGCATAATCGACTTTGTTTAAGATCTTTAACGTTAATTCCATTATTGTATGTATATATTTTATTATTATGTTTTACAATTGTTTCTTGTTTAAAATTAATTTGATAATGATTGCTATCTGGAATTGGCATTACAATATATTTAAAAAACGTTATAATTTCATGAGGAATTTTTATAACAAATAGTAATTCTTTAGTATTTTTATTATTTATTGCTACTGCTAACTCGAGGAACCTCAACTTTTCTATACCGATTTCATAATCAATTATTTCCTGTTTCGTTAACATATTTCTACTCATTATTCCTATTCTAGCTGATACGATATTGTCTTGTATAATTTCTAATTCATCCTTAATTATATGTATATTTATGATGGATGCTAAGTATGAGAATTCTGTTTTCCACCTATTACTGCTGTCGTTTATTGATTTTTCGAGAGTTACTCTATCTATTCTTATGGTTTCTATAACTTTTTTAATTTCTTTCTCTAGCCTATCATTGATAATTATCTGTTTGTTTATTCTATCTATAGTTTCGTGATTATTTTTATCTAAAATTTTAAGGTGATCTTCAATTTCTTGTCTGTCATTTGCGTCCATAACTCCAAATAACCATTTATATACACTACCAATAGGATCTATTAATCCTCGTTTGTTGATAAATTTTTTCTTAGCTTTTTCTTCACAAATCTCCCTATATCCTGATTTTATTGCCAAAATGGAAGTACAAAGGTCCTCAAATTTACCTGTTGTTGCTGGATTTCTTATTGTACTTGTTTCTCTAATATCTTTGTTGAACTTATTTTTTAGTTTAGTCACAGTAAATTGTTCATTATTCAATAAGTTTTTGTTTTGTTGATGTTTCTGTTCCTGTTGAAGTAGAGTATACAATTGATGTTCTAGATCTTCAATTTCTTGAGCTAAGGTCCATTGTCTGTGGTCATGTATACCTAATGAATTTGTCTTTTTAATTTCAGCTATAGCAGTTTCTATGAATGTTAGGTCAATTTTATGTATTATAAATTTCTTTGTGTTAACCAGTTGTATTGGATCCATTTTTATCTCCGTATATCCCATATTTGTATCTATTTTCTCAACAGTCAAGGTCGCCGATATTAGGAAAAGTTGAAATATCAGATAAATTATCGTCGTGATGATCATGATTAAATGTTATTTGCGAAGATTCTTTTTCAGCAATCAAACTTGAACTAGCTTGTTGTCCTTTACCTGTAATAATAACATTCTTTTTAGGTCTCTTAATGTTGACCTTGGCTATATTGTTATTAAATAGTTGTTTCCTGAATTTGGGTTCTAGCTTATATCTATTGGCTTTGGGATTTTTTACAAAAACTTCTTTTCTTTCTTCTGTATATGGTTCTCTTTTACGATTTTCTTTTTCCAGCATTTTCTCTTTTGTTTGCATTATGTGTTTCAAGATGGTTTCTTTATTTGTTTTACCAGTTTGGACATCTATTGGTCTTTCCTTTGTTGTTGAGTGAATTTGCCTGTTATAAAATTCTATTGCCTCAAAAAACTTCTCTTTTGTCGTTTGGTTAATTATTTGATTACAGCCGACTCTCATTTTTTCTTGAATTGTCTCGTGGAATCTTTCTATATCTCCATTTCCTGTATGTGAATGGGATTTCGTTATATGAATTTCTATGTTCTTAGCGGTATAAAGTTCTTTTAATAAAACTGAATCAAAATCTCCATCTCCTATGATTAGTTTTGGTCTTCCTATTATTGCAAGTATATTCAATAGTCCTTCCCTCATGTCTGTCATGTTTTTTGAATTTAGGATAACTCCTGTTGCAAATTTTGAAAATTTATCTATGGCTGTAAGGATGGTGAGGCCATTAATAAAGAACAAATCCATGTGTATGATCTCTGTTACATCTTTTGGGGTTTGAGAGAGTTCTAACAAGGGTCTTATTGGTTTCCGATCGACCTTCATACGATTGCATTGGTCACATACATTAATAAATCTGTTTATGTATTGTTTCAGATTTGGGAAATATATTTTTCTTTTGAGTCCTTCATAGTTTTCATTGATCCCAGAATGTCCTGTTTCTTTTTCATGGTAATTTTTAATTATCTCAAATAGCTCTGTTTCGTTTCCGATTTCTGTAACCATTTTATCCACTTTAATAAACCTTATTTTACTTTTGTCAAACAATTCAATCAGCAATTGCTGTAAGTCATTATATTGTGAGTCAGTAACTTCGCTGTATATACCCACTTTTCCTGCTCTTAGCTTTCCTTTTAATTGTTCTACTTGGTTATTAAGAGAACTCCATGGAATGATAATTTGTTTTCGATTAAATGTTTTGATTTTATGTCTTTCTTCTATTTTTTCTACTAAAAGTATCTGTTGCTTGTATTTGTTAATAATATCCTCTTTTATAGGGATATGGTCGGCGAAATTTTCCTCTTGAGAATGGATTGTTGTGGTATTATTGAGTGGTTTTTTATTCTTTTTTATAATTTTCACTTCGGGTACTAATTGTATCTCTTCCTCATCATCTGAAGAATTACTTGGTAATGGTATTCCTTGAATTCGCTTAGGTAATTTTTGAACAGATATTATTTCTATTTTATTCTTTTTTTTATATTCGTTTTCTATAGTATTGATTTCTCCTGATTCTTTAAGTCTAGATAAAAAGTCTGCAGGAATATTGTCTTTACCCTTTATATAGTCTAGTTTTATGTCGTATTCTCCCAATTTTAATATCCACCTTTGAAGTCTCGGTGTAATATCTTTACCCTTGAATTTTTGGTATAACCATTTAATTGGTTGATGGTCAGTATGCACATCAAACTCCCTTCCATACAAGTAGGGTCTCAAATAATTTACTGCCCAGACTATGGCTAGCATTTCTTTCTCTATAACTGCATATCTCCGTTCATGTTCATTTAATGTCCTACTTATGTAACATATTGGGTGACCATTTTGGCTCAATACAGCTCCTAGGGCATAGTTACTTGCATCCGTTGCTACTTTGAATCTCTGAGAAAAATTTGGATGTTTAAGAACTGGTGCTGAGGTTAACAAGATTTTTAATTTCTCAAAGGTCAGACATATTCGTTGTCGTTACAATTGATCTTTTTATCCTTTTTTAGGTACTTTGTCATTGGCTGAGCAACCTTAGCATAGTCTTTGATAAACTTTCGATAGTAGCCCGTTAACCCGAGAAAAGATTTTATTTCTTTTGCAGTTTTAGGAATCTGGACCTTAAGAACTTTTTCTATTTTATCGGAATTTGGTTTTATACCTTCTGTTCCGATTGTATGACCTAAAAATTGGGTTTCTCTTTTTAGAAAGTTATATTTATCAACTTGCAGTTTGAGATTGGCTTTTCTTAGCTGATTAAATACCTTTTGTAAGTTTTGTAAATCTTCTACCAGAGATGTGCCAAAAACCAAAATATCGTCCAAATATACGACACATATTTTGTTAATTAAATCCTTTAATACCTGATTGATCAGTCTTTGGAACGTTGCCGGGGCATTCTTTAACCCAAACGGCATCCGTGTATACTCATAATGGCCAGTTGACGTTGAAAAGGCTGTCTTCTTTATATCAGATTTCCGCATTGGAATCTGGTGAAAACCTTTAGCCAAATCTAAAGTAGAAAAATATTGAGCTCTTCCCAACTTTTCTAAAATGCCGTCGATATTTGGTATTGGGAACCTATCATCAACCGTTACTGAATTCAATTTTCGATAGTCTATTGCTAATCTCCATTTAGCTTTTCCTGAATTATCAGGCTTTTTTTGCTACTACCACAATTGGTGAGTTGTATGGTGATGTACTCTCCCTAATTATTCCTTGCGACAACATTTCTTCGATCTGACGTTTAATTTCCTCGTCATGTATTTGTGGGATCCTGTACATTTTTGAATATATAGGCTCATCAGTAGTTGTTTTTATTTCATGTTCTACTAAATTAGTGACTGATAAGCAGTCACCCTCCATATAGAACACATCTTTATTTCGTTTAGTTATGTTTTCTAATTCCCGTTTTTCTTCTATGTTTAAATCATTCATATCGATATTTATATTATTAGTTGGTTCCATTGTATGCATTTCATTATAATTGTAACTAGAGGGAATTTCACTTTTTGTTATAAATGGAATAGTATTGTTTCCGAATTTAACTACTTGATTTTTAAAATCTATATTAGCGTCAGTGTACATTAAAACGTTTGTTCCAATTATTGCGTCAAATTTATTGTTATTTAAGTTTGTTAGTTTCCATTTAATATATTTCCTAATTCCTATTTCTGGTGGTGTTTCTATAATTGTTTCATACTGAATATCTTGAGTTCCCATTATTGTTTTATATTGTTGATTGTTCACTTTCATTATGGGATGATTACCTAGCTTTTTCAAATTCAAAACTGATATTGTTGATCCTGAATCTATGAGAGCCCTAATTTTAACGTTATTAATGTGAATATAAATTATTGGAAGATTGTATCCGAGGCTAGTTTCTGAAAATTTTTATCTTGAAAGTTTGATTCTTGGAAATCTGGTTCTGTACTTATAGGATTAGTTTCCATGGGTTCTGGTTTATTTCTGTTCTGATAAAAATTACTATTATTGCTTCTATATTGATAAGATCGATATGGGTTATCATTATTCTGGTTGTAATATTGATTTCTGTTATCTTCACGGCGTTGGTACCTAAAGGAGTTATTGTTTTGTCCATATCTATTACTATCTTTATTTCTTTGATGAAAGTTATTTCTTTGATTACTATTTCTATTTTGTTTTCTGAAATGACTTGAGGAGTAATTCTCTTCGTATCCTGTCTGGATAATTGCGTTGTATGCTTCGTCTAAAGTTGAGACTCGTTTCGTTCGCAGGTACATAGCGTCTGATCTGTGTATTTTATATAAAAATTTCTCCAGAATACTTCTTTCATTATTTTCTGGTTTGTATTCAATCGGGCTTTCATTATCTAATGTATATTTTAAATTTAATTTATCTAAAATGTCTGTTAAGTAATGATATAGTTTTGTATAATTTCTTTCGTAATAATGATCTGCTAACTCCTTCAGCCGTTGGTATGATTCCTGCACTCCAAATGCTGAGATTAATGCTGCTTTCACGTTTCCCCAAGTGCTATCTGCTATTCTTCTGGCTGTGATAGCTGCACGACCTTGTAGCTTCGAGTAGAGAATTTCAGTGATATAATCCATTCCTTCGCTCTCCGGGACCAATCGTAAAAGTGATTCGACTTCCATTATATAGTTTTGTAATTGAAATGTGCTGTCACCCACGAATGGAGGCATAGCCCTTGCTTCCCTTAGTAACTCATGGAACGGGATCATCTTTTGCTCGTTTTTTAGCGTTACTGGCTACCAATAATTACCTGTTTAACAGTTCTGGGTCTCCAGCCTCTGGCGGCCGTTTTTGAAGGTAGCTACCTAACTCAGCCACCCCCTGAACTGTTATTGCTGCTCACCGCCTACTTTGATTAGTTGTACAGGGACAACTCTTCCTGTCAACTGTTATTAGCCTTGTCTGTTTATTACAGCAAGGAGGCGAATTCTTTTATAATTCTGCCTGCGGGGCAATGCAAACCCTTAATGTATTATGTACTTTTGTTTTATTGTCACTGTGTTTTTAATCACTTTATTATTTGTTCGATTTACGTTCGAACGTTAACCGATTCGCGGTTAGATTCTTTTATATATAAGTCACTCGGAGATCTGCGATTAACTATCTCCCTCCGCGAGACACCGACTGCGCCACTTAAGTTTTCGATTTCACACAGTTTAAAAAAATTAAAATTGTCCAGAGCTTTCCGCGCTCTATACTTAAACACTTGGGTTATTGATTTTCACAGGTTTTTTATTTATAATAATACAGGTTTCGCTTGTAACGCGTTCACGACTCGATTCTACTCTAACTCTAATTCCTTTCTTTCAGACTCTTTTATAATATATTTATGCTGACCCAGTGTTTTTGATACAATCTTAATCTGATCTTGCCAATGCAATCGATCCGAAAATCTTACTTGGCATAATTTTCAATATTCTTTAATATAAACATTGCTATGAATTCTTTAATATAAACATTGCTATGATTGACTTCATTCAAAGCGAAATCCAATCTGTTGTTTATCATTTGAGTCAGCAGTTCTCAGCTTAAGATCGTTCTTATCATTATTTACATTTGAGTCAGCAGTTTGGGGTTTGAGTTTTGACATAACATGCACTCTCTTGTATTGAGCTTCACGTTCATGAAGAAGCAGATTGCAATTCACTAGCAACGCAGCATACAGCTACAGAAGATAATTCTCATTATATTCCTATCTCTGAAAAACCACTGAATTCTTATAATGTACAAATAATAGTTAAAACAGGAAAAACACAGTCGGTTAAAAGAGAAAAGTTCAAAAGAAAGAAACGTTTAACATTTATATTTCAAAACTTCTCAGAAAAAGAAGCCAAATATATTCTCAGTAATCATATGCCGCATACAGGCACCGCAGGAATCAAACTATCCGACAAACAAAAACTTTTAATATTACAAAATGAATACGTTGAATGGAAACTGGCTCATAAGAAATCGACACTTGTCAATGTCGAAATTTTACTTCATGATTGCACCCTAAGCGAGATAGAAGAACTCATAGCCAAAACTCATAAACAGTCCAATCAAATAGGCATCAATAAAACTTACGGGGTATTTATAAAAATACACACTAAATACTATTATCCTCGATTAAAAGAACTCGTTCAAGACTACATTAACTCCTGTGAGATCTGTCAGCAACATAAATATGACAGGAATCCCCCAAAAGAGCCGTTCAAGGAAACAGTCACACTTAAATCTATTCGCGAAATCTACCACATAGACATCTGGTTCAAAAATAAGAACAACCCTTTTATAACTTGCATTGATAAGTTCTCAAAATTCCTTACTGTTGCTCCACTTAAAAACAGGCAATGGGACACCATAGTTAACACACTTCGCGCAATGTTTAACAAAATCGGTAAACCAAAGCTACTGGTAACTGATAATGAAAGCGCAATTAATTCAGAGAAAACGAAAGATTGGTTTCTTAAAGAAAATATTAACTTCCATTTTACTCACCCTAATCATAAAACTGGGAATTTAGATGTCGAAATATCGCATCGCACATTAAACGAAAATATGCGAACATTCCTCATCAGACAAAACGAGGAAAAGAATTTACTGTCTCTTAATCCAGTACAAGAGTGCGTTCAATATTACAACAATACGGTACATTCTGCTCATGGTGAAAAACCAGCAGATATATTCTTTAATGAAATAGATACTTCACATATATCTAACAAATTATTGACATATAAGCAAAAACTACTACAAAAAGCCAATGCCAATAGAAAATACTCTTTGCTCGATAATAAATGGGTAAAGAATCCAAACCCTACAAAATTAGACCCTCGCTTCAAAAAAACTAATAAGAATTCAAAGATTCATCCTCAGAATAAAAAAAAACTAAGGCAAACCTCCTGTTTCAGGAATAGTCTCCCTCACACTTCTCGTAACAACTGCAATTGCGCAGCAAATAAAAATTCAGCCTCTAACGCAGCAAAACAGTTACGTCACGAAGAAGATCGTTAGACCATTCGAGTCAACTTCCTTAAATAGAAACATATTAATCCACAAAGAAACCTCAAAGTATAACATCAACGCTCTGACACTGACAAACATTATGTTAGACGTGCTAATTGAACAAGATAAAATTACCATTTTTATTGAAATACTTCTTAAAATCCATTGTTAGAATCAAGTTGATACCACTACCGAATTCAAAGCAATTACAGATCCATTTTCAAACTTACGAATTCCTTGTACATAATGGCATTCAAGAAAGAAAAAAAAAATTTTTAGAAACATTTATATTTACCAATATAATATTTGTATGTAAAATGTAATGTAAATGTATGTAAATGTAAAAATACTATACATCATATCAGAAAACAGTAACCTTATGCTTACTATAACACAGTGCGTAGTTAAAAGTACTTTTGAATTTACCTTAGAAGAAATTCGTTCATAGCGAATTTCGAATAAACAGAAAACAAAAACAGTCGAATTAAAACATACAGGAATTAAATGAATTAGAAGATTCAGGTACCCTCTTTAAAATAACCCTTCATACAACAGCAATTACTTTATGTATCATATCAATGGTAGTATTCTTATTTGGCAAGTATCAGAAGTCAACAGGGAAACTCCGTCAAATTCTCAAGATCACGCCTTTGAAAACTGAGGACAGTTTCCACCTTAAGGTGGGAGGAGTTACGTCACTACATAATCACCATAAGCGACCGACAAACCCTCATTAAGCAATAAAATAAATGTGTGCACGTAGATGAAACATTTTATTCTTGTAAACTATAAAATGTTTCAAATAACATATTCAGTATTTGTAAATCATAAAATGTTTCAAATAAAACCATAAAATGTTTCAAATAACACATCATTGAACCTATGTAAGCCTTTTAAGATAAGATATTCAAATAACACATCATTGAACCTATGTAAACCTTTTAAGATAAGATATTCAAATTAGCATTAAGCAATAAAACGAAAATATTTGTAAATTCATGTATAAATAGTATGTAAAAATCGGGCTAATGCTCAGTTTGTAATGTTATTTGTTAGAATAAAGACGTTTAACATAAGGCAAACGTAATTCGCCTAGAGTAGCCAAAGCAGCACCTTTCTGGACCACATCGACGTCTGTCCTATAACGACTACTGAAATCAACAGCACAGATAATCCAGAAACCCCCAAACTACATGAATTAAAAAAATTTTGTCTTAGGGGGAGGAGTTATGTACAGGCTATTGCCCCAGAATCGAACCAGCATATACGTGCCGAAATTCCATTCACCTGGACACCTGGACCATTCCACAGACATCCGATTTGCTGACAATCAATTCCGATACAATTGTTAAATTATGCCCAAAATACATTTTTCATATTTTTGCAAACATATAAAGTGTAGTAAAGGTTTTGTCGTGGAAAGTTTGTTATTTTTTATTCCCAAAGAACCGAGGATCATAATTCGCGCGAGTAACAAATAGTAATGGGCTTTCACCCAATATCAATAATGTTCATGTAAGCAACATCAATAATGTTACTTCAAGCAACAGTGATAATGTTAATTCACCCAACATTGTAACTGGGTCAGAAAAAAATATTGCTAAGTATGCTAAGAATGCTGTTAGCAGCCAATTGCTCTTTCACAACAGTAATCAGAATTTAAGTAGGTCATGCAAAGTTGATGACAATAGGAATAGCGAATTAATAAAAGAGCAATTGACTAATCGATCATCAGTTGTTGTTACGATCGCTTAAGTTCAATTCAGGAGTAAAGTATTAATTACAGATAAAAAGCTGTTTTGTCTTTTTTTATTGAGGAAAGCAGAAAATTACATAATTCGCGTGCGGATTACGTAACTCCTCCCTTTCTAAGTAAAAAATCTGTCGTCGGATTTTAAACAGCATGGCTTTATTGATAACTGTAAATGAAAAGCGTTTCTCTATGATCGTAATTTCTATGGCCCGTTTTATAATACAGGGTGTGAAAAAACTATACATGTAAGACTATAAATTTTATAAATCTATAAAATTTTTGACTTGCGGTGTCTTTGGGGGTGTATTAATTGGTTTTTATTTGCTGGCACATATCTGGGTTGGAGTTTGGTTGGATGCGGGTTCTTTATGAATTCTGTATCTAAACTAACTACTCGTCTTTTTTTATTATTGAAGTCGTTGTTTCGTTGTCGATTTCTTGTTAGGCACTCTAGGATAGCTGAAAAAGGGGTTTCAGTTTGTTGAAAGAATACCGTAGCAGGTTTCTTTTTGTGGGCAGAATGAATCGTATTATTGTAGTATTGGACACATTGCTGAATAGGGTAAAGTTCGGTCAGGTTACGTTCTTCCTGTTTTTGAAATAAAAGATAAGTCCTAACGTTCTCGTTCAAACTTCTATGTGCCATTTCTACATCTGAGTTACCTGTCTTATGTTGGGGAGATACAAAATGGTATTCAATATTAGTAAACCAGTCTTTTTTTTGGGTATACAAGGTTTTTTATATTGTCTGTTATGATTTTATTTGGTTTCCCGATTTTATTAAATGCACTCTGAAGAGCTTGGTTAACAGTATCCCATTACCTGTTTTTTATTGTTTCTAGCACCAAAAGTTTTGAAAGGTTATCGATGATTGAAATATAAGATGAGTTTTTATCTCTGAACCATATATCTATATGATATGTATCTCTTATTTTGTCAGGATATGGTGGATTTTTAAATGGAAGCTTAGCCGGGTTTCGTTCGTATTTAGATTGCATGCATATTTTGCATACGTTTATATAATTTGATATGATTCTTTTAAGACTTGGAAAATAATATTTGTTTTTTAATTAAAATAAAATTTTTCAATACCTTAGAGGTTTGAGGTAACATGTTGATTAGCTATTATTTGCTTAATTTCCAATTCATTACAGTTATGCAAGCGCTTTGTTGCGTTTACTATACAAAAAATTGTGTCAGAAATACGGAGCTTCGAGTATTCTTCCTACATGGTAAAGAGAGATTGTTTTGTAGGGAAGTTGATTGCTGTAGTTCCAGTTTTTGCAAAGTGGTTGTTTAATATGTAATTCATATTTTTTGACGTGAATTCTTGGAAAGTCAGATGTAATATTCGTTTTCCTTGATACTTAATAAATTTGACTTGATTGGTCTTTCCTTTTTTTACGAGCATTTAGGTATTGCAGCAGTTTATTGGCCTTTCGAAAATAAACATGTAATCGTGGTTGTCCTCTTCTGCAGTATGTTGAGTCGCAACAAGGGATTCATTGTCAATAGCATTAGCTAGTTGTATTCTTGAAAGAGCATCTGCTACACTATTTTCTTTCCCCTTGATGTGTGAAATTGTAAAATCATTTTCACTAAGTTTAAGCCTCCACCTTTGCAATTTTGTGTTATCTTCCTTTATATTGGCTAGATACTGCAAAGGTTTGTGATCTGTAATGAGTGTTAATCTACGACCATATAAGTAGGGCCTAAAATATTTAGTTGATCATATGATGGCAAGGAGCTCTTTCTTGATTGTAGAATAATTTGTTTCAGTTTTATTCAGTGTATGTATATAATATTGCTCCGATGGCAAACTGAGAGGCATCCGTGGTTAGAGTAAATAACTTTGAAAAGTCTAGTTGGGCTCAAATCGGGTCATTAATTCTATAGTTTCTTAATTGATTGAAAGATTTTACGTAATCAGAGTCAGTAACAATGAATTTTTTTGTAGTCTAGTAGTAAGAGGTTTGGCAATTTGCGCAAAATCCTTCATGAACTTGTGGTAAAATCCTGTTAGACCAAGGAAACTCTTTATTTGCTTTGTCGTAGTGGGTATAGGAAATTCCTGGATGGCAATTATTTTTTTCTGGATTAGGTTTTATGCTATTGACGATTATAATATGACGCAGGTATCCGGTTTGTTTTGACAGAAAATCTGTCTTTGAAAATTTAATTTTTAGATTGGCGTTTCTTAATTCTGTAAAAATATTTGAAAGTGCTGTTTCGTGCTATTGTAAAGACGTGCTAAAAACCAGGATATCATCTTTATAAACAATGCAAATTCTGTTAATGTATTTGTGTAAAATACTGTTCATTAGTTTTTGAATTGTCCCGGAAAATGCCCCATTCCTGTTGAAAATGCAGTTTTGTACCGATCATGAGGTTCCAGCTCGATTTGGTGGAACCCCTTAGCCAAATCTATGGTAGTAAACTATTGACAATTTCCCAGTTTAACCAATAAATCGTCAATGTTTGCAATTGGATACTTATTTTCAACAGTTAATTGGTTTGAGTTCCTGAAATCTATAACTAATCTGTGTTTTCCACCTTTTTTTCGGGACTATCCATATAGGATTATTGTGGAAGGAGACTGAGAAGGCTGTACAATTCCTTGATATAAATCTTCCATGATTTCCTTATTTATAAAATCATTATTAGGTTGAGGATCCTATAGTTTCTCTGATATATCGGTTTCTTCGATGTCAGAGGAAGAGAATGCTTGATGCTACGCGTAAAAGTTAGTCGTTTCTCGTCGTATTGTGTAGTGACTACCGACCTGAAGATGGTGCCACCATCTTTTCCCGCAGTCGAAAGGTCAGCTGACTGGTCGAAAGGTCAGCTGATCACCGACCTGGCGACCACTTCAGGTCAGACGAGATGTTTTCTATTTCCGGGGTGAGTGGTGAAACAAGCGATGATTGAATCGCACGCGGTAAAGAAAATCGAAGAAAAAGAAAAATATTTGATTCGATCGCTTTGAGTAGACGGAAGGCCAACCAGTGCTCGATAGACGTGTCGCTTCCTAAACTAGCTCGGGTTTACCCATAGTAACGAGAAATTTAAGTTGACCCGGATTCCATAAAGTGCTTATTGTATTTGCGGAAAAGAAACCGAAACTGTTAATCACTTATTTCTCCATGTGTTACCCAAGAAAAGGTGTTCCGTGCTGTTTGCATATCTTCACCCGCGTGTAAAACTTTAACATTGGATCTGCCTTTGGAATAGTAATTCCTCCCATTTTGTTCATGTTCGCATTCAGTAGGAATATACCTTTTTATCGAAAAGCGTAACCTGGAAATTTTGCGTGACGGATAACCCAACCATCGCCGTAGAATGGTCAACAAAATCGATAAGGGAGACAAAGTATTGAACCATTCACAGGTTTCCAAAGAGATCACATCGTCGCCATCGTCCCCAGCTTCAAAGACATCCGTCGACGAGGCAGCCCGGTTGTCGGCTACGAAATTTTCAATCACCACAGCCGCAGGAACACTTCATCTTCAGAGCGCTGTGGATCCACCGACCGCCTCCCAATCGCCATAATCGCAACGATGATCGACAATATCAGGCGGTGGACCAAAACAACAGGAACGACTAAGGCATACTCGATTTGAACAACGGTATGACTCTCAGACGATATTCCAACATTCGACAATACAACAAGAAGCCGGATTTTGTAATTCGATTGCAAACAATTATAATGTAAACGGCCCTTCGATTGCACACACCTATTCTTTAGCGCTAATCGAGTCTTCAGCAATATGCAACCATCAACATCAACCCAAGGCAAGTTTGATTTAAAAAAAAAAACAAAAAAATGCAGTAATACTATTATAGTCCAAAATTTTGCTTTCAAAATTTCTTTACAAAACCAATAAGTCATAATATAAAGATCTATAGGGTCTTCTCGTCTTTTAATATTATTTTAGCTTTTTGACTAAAAAAAATAAAATTTTAACTATTAAATTAATACAGTTAATATCTCGTCCAACCATTCATACAAGCATACAATTAAAAGACTAATGATTATGCTACCTTTGCACAGTTAAAAACACTGCGGTCATTTAAAAATCAGTGGGCAGGTTAAACTTTAAATCAATTTCAGAAAGACATGTTCTTGTTAAACCGGCGAATACTAATAAATTTGCCGAATTCCTCAATTTAAATTAACAATCAAGGTTATTGAATACAATAAATATATATACTAATTTTATCATTATTATTTTTAACAAATTATTATTAGAAATATTATGTATTATAATATATATGTAATATTGGAGGGAGTTGGTGTGAGTTGCGCAACTTAACCAGACTCTCTTCAAATTTTAATTAACAGTAGCATTAACAGTGGCATGCTAATTTATTGCAAAAGTTTCGAATGCTCCGTACATTTTGAACAAAGTATGATACATGATTTTTTTTTTTTTTTTCAAGCGTAAGAATTATTTAGTCTCATCAAACGAAATATTCAAGATTTCTTACTGTGAGAGATTTTAACAAATGGATGATATATAGTTTCTAAGTAGAGTAATAAAGTAAATAATTCAATGTTTTTACGTATCTCTTTTAATTTTAAATTGTTGGCTTCGCAATCTACTTCTATTTACTTTACACTTCGTTTCATTGAATATTTGCGGTAAATAACGATTTTGTAGATGTGGATACTAAATTCAATTTCATTTGAAGTTCTCGAGTCCGTTTACGATCAAAAATAACAATTTAAAAAAAAATCAAAGAGTTACCGAATCAGTCTGAATTATTTAAAAATGTAAAGAAAGGAAATATTAAAAAAAAACATGAAGTACTAGAAATAACAATTCTTTTCTTACATCAGCCTTATTTTTCAGGAGGAAGGTGGCGCAAGGTAAGTGTTTAATGATGTAGGGATCACCAGTGTCTTCTTCTGTCGGGTTCCGCGGTGCCATAGTTTTGTTCCGGGTTTAAATTGTAGTCGTGTCGCGGGACTACTTGTTCGGTTTTCGATTCGTTCGCGTGAGTTACGAACGGTTCCCATATGCAAGCATAATGCTTCCCACGTACAGCGCATTCACCTTCAACATCTTTGATGACACCTGCAAATTGCCAGATGATATCCGATCGCAGTAGACGCTGACTAGCATAAGTAGGCCTCTGGCACACGTTGCTACACTTGCAATTAAATCTAACAATTGTTTTGTTAAAATCATTTTTACAGTCAGTTATTTTTGGGGGGTAGAAGCGTTAAGTCGAACTAATAAAGTCTATTTTAAAAAACCTAATTCGTGTTTTTAAGAAGACATGTCGAGACACATGTAATTGGCGCAGTCGATTAAAGTAAGGGCGGTGGAGTTCCGGAAAAGTTTTTGAAAATAAGTAAATCGGAGGATAACCGGTTTTTCGCGACGGAATATTGCGGTTAAAATTTCGAAAACTTTTTGCGAGTGACGCGAGGTGAACGTTGCGATAAGCAGACTCGACGAAGGAATATTGTCATCAAAGTCCCAAAAAAAAAGGTGAAGATGGAAAGTATCCTAATAATTCTCTGGTAAGTCAGATTTTTGGATTCATGTCCTCTCCCTACAAAATTCCTCCTAGACAAGGAAAACCCTACTCTCTCCCAAAAACCTCCAGGCTTAGAAGATTTAGCAATATATTAAAAATTAGAAATACTAGTGAAAGTGAAAGTAGTAGTGGAAATTCGGTACAGTTCTGTGAAACTTCGTGCGAACTTACTAATTCACTGCATCGTTCAATAAGTTCAATTGAACTTAATAAAAATAATTTAGATATTAACATAAACGATAATAATATTAACACGGTTAAAAATAATAGTAACGATAATAAAATAGATAATAATACTATTAGTAATAATAATATAAGTGGAAGTAATAATAAAACAAATTTAAACATGGCAAATCCAAGCAAAAGTGAAAGTGAAATGACAGTGACTACACTTGACCTTTTCAATTCGTTAAGAATTCCCGATGCCATTAAGGACTTACCAAAATACGACGGTAATCCTAGACTTTTGTTCGATTTCATTGACAATGTCGACGAAATCCTTAATCTGCTACGAGCGGCCAGTGGAACACCCTACGGGCAGCTCATGCTGAGGGGAATAAGGAATAAAATTGTAGGTGAGGCTAATGAGATCCTAAATATGTACGGGACTCAGTTGAACTGGGACCAAATAAAGGAAAACTTGATTCTGCACTATGCAGATAAAAGAAACGAAACTTCGCTAATACGAGATTTGCATAATCTTAAACAAAATTCCGATTCGATCCAAAAATTTTACGGTGAAGTAATAGAAATACTTTCGAGTTTGGTTAATCATGTGAATATCCACGAAAAGGATCCCGGGGTGATATCTGCAAAGAAGGCTCTTTTTTCGGAAATGTGCCTGAACACATTTTTAAGTGGTCTTAGAGAGCCTTTAGGCTCCATAATTCGCGCAATGAAGCCGGAATCTTTAGCATCTGCTTTTGCATGTTGCATCAAAGAGCAAAATATCTCTTACTCTAAGTCGGATATTAACAAAAGCATTATGAACCCAAAACCAACTAGTTTAACAAAGCCCAATTTTCTCAATCCATTTTCCCAATTCTTAAACTCATCTAGTAATTACAAAAACTTTAAAACACCTCATCCAAACCCACCGAAACTTTCGTTCCAGGCATATGCACAGCCTTACGCACCTTTTCAAATGAATTTCCCTGTACAAAAACCAACATTTACTAACCTACCCAATTTCAGAACATATCCGCAACCTTTACAAAATTTCAGACCACAACATAGTAATTATTTTAATCAAAATATTCAACGACCATTTGGCATACAAAATAATTTTCAGAGTCCCCAAATAAGACCCCCAATGTCTAACAAGTCTAATAATGTACACCCCCAAAAACCAGAACCTATGGAACTAGGTTCAACTATAGTTAGACGCGTTCAACCACAATATAATCGTCCCCAAGATAACTTTTTCAGATCAACAGGGCCACCAAGAGTCGCATCTAAGGAATTATTTAATATTTCGGAACAGGGTTATCCAGACAACATCCCGCAAATGGAACAAGGACTTACAATGAATTCTATACCCTACTCTGAAAACCATTACGAAGACCCCAACCAATTTGCTGAAAATTTCACTAACTCGATTTATACATCTCAATCTCAACAATACTACCCTAATCGGTACTATTCCCCTGGTCCAGCGGACACATCAAACCACCACGATTATATAAAAAACGTTGAAATTGATGATGGAAATTTTGGTTGTCTAGCCTCCAACAACCTGTCGGATACTTAGACATTAATACACATGGTAATACACTCCCATATATCCACATTTTATCCCCTTTCGGACGACCACTTAAGTTCTTGATCGATACAGGAGCATCTTCATCGTTTATTAACCCCGAATATGTGAACCCCCACGACTTAAAAAAAATTAACCCGATTATAATTAATACAGTTCTTTCAAAACACAAGGTAGAACAGGAAGTCACTCTACCGAATTTCATCGAATTCCAACAAAACGGCTTCATGAAGTTTTTGGTATTTAAATTTCATGGATATTTCGACGGATTACTAGGGATAGACACACTTAGTGCTTTAGACGCTAAAGTGGATGTCGGCAACAAAAGGCTAATCACTAAAAATGCCATATTACCTTTAATTTCCAAACCCAACCTAATTTCACCAAGGTACACTATACCTTCTAATTCTAAATTAATTGTCAAACTACCAGTGGATGTAGAAAATGGTGACATTTACATCAAACCTACTAGAATAACTCAAGAACTGTTAATCTCGGAAGGCATATACACTGCCCATGACTGGCACGCATTGGTGGAAATTGTTAATCATTCTCAAGCCGACCAGATACTACTTCTCGAACAACCACTCATGGTTGAAAATCTTCACAGGAACTATCACCAAGTAAACAATCTTAGTGTCAGCTATGAGAAGGAGAGTTCACCTCTTACTCCCTCTGAGGACATCATTAATCTTCTGCGAACCGAACACCTAAATCAAGAGGAACGGAAAGAATTGTTCAAAGTTTGTCGTGAATTTGACGATATTTTCCTCCGTGAAGGGCAAAACCTTACTTTTGCCAACCAAGTTAAACACCGTATTAGGACGGACGACGAACTTCCCATATACACAAAGTCGTATAGGTATCCATTTGTCCACAAAGAAGAGGTTCGTAAGCAAATATCGGAGATGCTTGCACAGGGTATAATTTGCCCCAGTTATTCTCCATGGAGCTCCCCTGTGTGGATAGTCCCGAAAAAACTGGACGCAACCGGAAGACAAAAATGGAGATTGGTAATTGATTATCGCAAACTGAATGAAAAAACAGTCAGTGACCGATATCCACTTCCCAATATCAATGACATACTCGATAAACTTGGGAAATCCATGTATTTTTTAACCATAGACCTCGCAAGCGGTTTCCATCAAATAGAGATGGATCCCAGAGATATTCCTAAGACAGCCTTCACCGTTGAAGGAGGGCATTATGAATACGTGCGCATGCCTTTTGGGCTTAAAAACGCGCCTTCAACATTCCAAAGAGTTATGGATAACGTTTTAAAGGAACTGCAAGGTACTATTTGTTTGGTCTATTTCGATGATATAATCATCTACTCTACCTCTCTACAAGAACATGTCGAGAATCTTAAGAAGGTTTTCCTAAGATTACGAGACAGTAATCTTAAAGTACAATTCGACAAGTCTGAATTTCTCAAGAAAGAAATAGCTTTCCTAGGCCACCTTATTACAACTGAAGGGATAAAACCAAACCCGGACAAGGTCCAAGCGATATTAGACTTTCCATTGCCTAAAACCCCCAAAGAAATTAAATCCTTCCTCGGACTTTTCAGCTTTTACCGGAAATTTATTAGAGACTTCGCTAAACTCACGAAACCCCTCACACAATGTCTAAAAAAGGATCAGAAAATTGAATTGACTGGCAAATATGTAAAAGCATTTAATGATTGTCGAGACATATTAATGAACGATCCACTTCTCCAACATCCAGACTTCAACAAACCCTTTGTCTTAACGACAGATGCCAGCAATTTTGCACTTGGTGCTATTTTATCCCAAGGCCCCATTGGTAGTGATAAACCCATCTGTTATGCAAGCAGAACACTAACAGACTCGGAAATCAATTACTCTACTATAGAGAAAGAACTCTTGGCGATAGCCTGGGCCACGAAGCACTTTAGGCCATATCTTTTCGGCCGAAAATTCAAGATCGTTACATATCATAAACCCCTCACTTGGCTCATGAACTTAAAAGATCCAAACTCCAGGTTAGTGCGCTGGAGACTGAAGTTGGAAGAATTCGACTATGAGATTGTTTACAAACAAGGAATACAAAATTCTAATGCGGATGCATTAAGTCGAACCCCGAAAAACTTAGCACACTCTCACGTGATCGCAAAATTTAAGGAAGTCAACATCAACGAAACTGGTAACATGGAGAACTCATCAATGCAAACCACTAGAGGTACTACCGTACACTCCGCGGAAGAAAACCTAAATGATGGAATTCCCATCTCCGAACAACCATTGAATGAATTTTCCTTACAAATTATATTGGAAAAAATAAATAGACGACCTCAAACAAATGTACAGACCCCTTTCAGAAATAAGCAGCGCCGCACTATCCAAATGCAAGAATTCTCTGAACAGAATGTTATTGAATTGATTAAAAGGTTCATTCCCCCTAATCGTCTAACTGCTATCTACAGTACAGACGAAATCTTCAAGACAGTCCAAGAAGTATATTCAAAACATTTTTCAGCCTCCCATAATCTCAAATTAATTAGGTGCACAGAAATAGTAAATGACAAAACCGAAAGCGATGAGCAGGATTCCCTCATAAATGATTACCATCAAAAAAATAATCATCGTGGCATAAACGAAAACCTATTACATCTTAAAAGAAAATACTATTTTCCCCATATGAAAACAAAGATCACTCAAATTATTAACAACTGCGAACAATGCCAGACTTTAAAATATGATAGAAGTCCACAAAAACCTAAATTTCAAGCTCCCGAAGCCCCTAAAAAGCCACTCGATGTCATACATACGGATATATACACAATTGATAAACAATATATTTTCACTATTATTGATAAATTTTCTAAATTTGCCGCAGCTTACATTTTACCTGCTAGAAATAGTCTAGCAATCATAAAATCATTAAAACATTTCATCAGCCTCCACGGTACCCCTAAAAATATAGTGACTGTAGTAACAGACCAAGGTACTGAATTTACCTCCACCCTATTTAATGATTTCTGTAAGCAATATAACATCAACCACCATACAATTTCATACCAACAATCAACTAGTAACGCCCCCGTAGAAAGACTCCACTCCACACTTACCGAAACATATAGAATAATCTATTATAAGCATAGAGATAAGGACCCCGAAGATATTTTGAATGAGGTAATAGTTACATATAATAATGCCATACATTCAGCAACTAAGTATACACCATTCGAACTCTTTTATGGTAGGACTTATAAATTTAACAATAGTTTACAATCTAGTAGTAAACTGTACCACATATTCGAAAGCCAAAATATGAACATTTCTTCAACTGAACAGATTTACGAATTGCTACGTCTCCAAGCCTATTCCAACGGTACCAATATTATTTTTAACATTAAAATTCCCATTATATCAGAAGAATACTATTCTCTTTTCCACATAATTGCCCTACCAATCCAAAAAACACAAATAATCCAGACAAAACCTTACCTTATCATGAACTCCCACCACATCCAAAATCTAGACGAAGAATGCCATAGCGTCGAAAGGACTTTCTACTGCCTACGAAACGAACACTGGAAACCAATACAACAATCCAAGTGCATTACAAGGATAATAAGGAACAAACCAGCCCATTGTGAGCTTCATGAACGTGCTAAGGACATGGAAATCTTCCAACCAGAGCCCAACCATCTTATCTTTTTCAACGTTCCGGAAACATACATCAACACAACATGCGAGCCAAACAAGATCAAAATAAGAGGAACGATCCTTATCCGATTCGAAGACTGCCAAATCACTGTAAACGAGATTATCTACAATACCCAAAAACTTATCTACTGGGAGGAAATAAATATATACCCTACAATATTCAACGAAATCAACTTTACATCCGCAAATGAACACTCTATAAAACTGGAAAACCTTGGGAACTACCAGTTTTCAAGAAATACCGCTTTTGGCATCAAAGGAACCTATTTTGGAGAACAATACTTACTCGAAATGATGCTGGCAACAACTGGTGCAGTCATTATCACTATCACCATCCTTGGGCTATTATTTCATCAACGATCAAAAATATTCGTAATCTCGGAAAACAACATTATACCTACCAACGAACCAACCAGAATAAAATTCTTGTGGCCGACGGTTCAAACCAAGGGGGGAGGAGTTACGAACGGTTCCCATATGCAAGCATAATGCTTCCCACGTACAGCGCATTCACCTTCAACATCTTTGATGACACCTGCAAATTGCCAGATGATATCCGATCGCAGTAGACGCTGACTAGCATAAGTAGGCCTCTGGCACACGTTGCTACACTTGCAATTAAATCTAACAATTGTTTTGTTAAAATCATTTTTACAGTCAGTTATTTTTGGGTGGTAGAAGCGTTAAGTAGAACTAATAAAGTCTATTTTAAAAAACCTAATTCGTGTTTTTAAGAAGACATGTCGAGACACATGTAATTCGTGCGTCGAAACGTAAAGTAGTTTATTTTTGGGCACCGCGGTAAATCGGTTCGTGAATGCGCGTGCGTCATCGGAAGTATTTTGAGTTTGAATGATTGGATAGTACGACGTAAAGTAGAGTATCGTAAATTTGAAATGACGCGTAATGAATCAGGCTTTTCGGTGGCTGGTTCAAATGGAACCAAGAGCGGAAGTTCACTTGGGTCCGACCCACGTCCGCAATCCTCGTCGCACTGAGCTAGCTAGCCAGCAGCCACCACGCGAGTGAACTTCCGAGTGGCCGAGTTGTTGACCCTCAGGGTACGACTCGTTGCCACGTCTCAGGGACTACACGTCCAAGTGTCGGTGCGAGGCCGACTTCAGTCCTTAGTCGTCGCCGTGACGACTTGGGATTCATAATCTATTACAATTGTAGGTCAGAAAACTCTTTGTTTATATGATCTATTAGCTCAGATTCTTCTTTTGAGTAATGCTCCGTATGAGGCATATTTTCACTTTCTGGAAAGTGTTTAAGCGCCTCCGAGAAATAGGTTTGTTCTACTTGTTCACCAAAGTAGATAGTGTGTTTAGGAGTTATAATGGTTTTATTTCTAGAATTAATAATAGTACCTGTACTTGATAAAATATTATGTCCTATAATGACATGAAAACTTTTATTTGTAAAAGGTATCAAGTGCCACTCAATGAATTCATGACACCCAAATACCTCTGAAAATCGTGTTCGAAGATGTTGCGTACTCCGCGAATTTTGATTAAAGGATGAAATTATGGTGGGATACACAGAGAAGATTCTCTGATGTTTTGGCACTTTTTTTTCATCTAGTCAAGACATTGAGCACCCAGAATCTATAACACACTGAAAACTCTTTCCTTCAATTGTGCGTTCGATACTTGGAAGTTTTTGTCCGAGGCTTCTACACGAAAATTTTGAGTATGCAGACTTTATTCGGCTGAACGCAACGTATTCTTAGAAACATCTTTTTTTATTGGCATATCAGGGCGATTAGGAAATGAGAAGTTATTGGAGTTGGATGCTTTCATAAGATACTTTAATTGAGCTCTATTTCCGCGATTTATTCGAGGTTGAGAATGATTGGAAGAAAAATTACGTTTGTCTTGAATCAACTGATGGTGTTCAACGGAAAAATTGATATAACTTGTTTGCAAGAGAATCCGGTGTGCTTTTTCAAGCGTATCTGGGTTTCGAGCACAAAGAATTCCGCGTAGAGGATCTGGGCATTTGTTTATAAATATATCCTTAGCTAATAATGTTTTTAAATTAATTCTAGCTAACTTATCATTTTCACTTATTTGATTATTATATTTCACCTTATTATTAATTTTATAGAAACACTTACATATGTATTGATTTTGATCCCGTGGTGAACCTGGCTCCTTCGTTGGTCTTACCTGGAGTTGGTGCGATAAAACACCCTTACTCCCTTATTTCTATGGGTGCAGATCTCCCGACTGCTGATTATATAAGTAAAAAAGAGCTAAATTTTAATTTTAAGCAAAAGGGTATATTTTTGATTGATCGACCTAAGGCTCGAGTACACCTGCCGTCCTCCTGATTGCCTACGTCTTAGGAATTCCATGGTAGTGTTGTCGTGTTGGTCGAGTTTGTCGAATAGTTTCAGTGCGCGGTCACGTATGTATTTGTCAATTGTGTCTGTTTTAATGTTTTTTTGTATGCCTTTGTTTCTTACATACGATGGAATTCGGAAGATTTTCCTTATTGCCATGTTCTGGAAGGCTTAGAGGGCTTTTTTGTTTGTCCGTACAGTAGTGTCCGTCTTATGACTTGGTTGTAGATCAGGACTTTGTATTTATTTTTTAGGTGGCCTTTGTTTAGCAGGGGATGTAGGGATTTGATGATGCTCATACATTGCCCTCGTTTTTTCGGTTTTTTCGGATGTTTGCCTGGTTTCGGGATGACTATGGTGACCGCTGTTTTCCACTTTTCAGGGTATTGTCGTAGACGGAAAATAGCATAAATGATGTCCGTGATGTTCTGTATCAGGTTTTCAGGACGCAATCGTAGCATTGTACTTGTGAGTGTGTCGTATCCTGGTGCTTTGATTTTGTTTAGTCCTTGTATCATGTCTTTGGTCTCTGTGAGGTCTATTGGTCGTATCATACATATTTCCTCTTCCAGTCGTGAGCGACTTTTGTTCGCGAAACCAGCGAATAATAAAAAAAAGGAGGTTATTATTACTAAGCACGTTTATTCCTGTATTCTAACGGAACTCTCTTCTTACATTCAATTCAATTTATAATTTTATTTAGCTGAAACAGCATTACAATCAAAATTGCTGTTCTCAGGCGAAAAGTGCAGCCATGAAGTATCAGGTGGATTTTCTGCAATTCTCAGAATGTGCATGGTGTTTTGTCGTCATGTTGATTGTTGTCGCGTTGCTGAGGGTCCATATACTGCAACTGGTGGTATGGCAGGTGTTGCCGTAACTCCTCCTCCCTTGTATAGAAGTGTTGGTAGTAGGAATGATAATTTCGCAGTTTTTTCTGCTGGGCCCGATGTTAATATTCAAATTTTGAGGATGATCCAAAATACTAGTGCGAAAATTATGAGTCCTTGCGATAGCCATAGTGATAGGGTGAGTATGTCTCTTGTTTTTGTTTTAGCTTGCATGGTTTGGATGTTGCCGCTTGTTTCGAAGTGGAATCCTCCCAATTCCTTCAGGGATATGTTGTTCATATTGGCGGAAAGGTTGACCTGGCTGAACATTACAGGGTGGATGATGATGTCGTCCCAAAATGTCTTAGGGTGATCCTCGTACATTATACCATTGGCTTGTACTCTACAGTCCTTGAAATGAATCAAAGCGTTGCCTCGAATGGTTTTGGGGCTAAAAGTACAATCACAGTCAATTATTGTTTTAGGTGCATTTAGAAACGGATTCAAAATTTGTTTTGAAATTATATTGAGTGTAAGTCTAAGTCTAAGTGTCTAAGTGTAATTGCTTCTGCTATATTAGTTAAATGATTGTGCAAAATATCAATGTTGTAATTTATTTGATTAAAAATTTGAAGATTTTGGATAAGGTGGTGTTCTTTTCTTATTCCATTATCGATTAGTTTTCGGTTGGTTTTTAACATATTCGAAATTAATTGCTGCTGAGAGTTAATGTGGTTTGTTATGTTATCAAAACGTTCAATCATCTTGCTATTTATGAAAGATTGTTTGCCCATGCTATGTTCAAATTTTGATTGTGCTGACGAAATTGTCTGGATTTGATCATTTAGTCGGGATGCGTCATATGCGTCCATATTTCCGGTAATAAATTTTATAACACTGCCTAACTCATTAACGATTCCTCGCTTTACTTTTCCTTGAGGAAGAAGAATTTTTAATTTTGTTTTAACTTCGTTGAGTTTTATTGATAAAGTGATAAGAGAACTATTGAGGTCATCAGTTTGGTCTATTTGGTCTATTGAGTCCTGTATTTGGTCTATGGTTCGTCTGTAGGTATCAAGTTCTACAATATGTATTAGGTTACTGTGTCCTTCGATTATTCTAGCAGCTACTAGTTTAAGCGATAGAAGTCCCAGATTGTCTCGCAAATCGTCTATCTCTATTTTCTGCTCCTTCGTTAAAGCTGCCCTGAAATTTAGATTTTCGTTTAAGTATTGCCTTGTGTAATTTTTGATTTTTGTCGGTTGTTATAGTGATGTTATTGTTAGTCTTAACCTTTTGTTTCTTAAATCTAGGAGCCATTTTACTCTTCCTACACTCTTTTCTGAATACGATTTCATTTTCTTGAAATGTCTGTGGAACCTCACCAGAAGTGTTCAGTTTATCTAAATTCCTTTTCGTGTATGCATCGATTCTTTCTTTGACCTGAGGGTATATCATGGATCTGATCTCATTCAGTCGCTTCAAGTAATCATGTTCGTCCTTATAGACTAATTTTTTGTTGAAAATATGGGGTTTCCCCGTAAATAACTCGTAAGGCATTAGTTTTGTTGAAGAGTGTATCGCATTATTATATGTTATTAATGTCTCGTTTAGAATATCTGCATGTTCGACATCGAGGTTAGTCCTCTTCCTCTCAGCATGGATGATTCTATATGCTTCCGTTAAGGTAGAGTGTAGTCTCTCGACAAATGCATTGCTACTTGGTTGTTGAAACGACGTAATATGAAGCTCGATGTCATATTGGGCACAGAAATCTTCAAAGATTGTCTAGGTCATTTCCGTTCCCTGATCGGCGACTATTTTCTTTGGAATACCGTGAAGTGAGAACAAATGTCTTAGGCTTGTAGCAATATTCAGGCTATTTCTTGCCTTGAGAGTATAAGCAGCAGCGAATTTCGAAAAACGGTCTGTCAAGGTCAGGATTGGTTGGGCATTTATGGTATAAATGTCGATACAAATGCAATCAAGAGGTTTGAAAGGGGTTTCAGTTTGTTGAAACTTTATCTTACGTGGATTTCTGTCATATTTGAATAACGTACAGGTTTCACAATTTTTGATTATTTTTGTGATTTTACTTTTGAGGTGGGGAAAAAAGTACTTCCTCTTAAGGTGCAGAAAAGTTTCATTTATGCCCCTGTGGTTGTTTTTTTTGTGGTTGTCTGTGGTGTCTTCTTCTACGACGTCTGTTATAAGCTCGGTGCAACGTACCAGTTTATAGTTTGAAAAATGTTTGGAATATGTATTTTGTACTAAATTGAAGGTGTTGTCATCTGTGAGAAAAGCTGTTAGTTTGTTTGGAACAAGGTATTCTTTGAATATTTCCTCTGTGTATGCTGGAAGTCGAAATGTTCTACTTTGTTTATTCCTAAATAATATTTCTGTGGATATCGGGGGTCTTTTATCGGTCATTTCTTGTATTATCTGTAGATTGAAGATGTTTAGAGGTTGTTCTGCTATGGGTATGCCGTCACCAACATTTTCCTCGGCTGAGTGAATTGTGGATGCAGTACCACCTGAGGTGGAAGGATTAGCAACCTGAGAATCTGTAACATTGATTTCTACTTTATTAGTGGGTGAATAGCCGTTTAGACGAATTCTACTAAGTGCGTCAGCATTGGTGTTCAATGCCCCTTTTTTGTAAATAAGTTCGTAGTCGAATTCTTCGAGCTTTAGACGCCATCTGACCAATTTCGAATTTGGATCCTTTAAGTTCATCAGCCATATGAGGGGTTGGTGACCCGTTATAATTTGGAATTTTCGTCCCAACAAATACGGTCTGAAGTACTTGGTCGCCCAAAAAACAGCTAGGAGTTCTTTTTCCACTGTTGAGTAATTAACCTCTGAGTCCGTTAGCGTTCGGCTGGCGTAACAAACTGAAATATCATCACCCACAGAACCCTGAGATAAAACTGCGCCTATTGGAAAATCGCTGGCATCAGTGGTTAATATAAATGGTTTCCCAAAGTCAGAATACTGCAGGATTGCGTCATTCATGAGAATATTTTTACATTCATTAAATGTTGATAGAAACCTACCATTCAACACTATTCTTCTTCCGTTTTTCAAGCACTATGTTAGTGGCTTGGTTAGTCTGGCAAAGTCTTTTATGAATTTGCGGTAGTAGCCTAGGAGACCTAGAAATCCTTTTAATTCCTTTTGATTGGTTGGGACAAGGAATAGTTTGATAGCTTTTATCTTGTCTGGGTTAGGCTTCACCCCTTCCGTGGTGACAATGTGACCGAGGAATGCAATCTCCCTATGCATAAATTCGGATTTATCAAGTTATATTTTAAAATACGCTTCGCGAAGTTTCCGGAAGACTTTTCTCAAGTTTTCTCCATGTTCCTGCAGTGAAGTAGAATAAACGATGTTGTCATCCAAGTAAACCAGACATATTGTGCCTTGTAGATCTTGGAGTATGTTGTCCATTTCTCGTTGAAAGGTGGAAGGGGCATTTTTCAGCCCGAAAGGAATTCTGATGTACTCATAATAGCCGCCTTCTACAGTGAAGGCCGTCTTCTTTACATCGCGTGCATCCATCTCTATCTGATGGAAACCACTGGCAAGGTCTAAGGTAGTAAAATATAAGCCTTTGCCAAGTTTATTGAGAATTTCAGTTATGTTCAGGATTGGACATCGATCGCTGATGGTCTTCTCGTTTATCTTACGATAATCGATCACAAGCCTCCACTTCTGCTTCTCACTGGCATCCCGTTTTTTAGGAACAATCCGTTCCGGGGAACTCCGAGGAGAATAGCTTGGCATAACTATGCCTTGCGAAAGCATGTCATCGATTTCTCTCTTCACCTCCTCTTTATGAACATATGGATACCTATATGATTTAGTGTCTATAGGTATATCGTCCGTGGTCTGGATCCGGTGTTTGATCTTATTGGTGAATGTTAATTGGTTTCATTCCCGGAAGAAAATACCATCATACTCCTGACAAATTTCTACTAAGAGTTCACGCTCTATCTTGTTTAGATGGGAGACGCCGAGTGATTTGGCGATGTCATCAGCCATGGAACAATTAGGACAGTGATCCAAGTTGAAACAACTTGTTTCCATGTGATCTTTGGAAAGTGAATCAACCTTCAAAGGTTGCTCTAGCAGAATTATTTCATCACTGCCTGAAAAATTGGCAATCTTTGCAAAACTATACCAGTCCCTTGAATGGTAGAGTCCCTCCGGAATGTACACATTAGGTTTTATATTCGTTTGCTGAATGTGAATGTCGCCATTTCTAATATCGACTGGAACTTTGGCTATAATCTTGCAATTTGCTGGAACCTTGAGTTATTCTGACATAAAATTTAGCTAGAGCTAGATGGGTATGGCAGCAGTTTTGGCCATGAGAGTTTTGATATTAAAATTGATTGTGGCTCCAAGAGTTGGCAATGTGTCGAGCCCCAGTAGGCCATCAAAATATCCGTGAAATTTAAAAATCAGAAAGGTTATCTTGCACAGGTTGATTAAATTCAGCAAAATTGGGCACTGTTACATTTTTGTTCAATTTATGTTTGTTGAAAATGGTTGAAATTATAATACGTTCAGTGGTTTCAATATCTTTTGGACATGTGTGTTCGGGGTTTATGAAGGAAGCTGATGCTCCTGTGTCGATGAGAAATTTTCGCGGTCGACCAGATGAAGAGGATATACTGATATACGGGAGGACGGATCCATGTTTATTTATATCTATGAATCCGATGGGCTCTCTGAGGCCGACACGTGAAAATTTCGATCGTCGATTTCATCATTCAACTCTGCAGAGAGCTGTTCGGGGTCGTACCTATGATCTGTTTCTTCTATTGAAACTTCATGATCGTAGTTCCAATTGCTGGAATTTGTTGCTTTTCAGTTGATTTTCCGTTGAAGAAACATTAAAAAGTTCTTTTGAAATGAAATCCGGTGGACCAGTTGATCTGAAGAAGTTATCTTGAGGCGTGGTATTGTGGAAAGGTCGCGTCTGTTGTCTTCATTGTCGTGTAAATCTGGAGCTGGTGTTCATTGGTTCAGGCTTTACATATCGATTGTTTACTCCACTGTTTCCATTCCAATTTAAGGAAGAATTGTGAAATGATCTACCAGAATCTTGATTTTGGAATGGTCTTATTCCAAAATTAGGTTGTGAATTAAATGGTCTATTAAGGTTATTAAAATTTGGTGCATTTGGTCCTAACTGTAGGATATGAAAACAATGGGAATTGTGTGAATGGTACTCACGGTGCTTTTAATGGAAGGCTGTTGCGAAAATTCGGAGCAGGTAGGTAGTCATTTTTGGGTTTTCGATTGTTGATTGGCCTTATTGTAGAATTATCGAGTCTAGAATACGATATATTTTGCTCCTGAATGCAATAGGAGAAGGCTCTTGCTAAAGAGTCGGGTTTCATCGCCCTTATAGTTGAACCTAATGGTTCTTTGAGTCCTATCAAAAATGATTTCAAACATATTTCCGTGTATAGGGTTCGTTTAGCATGAATTACGTTCGCGTCTGTTTCATGTATCTGAACATGGTTTGTCATTGAAGCTGATATCTCAATCACGTCACTGTAAAAAGTTTCAACCGATTTACCATTCTGTTTCAAACCGTGCAGGTCTCTGATCAAGGGTGTTTCATTACGCTTGTCAGCGTAATGAAGAATTAAATTTTGTTTGATCTGGGACCAATCAAGTGGTGTCCCGTACATATTAAGAACTTCGTTCGCGGGTCCTTCGAATTTATTCTTGATTGCACGTAGAAGAATATTGCCGTAAGGCGTTCCCTCAGTACAGGAAATAATTGTACGAATTTCTTCTACGTTATTGATAAACTCAAAAAGGAGTCTAGGATTCCCATCAAATTTGGGTAGATCCTTGATTGCGTCGGGGACGCAAAGTGAGGTAAGCAGTGTATTCATAATATCGGTTGCCATATCTGGGCAAGAATTATTAAAGGCACACGCGTCACTATTTTCCAAAACACTAACGTTCTCAGCACTACTATCCACTTCGCTAATCGGTATCAGGAAACTCCTTCTTCTTACTTTATTATATGGTTTCCAAAAGAACTGCCTCATATAAATAATACTTAATCAATGTTTTTTTATCTTTATAATTAATATATATATATATATTTTTATAATTTTTTATTATTTTTTTTATTTTTGAAAAGAATAATTAAATGACAATACTTATGGAAAGTTTGTAGGAAAAATACAGGCAAGATATCAAACTTACCAAACAATCATATGCACAATGTGTATTATTTTCTGCTGCATCTTTTGTATTTTATAGTTGACACACGCGATTTACGTTCTTGACCGAACGGAGGAAAGAAAAAAATATTCAGTTTTATAATTGATGAGAAAACACGTATATTGTTTGATGCTCTATTGAAAAACAATTTACCTGAGTCTCAAGTGAGCTGGGCTTTTTATACTATTCTTAATTACATACCGTTATGATGATCTATTTATCTTAAACTTGTTTTGTGAACGATATATTATTGTGTGCGTGGCATTAGTGCAGCCGATGGCATAACACCTCCCCACAAAGTCTGAGGACTATTATTAGTCTGAGGAACTGATTTAATTTGAATTTTCAATTTTTTTTTTTGTAATTTAAAATATACGAAGAGGATCAGAGATTATAATGGTTACTGAGGTTCCCGTGATTGTATGAATTTTCTCTTCATATTTTAGTTCTGTAATTTTCTTTAAATTATCTATCTGAATCTTTTCAAGTTCGTTAAGGATTAATTGATAAAATTTTTGTTTTCTTGTTATTGGTATCTAGTAATTATTTTTGTAGTTTTGTATATATATATATATATATATATATATATATATATATATATATATATATATATATATATATATATATATATATATATATATATATATATATATATATATATATATATATAAATTTTTTTTTTGTTTTTAAATTCCATACTATATAGTTTTAATGTGCAATCATTGAAATTGATTAGATATTTGCTTATAAGTTCCATTGTCATTCATCACATGTACTTTCTATTTTTAAGTTTTTCTGATTAATAATAATTAATCCAGGATTTATTTCTCTAACAAATTCTTTACCAGTTACAAGTATGCATGTCTGGTTATTTATAAATCTTAAATATGTAATTTTTAATTTTTTTTGACATATTTTACATTGTTATAATCGTAATAAATTTGATTTACTTTTACAATAGTTATCTCTTGAAATTATTCCGATAGGTATTTTTATCATGAATACCAAGTCTTTATCATCATATTGGTTAATGAGTACGTTAGATTCTATTAATTTTAATTTTTCTATATTTATTTTATTTTCATATATTTCTTCTAGAGTGAGTAAATTTCTTGATATTAATTTTAATTTTGATGACATATTTTCTTGTAATACTTCGATTTTGTTTTGTAAATTCTGTAAATTGTTTATTAATTGAACATATGCAATTTCTTTTTCCCATTTATCTGTAATATCTATTATTTGGTTTCTATCTCTATCGTCAAAAAAGTATCTTATAAATAGATCCTAATGGGTTTATAGTTCCTCTTTTTCTACAAATACTTGGAATCAAAGTTACGCATTGAGCTTATATATTAATTATTTCAGTTTACAAGGTCCTGGTTTGTTCGGGAGAAAAAGGATGGGGAAGTGATGCATTTTGAATATAATTTAAAACTTCTTGAATTAGGGATAAATTGACATAGCGTTATATTATATTATATTTATTGACTAAATTAAATTTTTCCATTTTTATTTCTGCGTATCATGTTTCTGTATCAATAGGTTCTACTGCCAGTAGTGCAAATACGCGTATAATTAATGTTATCATCACTATCCAGATTTTATCGGCGTCCATTGTCTGGAATAGAGATGTTTTTCTTAGGTCTCTTTATCAATTGAGGGGCTAATTTATTTTAATCATATTTTATTTTCGTAAACCTAGGGACTATTTTTTTTCTAACAGCTTTGTAGTTCTTTATTTCTATCTGCGATCTATTTTCATTAAAATCTTCTCTCTTCTGGTTTAAATTTGTAATGACTCTTTTTTTCATTTGCTGTATACGTTCTTTCACTTTATTTTGGTCTAGTTTTCCTCTTTCAATAAGTATTGGTCTCTCTTTAGTTGTGGAATGAACTTGTCTATTATAGACCTCTCAAGTTTCGAATATGGCTTCTTTTATTTCCATTTTTAACTGAGAGTCTAGTATACGTAGTTTTTCTAGTAAAGTTTCATGTAGTCTTTCTACATCTGCGTTACCTGTGTGTGTTTGGTTTAGTGAAATCTACTTCTATATTTTTGCTTTCAAAATATTCTTTTAAAATTACTTTCTTAAATTCATTATCGGTTATTATTTAATCGGGTCTCCCTATTACTGCGAATATCATTCTTAAGCCTTGTCGTATATCTATATTATTGCGCGTGGGTAATATTATTCCTGATGCGTATTTTGAAAATTTATCTATGCAAGTTCGTAGCTCTTTTTGACGTGTAAGATGTCGACACGTACAATTTTTCGGATATCTGTCGGAGTTTCCGTGGTATTAAATTTAATTTACAGTGTTCGCATACGTTAATGAGTCTATTATTATATTTCTTTAGATTTGAATAATACCACGTTTTTCTTAAGCCTTCATAATTTTCATCTACTCCTGCGTGACTTGTTTCTTTTAAATGATAATTTTCTATTATTTCCATTAATTGATCTTCATTACTTGGTTCTTTTAAAAATGTAGTTACGCGAATACAGGGTATTTGTTTTAAATCAAAGTTATTAATTAATATTTCTTGGAATTGATTATATTTATTATCTGATATTTCTGCATAAATTGCGGTTTGTCTGTTATAAAGGAATTTTCTAAGTTTCTCTACTAGTTGGTCATTTATTTCATTTTCATTTATTATTAATCGTCTATGATGATGTATTTGTATATGATTCTTTAGAGTTGGTAAGCAATATTTGTTGTGTGTATTTATTTATATATGTATCTTAAATCTGTATATGTTCGCTTGCATCCATCTCAGCTGAATGTTGTGTTGGTAATAAAGACTGTAAAGATATTGGTTGTAGTGGTAATTCTTCTAAATTCATACGTTCGCTTGAAGTTGCTGTTCTACTTTCTAATATGGTTAAAATGTTACATTCATCATTTATTATACGCGACAGGTTATCTGCGGGTGTATTATCTTTTCCTTTATTATATTTAATGTTGATTTTGTATTCTCCTAGTTTTAAAATCCATCTTTGTATTCTCTGGTTAATATCTTTTCCTTTGTATTTTTTATACAACCATTCTATTGGTCTATGATCCGTATATGAATTAAATTGTCTTCCGTAAATGTATGGTCTAAAATAATTTACTGACCAAATAATAGCTAACAATTCTTTTTCGATTGTTGCGTATTTTCGCTCGTGATCATTCAGTGTTCTAGATATATATGATATAGGATGTCCTGATTGACTTAAGGCGGCTCCTATGGCATAGTCACTTGCGTCTGTAGTAATATCAAATTCTTTTTTAAAGTCGGGATGTTGTAACACTGGTTCTGTAGTTACGATTTCTTTTAATTTAGAATATGTTTATTTTTATTTTATTGTCTTTTTTTAAATACTTCGTCATTGGTACGGCTAGCTTTGAGTAATCTTTTATAAATTTTCTAAAGTAGCCCCGTAATACCGAGAAAGGATTTAATTTACGTTTAAGTTTTGGGTATCGGGATTTTCTGAATCTTTTCTATCTTCTCTGGGTTAGGTTTAATTTCCTGTTCATTAATTATATGACCTAAGAATGTAGTTTCTTTTGTTAGCAAATTGCTCTTGTCTATTTGAATCTTTAAGTCTGCTTGTTTTAGTAATTTAAATATTTTTTCGATGTTGCACAAATGTTCTTCTAATGAGGTCCCAAATATTAGTATATCATCAAGGTATACTATACAAATTTTATTTATAACTTCGGCTAATATCTCATTCATCATGCGTTGGAATGTCGCTGGTGCGTTCTTAAGGCCAAAAGGCATACTAACTAATTAGTAATGTCCTTGCGCTGTTGAGAAGGCTGCCTTCTTTGTATCATTGGGGTGCATCTTTATTTGGTGAAACCCTTTTGCGAGATCTAACGTGGTAAAGTATTGACTACGACCTAGTTTATCCAATATGCTGTCTATATTGGGTAACGGGAACTTGCCGTCAATAGTTACAGCGTTAAGTTTGCGATAATCTATTGCCATTCTCTATTTTTTAATCCCAGAATTATCTAACTTCTTTGCCACCATTACAACTGATGAGTTGTAGGGGGAGTTACTTTTTCTGATGATATTATCTTTTAGCATTTGCTTGATCTGTTTTTCAATTTCTCTGATCTGTTTTTCAGTTCCTCGGTGGTTGTTCGTATGTCGTGAACAACTGTACTGGTAGCGCTTAGTTTATCTTCTTCTTTATAAAATAATCCTTTATATTTTCTGATTAAGCTTCGTAGTTTTGTTTCTTCCTCATTATTCATATGTTTAGTGCCTACAAATATTTTGTCTACTAGTTCCATTATATTTATTTCATCGAACTTGTATATTTCTCCTAATATATAATTGGTTTGTCTTCTTCGAATGTTATTGTTCCTTTGTTATGATTTATTTCTGCGCAGAAGGCTTTCAGGATATCAGTTCCTATTATTGCCCGGTATCGCTTATCTTCAAAATCCATTACTTTCCATATTATATATTCGATTCTCTATTTGTTACTTCTTTAGGAGTTTTTATTATAGTTTCATCTTCGATTATTTTTCTACCTGCTATAGTATTTAATTTTAGTTTAATTTTTCTTTTATATTCATTATTTATATATTCTTTATCGATCAAGGATATAGACGATCCTGTGTCTATTAATGCTATTAACGTTTTATTCGGGATAGTTAATTCTTTCATAGGTAGCTTATAGTCGTTGAGGCAGGCAACTGAAAATTTGCCTCCTCTACGATTGGGGATTCTTTTATTGCTTCTACATTATCTACACTAAGTTTTCTATTAAATTGAGAGTTATATTGGGGATTATATTTTTGAGGAAATTGTTTACGATATTGATTTGAATTGCTACGATAATTAAAATTTGGGTTTGGATATCTGAAATAGTTTTGTTGCTGTGGAATACGAAATTGATTAGAATTATAATTTATAGGTGATCTAAATTGGTTTCTAGGTTTAAATTGAGGGATATTATTATTATGAACATTTGGTTTTGCTTGACGACTTTCTTTCTTTATATGGTCCTTTACAATTGTTAACCATGATGAATCGTATGGTGATAACTTCTCTAAAAATATTCTCGGGAATCGTTCTTCGTTGTTTGTAGGTGAATAATCTAATAGAGGATTTGCATCTAACTTGGGCTTCTGCATGATTTTATTCTGGATTGCTTGTAATTGGTAATATAAATCTTCAACATCTCTTGCTTGAATTCTTTCTGCTTTTTCACGCAATGCAGTGCACGTTTCTGGTATGCCACATTAAAGGATTAAGGCTGCTTTGATTGCTTCCCAATCTATTCCTACTACTGTTAATCTGGCTTGTTCGGCTCGTCCTTGTAGCTTCCCTAGTAACACGCTATATATGGTCATCCTTTGTTCAACGACGTCTGGACTGAGGGTGATTATTCGTTCGACATGTTCTATGTAATTAAATAGCTCCTTCGCCACTGAATATGGGTGATGACTCGGCTAAGTTGAGTGATGCTGCAAAATCGAAAGCCATTTTGGATAAAAGTCTAACTGTTACCTAGTCAAATGATTTGTAGTTGCTGGCAGAATGCTTCTGGATTCTTCATTTTCTCTTTTCACTTGTATTTATTATAGTTTGTAAATCTCGATTAGGTTTTGTAGCGGTCTCTGTACAAATTTGTGAGCTTTAATGGCTTGCTCACCTAATTGTCTTCGATTTGACAAACTTTTAACTTGAATGTATTAAATGATTACTGTTTATTATGGTATTGTTGCGCGTTGAGCAGGTGCGCGACCTGTTTGCTATTCGCAAATATTGCTAATAGTGAAATAAAACACTCGCGAACTATTTTAAAATTAATTCTTAAAATTTTATTAAGTTTCTTCTACACTTTATGATTAATTTAGTAAAATCACTAAGAACTTTAATGAATTAAATTAATTAATTAACACTTATTCAACATAATTAAACACTAATTCAATTATTTAACACTTTTCTCACTTTTCTTATTTCGAATTTTTCTGGCGCGCACTGTCGCGTACTATCACGTTTTTCGACCATTCCATCGGACTGAGGGTGAAGTGGCGTTGTCCGTGTTTTTCGTATACCCAGCAGTTCACACATTTCAGCAAAAACTTGTGACTCGAAGTTTCTGCCTTGGTCTGAATGTAGTTCATGGGGTACGCCATATCTACTAACCCACTGAGAAACGATTTGTTCCGCCACAGTAGTTGCTTCCTGGTTAGGAATTGGGTAGACTTCTAGCCACTTGCTGAAGTAATCAGCTACAACTAGTAAATACCGATTTCCCCATTCGGACTCGGGAAAGGGTCCTGCGATGTCCACAGCTATTCTTTCGAATGGTACCCCCACGTTATAGGTCTGCATTCGTCCTCGCGTTCTTCGACTTGGGCCTTTGACGGAAGCACATATTGTGCATTTTCGACACCAGTCAAGAACATCCTCTCGAGCGTGGAGCCAATAGAACCTTTCTCGCACCTTTGTCAGGGTTTTGTTTACCCCAAGGTGACCTCCCGATGTGCCTTCATGCATCTCCTTCATTACTCCTTTGACCCGACTCTTGGGAACAACAATTTGCATCCTATGTGAAGTGCCATCTGCCGTTTCCCATTTCCGTTTCAAAACTCCATCTTCGACCTCAAGGGAGTTCCATTGAGCCCAATAACTTTTCAACACCGTGCCGCGTGCTGATATGTCCTTCCACTCAGGACGTCCAGTTGTCTCCATCCATACTAACAATGGTCTAACATCATCATCTGCTAGCTGAGCGTCCCGCAGTGCGTGCTGCGTCCAACCCTCGTCGACTTCTGTTGTGACTACACGCAGATCCACGCCTTGTTCTTTTTCTTCAGACCGTCGGCAGTGTTTACAAGCTGCTGGACATGGGCGACGGGATAAAGCGTCGGCATTCCCATGCACTCCTCCTTTTCGATGGACGATTTCGTAATCATAGGACTGTAGCCTTTCTATCCATCTAGCAACTTGCCCTTCTGGGTTTTTGAAATGGAGCAGCCATCTCAGAGAAGCATGATCTGTGCGAAGAACGAATTTCTGTCCGTAAAGGTACTTGTGGAACTGCTTTGTTGCTTCAATTATAGCTAGTAGTTCTTTCCTGGTTACGCAGTAGTTCCTTTCACTCTTTGACAGAACTTGACTGTAGTATGAGATTACTCGCTCCTCACCGTGGATCTGCTGTGACAATACGGCCCCGATCCCGTTGTTACTCGCATCGGTATCAACCACGAAAATTCTTCCAGGCTTGGGATATGCTAAAACCGGTGATTCACAGAGCTTATTCTTCAACGTCTCGAAGGCTTTTTCGCACTGTTCATTCCAAATAAAAGGGCGATTCTTTTCCGTGAGCTGATGGAGACACTTCGCTATTTTTGCAAAGTCCTTAACGAATCGGCGATAATAGGTCGCCAGTCCAAGGAAACTTCGAAGTTGTCGTTTGTTATTAGGTTTCGGCCAACTTCTCACAGCTTCTATTTTCTCAGGGTCCGTTTTCACACCTTTTGCTGATACAACATGTCCTAGGTACTTTACCTCAGATGCGAAAAGTGTACACTTCTGTGGGCTCAGCTCCAAGTTGGCCCGTCGTAGCCTGGAGAACACCTCTTCCAAGTTGCGCACATGTTCGTCAAACGTCCTCCCTATGACAATGATGTCATCCAGATATACCAAGCATGTTTTCCAACTTAACCCACGGAGTACACATTCCATGAGGCGTTCGAATGTTGCTGGAGCATTGCAAAGACCAAATGGCATCACTACAAATTGCCACAATCCAGTACCCACAGAGAATGCAGTCTTCTCTCTGTCTTTCTTGTCGATTTCAACCTGCCAGTATCCACTCTTTAAGTCGAGAGTAGAAAACCACTTCGAATCCGCCATTGTATCCATAATATCGTCGATGCGCGGAAGTGGGTAGCTGTCTTTCTTCGTGACATCGTTGAGCTGCCTGTAGTCGACACAAAAACTAGTGCTTCCATCCTTTTTCTTTACCAGGACTACAGGCGATGCCCACGGGCTGATTGAAGGTTCGATGACTCCTTGTTTTTCCATGTCGGAGATCATTGCGCTTACTTCTCCCTGCTTGGCTAATGGAAGTCGTCTTGGTGCTTGTCGAATCGGCTTAGCGTTTTGTGTGTCAATAACGTGAGTCACCATACTCGTACGTCCTTGATCGTCGTCACCAGTTGAGAAAATGTCGCGGTATTTGTTCACAAATTCCGAGGCTTTCTTAAACTGCTCTGGTGATATCTTGGTTGGTTCCAATAAAGTCGACACTAACTCACGGGATTCCCCAGTATTTCGTTTCCTAGCTGGACATTGGCTATCTCCTACTTCCAAAGATGTTACAGTAGAGACCAGCTGACAGCTCCCAATAATGTCTCCAGCTTTGATGTGGGTAACTGAGTCCGAGGTATTAAGGACTCTAACCGGCACGCATCCACTCTTATTTGTTGTTACGAGTGTCCGTCCTTTGTAAATTACGCAGTGCCGGTGTTTTTGTTGGCTCAATTAGGTAGGATCTATGGTCTCCAGGATCACCTTCAAATTTGGCCCATACAATGCTCTCGGAAGATTTCGGTACGTCAGTGTCGGCATTTACGACCACTTTCGGTGTTGGGATGTTGTCGTAATGACCCTCCATTAAGATCTCAACATTCCGCCATCTCAAGACCCGTCTGCCCAAATCCAACGTAAGCCCGTGTGGTCTTAGGAAATCCATTCCCAGGATGCAGTCGTCCATTATATCAGCAACAAGAAACTCATGTTGAAACAGTATATCCCCTACTTGTACTTGGAGTTTGATCTCGCCGTATACGGGTGCTGCTTCTCCCGTTGCTGTTCGTAGCAAAAGTGGTTTACCTTTGGAGAGAAGGCGCCTGCTCACCAAATTTGGTCGCAATAATAACCTTGTTGCACCAGTATCAATTGTAAGGGTGCAAGATTGACCGTCGACTTGTCCACGAACACATAAGTCTGCCTCTCCCCGATGTAGCCTAGACACTGTGATGGTGGTGCTGGGGACTTCGATCCTCCTAGCCAACCTCTGCCCCGCGAAGTTGGCTCTTACGCGTTTCCCGACCCCTTGGATAGAGGGGCCTTATTGCCAGGCTCTGTTTTTGGCCTTGATCTCCTTCTAGCAGCACATGCCGGGCAGTAGCTTAATTTCCTTTGCTGCTTGCAGTTTCGTTGGAGATGACCTCGTTCACCACAATTCCAGCATATGGCCGCACCATTCACCTGCGCTTCTTCGCTGATGTCAACACGCTCACATAAACATTCTTCAGTTGTAACCTGTCGGATCCTGGCTGTGTTACGAGTTGTTGTTTTGGCAGCTTCAAAATTTAAACAGTATGCCAGGGCGTCCTTTACTGAACATTTTTCGGCTAGGCGGACAGCTTGTTGCATCTCCCTGTCCTGCAACGCGCTAATGAAAGCCTCCGTTGCTGCATCGTCCCGATGCTCTGGGTCGTATGCAGGGTAAGCCAAAAGTGCAAGCCTTTCAGTATCCTGAGCCAACTGCTGTAGAGTTTCACCTGGTTTCTGCATCCGGTTGCGCAGCTGCGACCTGTAGATCTGCTTCAGGTGATTATCTCCATACCTCATGTCGAGTGCGTTCACGAGGGCGACAGAGCTTGACTGCAACTCGACAGGAACAGTTTGAAGTACTTCCGCAGCCGGACCTCTCAGGGCAAGAATTAAGGCTGTTGCTCGCTCCTGGTCATTCCAGTGATTCGCTTGAGCGGTAGCTTCAAACTGGGTTTTGTAAATACTCCAAGCTATTTGTCCATCGAAAGTTGGTGCTTTTACGCTCCTTGTTGAGACACTGGCTGTATTCGTAATCTGGCTCGGGTTACTTGCTATTGGGCTACTCATTATCGGGATCGGGTTACTCACTAACGGGGCCGGGCTACTCGCTATCGTTATTTTCCCTTGTTTTAAGTCTTCTTTTATTCTTTCAATCTCTTCCCGAACCGTCTCCACTTTGCTCATCCTTTCTTCCACTTTGTCCATCCTTTCTTGGAAACCTTCAATTTGATGGTTAAGCTTTCGGTTTAGTTCACTTAAATCTTCTCTTATTTCAGCAGATTGCTTGTCGAATTTATTGTTAAAGTCTTCTGATTGCTGGTCCAGTTTATGGTTAAAGTCTGCTGATTGCTGGTCCAGTTTCTGATTCAAGTCTGCTGATTGCTGACTGAACGCTGTTGACTGTCGGTCGAGCTTCTCATTTAAGTCAGTTGACTGCCGGTCGAACTTCTCATTTAAGTCAGATGACTGCCGGTCGAGCTTCTCGTTCAACTCGGTTGACTGCTTTTGCATTACCATCAGCATCCGCATCAGCCCTTGCGCACTCAGAATTCGTTCTTCCTCCTCGCCCCCAGTGAAACTTTCAGCATCAGGAAACTCAAAGGACTCCGGATCCATTCCTTCCGCTACCAGCGCTTCGCTTAACCGGGTGATTAATCTAGCCTTGCTTCCTTCGGTGGAAATTTTCCGCTTTTCCAACTCCTCCTTTAGTTCCCGCAAAGTGAGAGTGTTGATTTTACGCGGCATTTTTCTTACGAATTTGCAAAAGTTCACAAAAAGTTTTCACTATAGTTCGCGTTTTTTTTTCGAAAGTGTTTGAATTTGTTCACTTCACTATTGCACGAATAATCCCATTTCTGACACCAGTGTTGCGCGTTGAGCAGGTGCGCGACTTGTTTGCTATTCGCAAATATTGCTAATAGTGAAATAAAACACTCACGAACTATTTTAAAATTAATTCTTAAAATTTTATTAAGTTTCTTCTACACTTTATGATTAATTTAGTAAAATCACTAATCACTTTAATGAATTAAATTAATTAATTAACACTAATTCAACATAATTAAACACTAATTCAATTATTTAACACTTTTCTCACTTTTGTTATTTCGAATAATCCCACTTCTGACACCAGTGTTGCGCGTTGAGCAGGTGCGCGACCTGTTTGCTATTCGCAAATATTGCTAATAGTGAAATAAAACACTCGCGAACTATTTTAAAATTAATTCTTAAAATTTTATTAAGTTTCTTCTACACTTTATGATTAATTTACTAAAATCACTAATCACTTTAATGAATTAAATTAATTAATTAACACTTATTCAACATAATTAAACACAAATTCAATTATTTAACACTTTTCTCACTTTTCTTATTTCGAATTTTTCTGGCGCGCACTGTCGCGTACTATCGCGTTTTTCATTCACAACTGCTTGTCTCGTCGTTCGCCGTAATCGCTTATATACCCCTACCAACCATCCCAGAACCTTCCATACAGATGGTTCTCGCGTGTACGCGTCGAGTCGCTTGCACCGGGATCTGTTGTACTTGATGCGCGTGACGTGTTTATGCTTGCGCACAAGTTACGTCACCAGCCCAACCTGATGACTTATCAAAAATCCCATTTGGCGATAAGCCAACATATTATCCAACACTCAAGTTCTGAGTATGCAAAATTCAATGCAGCCAAAATATAAACAATGCCACCCAAAATCCCATAGAGCGACAAGCCAATATATTATCTGAATAAGCAAAATAAAAGATATTCATAATTAGAGATAAGAAAATCTTATAAAAGGGCTTGATGTAAGAAAGTCGAGAGTGATTGTGTATCTGTAGCGTAAGCCGTCACGCTGGCGGACCATCGATTAAATAAAACAACATAAATCCAAACGCTTGTGTTTCATTAAAAATAAATTTGTATTTTTTCTCTCCCGTTCGGCGAAGGGATTTTACTGGCGCAGTCGGTAGGATTACTAGAACAAACATCTAGTAAATCCTTAAAAGTGAAACGAACCATAATAATAAAGCTATTAATTACTTCAATCTAAAGACTACCTGGCGAGCAAGTCTAAAACGCTCAACTAATCTGTGGAGAGACCGACACAGAGCCAAGTACAGGATTAAGTACATTTAACAAGTGTTGTGAAATCAGTGAAAAGTGATTCTCAAAAAGTGAGGGAACGAACTGTTACTCAAGGATAAACTACAAATCAGTTAATCCACGTAGAAGAACAAAGCAGATTCCGGAAAGACGACAACCTCGTTCTTAATTTGGTAAATAATATTTTTCATTGAAGATGGCTTTATTCGATCTAGGTTCCGCCGTACAATTGGCTGAACGACTACAAGTTTTTACTGGCGACAATCATTACACAGTGGACAATTTCGTAGAACATATAGACCGCCTACTAGAACAAATAGCAGAAGAGCACAGAGAAACAGTAACTCGAGTAATAATCACGAAATTACAAGGTCCTGCAGCAGCCGCTAGATTATCAACATTTTCCGTACAATGGGCAGACATCAAATGGCGTTAATACACAGATTTGGTATCAGAGAATCATTTATACAACTACGAAATCAAGCAGAACATGTTCAACCGAAAGATGTACACCATTTATACGAGCTCCTGAATGAACAACTAATAAAAATCAACAGAAAAACGAGATTAGAGGCGATAGTTCCTATAGACTACCTACCACACGCAAACGAAAACCGAATGCTGAATATATTCCTGGAAAAAATCAACAAAATGGACGCCACATACCTCAGATGCGACCATGTAACAACCATTCACGATGCCTATACGAAACTATGCGAAATCGGTTCCTACACAATCAACAAAGATCATCGAGAACCACGAAGTCAACATCCTAACACTAATCTATTTTCTAATAATGTTACTAGACCTAAGAATTTCAATTTTTCTCAATTAAATAACAATCAATTTCAAAATCAATGGCGTAACCCAAATCAATTTAGAAATCCTCAAAGAAACTCTGGACAATATAGAAATCAAAATTTCAGTCAAAATCAAAACCCATTCAATAATGCTAATCGAAACTTCCATTCTCCAAATAATCATTTTAATCAAGGATCAAACCAATGGAAAAATAATTTTCGCAAACAATTTTTTTCACATGGCATGAACAATGCCAGACCTTTTAATAATCCCCCACCAAGAAATCTAGGAACAGGTCCTAGAAATGTCCCAATGGATATAGGACATATTCAAGATTCGAACTCTCCTACTCAAGAGGCAAATTTTCAAGTGTTAGCCTCAACGGCTCAAAACTCCCCATGATAAATATTACTGTGGACAGGAAGGACATAATAGCGTTGATAGATACAGGTTCCACAATAAGTATATTAGACGATCAATATAAAAACGAAAACTGTTTGAAAAAAACAAAAGTAGAAATTAATACCCTCGCGGGGAAAGAACTAATAAACTATAAAACGATAACAAAATGTCCACCCGAATTAAACGGCGACAAACCTAACATTATATGGCATATAATGAATTTAAAAAATAGGGCATATCAGGCGATCTTGGGAACAGACATCCTAGAATCAACCTCCGCCCAAATTAATTATGAAAACAAGACTATAAACTTTAATGGAAAAAAAGTACCATGGATAAACAAAGAATCAAACATAAAATATGAAGAAATTCATTATATAAAACCAGTAGAAAATTTAAGAATCGATACAAAACATTTGAATAATGAAGAGAATATAAAATTGCGAAGATTAATAAAAGCGTATAAAGAATTATTTTACCAAGAAGATGACAAATTAACAAGTGCACATAAAATAAAACATGAAATTAAAACTAACACCGAAGAAGCGATATACTCTAAAATGTATAGAAACCCTCAAATTCACGACCAAGAAATAGAGAAACAAATCAAACAAATGCTAAGGGATGGCATAATTCGTCCATCCAACTCACCTTACAACAGCCCAGTTGTAATGGTATCTAAGAAAATGGATAATACAGGCATATGTAAATGGCGTATGGCTGTAGATTACCGAAGGCTGAACGCCGTAACAATAGATGACAAGTTTCCTATACCTAATATCGAAGGAATATTAGCGAAACTAGGAACATCACAATATTTTACTACTCTAGATCTTGCCAAGGGATTCCACCAGGTTGAGATGTGTCCAAGAGACGTTGAAAAAACAGCATTTTCAACAGCCCAGGGACACTATGAATTTTTAAGAATGCCCTTTGGACTAAAGAATGCCCCAGCTACCTTCCAAAGATTGATGAACGATGTATTGGCACCTGTTATTTATAAAATCTGCGTCGTCTACCTCGACGACATCCTAATATTTGGTACATCCTTAGAAGAACACCTACAAAACATTAGGAAAGTATTTGATTTACTTAGAAAAGCAGCACTCAAAATTCAGGTAGATAAATGCAATTTCCTTACAAAAGAAACATCTTTCCTTGGTCATATTGTTAACGAGGAAGGGATAAAACCAAATAATGAAAAAATACAGAAGATACTAGAAATCCCTTTACCTAAATCAAAAAAGGAAATCAAGTCTTTCCTTGGATTAACGGGTTACGACCGAAAATTTATTAAAGATTATTCCAAAATCGCGCTACCTATGACAAAATATCTCAAGAAGAACACCAAAATAGATCCAAAAGATTTTAAATATGCAGAAGCCCATGAAAAACTTAAAACTATCCTAACAACAGATCCCGTTCTAAAACATCCCGATTTTTCCAAAACCTTTACGCTAGGCACAGATGCAAGCAATTATGCAATAGGCGCAGTCCTTTCGCAAGACAATCATCCCATCGTTTACATCTCAAGAACATTAAACGACCATGAAAAAAAAAATGCTACAATAGAAAAAGAATTACTAGCTATTGTCTGGGCAATCAATTATTTAAGACCATACCTGTATGGCAGAGAATTCAATTTGTACACCGATCACAGACCCATCGTTTGGCTTTACCGAAAGTACAAAGGGAAAGATGTAAATCAACGAATACAACGATGGATATTAAGACTCGGGGAATATAAAATAAATATCAAATATATAAAAGGAAACGAGAACATACCCGCAGACTATCTATCGCGAATAATAAATGACAATATACAAGAGGAAGCTAATCCAGTGACTATTATCGAAGACAGATTAATTGCACCTGAAAATCAATTTGACATAGAGGCAATGGGAGGAAAGCTGATATCTCCAGGAACCTTGGTTCCCACCCAACACAGCGCCGAAGAAGATTCAAGCGACCACATCCCTCTACTAGAAGATTATATAAACAAATTTAAGCAACAAATAATCCTCACTAATTCCAAACGACCGGAAATAATGAAAAGTATAAACCGACGAATTATAATAAATTCGAAGGAAATAGATGGACGTCTTGTAACCTATCTGAAATCGAAAATAAAACCCATGAAAACCACCATATGTTGTGAACTAACGGATTCAGATTATAATAAAGTCCAACAGAAATTAATAGATAATTTCGATACACGGCTAATAAAATTTGTACGTGTCAATAAAATACTAAGAGAACCGACGAACGAGGAAGAACTAATGAAAATAATAGAAGAATACCATTTAAAAGAAACCGGACACTCAGGAGTCAATGAGAATTACGCAGGAATATCTAGAGAATATTACTATCCTAACATGAAGAATTATATTAACAGATATATAAATCTATGTCAAACATGCAATTTAGCTAAAAACGATAGAAATCCTATTAAACCAAAATATAAAATAACAGAAACCCCAAAAGACATACGTGAAATCATGCACATCGATATAATTGAAATAAAAAGAAAAATTATCCTGACACTAATAGACCGATTTTCTAAACACCTCGCAGCAACCACACTTGAGTCACATAATAATATAGATATTTGCAAGGGGATGAAACAACTATTCGCCTTCTCAGGAAGACCCCAACTGTTAATAGCAGACAATGAGTTCGATAAAATATTGATCAAAGAATACCTCAATAGCAAAGGTATATCCTATCACTTTACTAAGCCCAATACTCACACAGGTAACTCCGATGTAGAAAGAGAACACTCCACTTTGCTAGATAAGATCAGAACTAACAAAAATAAAAGCATAGAAGAAGCCCTATATGAGTCAATCGAATATTATAATAGACAGGTACATACAACAACAGGTGAGAGACCAATAGCTATTGAACGAGGAAAAGTTGAGAATGAAAAAGTATATGAAAAGATGAAGTTAAACAAAGAAAAATATATAGGAAAATTGAACAAAAATAGAGAAGAATATCGGGAAGAAAGAGACCTCATACCTTTAAGAAACTATAAAGCAAAAAGACATAAAGCAGAACCAAGATTTACCCAGACACCTTACAACAAAAACAAACATGCATTCAACCTAATTAAAAAACCGAAACGAAAAATTGTCATTACAGACAACGGACGTCGTGTGACAAGAAGCGCTCAAAAATCCCTGATCAGTGAGGAAAAACCCGACAATAATCATGAAGCTACCACAAATAATGTTATTACTGCTATCGCTCAGATTCATCCAACCCCAAATATTGACCTTAGAATCATTGAACAATGAATCAGGATACATCGTAGTAAAAATCAATACAACTAGTTTAATCGAAGAACAAAGGATTATCCTCCATAAAGTAAACCTCTCGCAAATAAAAGAAATTATAAACGACTTCAAAATTCAAGCCTACTCCGACCCTATATTTCCTATACATCAAAGAATCCTACTAAATGAGATAGAAAACATAGAAACCCAATATTTGACATTGCTCCCTAAAGTAAATTCACGTAGAAAAAGAGAAGGTATAGTTAAACCAATTGGTACATTCTATAAATTGCTATTCGGGGTAATGGATGATGAAGATAGGCAAGATATCGAAGATCACATGAGAATAATTGATACAAATAACAAAAATATAATTAAAGGGTTAAACAAACAAATTACTATCAATGAAGAGTTCAAAAGGGAATTAACGTATTTAAGATATATTATCGAAATAGACAGAGTCGAAATTACACATACCATTGAAGCAATCCATAAAGAAATTCGTTATTTAACTTTATTAAATGCAATACATATGCTAGCAGATAAAATCGAAATATTACAGGATAATGTTATGTCCTCCAAATTAAACATCAATGTACGTAACATGTTAACAGTAGAAGAAATAAATGATAATGAAATTTCGGTAGAAAAATTAGAACACATAGAATCTAGCTTGTCTGTAAATTCCTTTAATACCGAAGAACTACTATTTGCAATTAAAGTTCCTACAAAAATTATGATCGTGGATGTGTATGAAGTTCATCCCTTTCCAGATAAAAGTCATCAACAAATAGATTTTGAATATGAACAAATTGTTAAAATCCACAATCAAACTTTTAAATACAATAACGCAAGAAAAGTTAAGAGCTTAAAAAGAAGTAATCTCTGCATGTACACAACAGGGAATTGTCCTGTTGTCCCAGAAGAAGAATGTATTCATGAACTGAAGAAAGGACTAGTAATAGTCAACAAAAATAATATGTACATTAGATCCACTTGTGACCAAAGAACTTGGAACGTATCGGGAAAATACCAATTAAGTTTCAGTAATTGCGAATTAAGTATTAACGATATTCAATTTAGAAACACAATTAAAACATATCTGGCCCATATTGTCATACCTGGAATTGTTACTAATAAAACCAATCAATTAACTTTTCAAGATTTAAAAGATTTCCAATTTAAAAACCTAAAAGAAATAGAAGAATTAAAGTACATAAAAAGGCTGCATAATTTTATAGGTATCGGAACCATCTCAGTAATTGCCGTGATAATCGTAATCCTTTTTCTTTATTGGAAGCATTCTCAAAAGAAATTTAACGTAGAAATCAAGAACGAAATCCCTCTACAGGAAGTAAACTCCATTGAACCCAGCGCCTCAAAACTTGAGGACAAGTTTCATACAGATGGGGGAGGAGTTACGTCACCAGCCCAACCTGATGACTTATCAAAAATCCCATTTGGCGATAAGCCAACATATTATCCAACACTCAAGTTCTGAGTATGCAAAATTCAATGCAGCCAAAATATAAACAATGCCACCCAAAATCCCATAGAGCGACAAGCCAATTTATTATCTGAATAAGCAAAATAAAAGATATTCATAATTAGAGATAAGAAAATCTTATAAAAGGGCTTGATGTAAGAAAGTCGAGAGTGATTGTGTATCTGTAGCGTAAGCCGTCACGCTGGCGGACCATCGATTAAATAAAACAACATAAATCCAAACGCTTGTGTTTCATTAAAAATAAATTTGTATTTTTTCTCTCCCGTTCGGCGAAGGGATTTTACTCACACGAGAACAATCGATGTGTTGGTAGCAGATAGTCGTAAACATGTTTACGACTTTTTGTTTACGCCGACTACAGTTCGCGTGACCTGAACACGTCACAGTATGAACCCGTTTGTATTATTGTAATCACTTGGATGAAGTTAATATTCACTTTAGTTATTTAATTCACAATTTGAGTTTGCAATTCTAACACTTGCTCGTGTAATTAACTTGTAGATTCTTTCACTTACGGATAGTTAATATATTTAACTATCCAACCGACTGCGCCAACCGACGTTCTTGCCCGAACGGAGGGAAGAAAAAAATATTCAGTTTTATAATTGATGAGAAAACACGTTTATTGTTTGATACTCTGTTGAAAAACAATTGACCCCAGTCTCAAGTGAGCTGGGCTTATGATACTATTCTTAATTTCATGCCGTTATGATGATCTATTTATATTAAACTTGTTTTGTGAACGATATATTGTTGTGTGCGTGGCATTTGTGCAGTCGATGACATAACACGCGTACCACTATATTCGATGTTCTTTCGAATTTGCAGATACACGATACGCCCAAACTATATTACACAACCATACTTTACACAACAACAACAAAACAACAACAATATATAACCAAAGAATATGGAACATAAAAAAGTCAAATCGCCCATCAAAATTTTGTATCAGAAAATTTCATCACAGATGGGCATGTGGGGGCAACGATGAAGAGGCGGTAAGATCAGATGAGTCTGTTCTGTTGGAGCAAATACTATTTAAGGTTTCGAATGGTTTCGCATGAGGGGATAATCATTCATTTAGTAATGATTACGCGTGTTTGTTGACGATATAACGATATAACACTTTATTATTTTAACTGATTTGTAGGAATTTATACAACTGTAGGAACCCTGAAAACTATCTGATGACTATCCGATGATGAATCCACGACTCTTCTTATTCCTCATTTGCATTTCCTTTTTATACTTAATATTAATATTTAAATTAAACTATTTCGCATCTTTGACCAATTATCCAAAGTGCGAATAAATTCCATCATAATTTTAATTTAAGTTGATCAATAAGTCAACTTGATATCGCATTAATACATTGCAATCAAAATCAGAAGATGCTTTTGTTTATATTTTTGATTTAATAACCCTGTAGCAAAGAGATCGTTTAGAAAATAACCGCAACCAGCATTTTTTAATGAGGGGGTGACACGCCCCGCCTTGGGATGCGTGTACTCGTGCAACAATTCAACCGAAAAAGGAAAAACAAAAACAACGAACATTATTCAAAAATCAAGTATGATTTTAATTTTTATCCTACGACTAATATATTATAACTTAAATCTAATCTAATTTTACTCACTTTTTACTTTACAGATCTAGCGATATGATTGCGAAGAAGGATTCCGAAGAATCATAAGATATTGACTCTCGCCACTTTAGCTTTAATCTTTCCATAGTAATGGCACTCTGATTGTACCAAATCTGATATGCATATGTCAAATTGGTCTAACCAGATTCTTGAAACAGATAAAACGTGAAACTATGAAAAAATCGTCTTTTCTTCGCCAGAGCGAACAAAAGTCAGAAAATAGCATATGCGGCGCGTAAAACTATGGAAAGAGCGAACAAGAAAACTTTTTTTCCTGTTTTCTGGATCCAATTTAAACTTTATGGGTTGTTGATCAAATTGCTCTTGCCAGTCTCAGCTATGATTTTTAAGTGACTTTAAGTGAGGTTATCCGTTTTCGGACTCGTTCGCTCTGATTTTTAATTCTTAATTTGCATCTCGAAATTCCCGATTATTTCCTTGATCACGCATTATCCTTGTGCGGCTTTTTCAAAATTGTTTTTTTACGCGATCAAGAGTTATCATTTGTGGATTCTTCTTGATTTGTTTTCTGACTGCCCAAGTTATGTGTTAATTATGTGGCGATTTGAAAAAAAAACATAATTTAGTTTGTGGATGCGAAAAAGTGATACTTTACCACTCTTTGAATTCCGAACCGGTATGAACAGTTCGCTATTCACGGATTCTCGACCAACTGTCGGAACGCCAGGTAAATTCAAAATAATATACTTATTAAATCTAACACGTAGTCTGCATTTTTTACAGTATTTTAGAACATATTTTACAACAAATTAGTTAGTTAAGTGTTTTAATGTCTTGTTGCATTAGCACTTTTGATAGTGTGAATCAAAGCGAGTCTGATTAAAATAATCAAATAATTTTTATAAAATCCGATATTAGCGATTTTTGCATGTTGAATATATGAACTTTCTACATGTGAAAGCCGCTGATTTCAATTATAAAAAAATATTTAAATAAAATAAAGTGATTGGAATTTTGAAATCACAAAGTGGATACATGGGTTATGGTGCATGTAATGAAGTGTACATTGGTCAACAAAAGAAACAGCTGTTATGCTGATTAGGATACTGAATAAATTTATAATCAGCATTACAGCTGCTTCTGTTGGCCTTTTCTTCAATTTTCATCAATTACAATGACAACTACACATGACTTCAGTACTATATGGGCTTTCCAACACTACAGGTTTTATTGGATATTCTTGAAATTTTCAGATAGTAAGTGTGACATAAATATCTTCGAGATCTCATACATTCACTAATATTGGCAGCACCGAAACAAAATGGCGGCCGTTTAATGTATGTATGTATGTATGCATGTATGTATGTATGTATGTATGTATGTATTAATGTATGTATGTATGTATGTATGTATGTATGTATGTATGTATGTATGTATGTATGTATGTATGTATGTATGTATGTATGTATGTATGTATGTATGTATGTATGTATGTATGTATGTATGTATGTATGTATGTATGTATGTATGTATGTATTAATGTATGTATGCATGTATGTATGTATGTATGTATGTATGTATGTATGTATGTATGTATGTATGTATGTATGTATGTATGTATGTATGTATGTATGTATTAATGTATGTATGTATGTATGTATGTATGTATGTATGTATGTATGTATGTATGTATGTATGTATGTATGTATGTATGTATTAATGTATGTATGTATGTATGTATGTATGTATGTACTAGCGGCCCGGTACGTGCTTCGCTACGTATAAAGTGAAATAATAAAAAAATTTAATTGGAACATCAAATTCATTTATTCAAACAAACAAATATTTTATTAATTGCTAGCTATTTTAAAACTTAATCCAAAACATTTGGATCAACAATATTTTTTGTTTTTCCATTTTGAGCATGAATAAACAAACGATTGGGGGTACCGACTCTGGAACAGGCAACATAAAGTTGGCCATGTGAAAAACATGATTCCTCCAAATTTACACCACAAACGTGAAATGTTTGCCCTTGGGCCTTGTTGATGGACATCGCAAATGATAAACGCACAGGATATTGTAATCGTTTGAACTCAAATGGCATATCAGTTGGAATCATAGGGATACGCGGTATCAAACGAACTTCTCCTTTTGATTTAGCAGTTAATATCGTAGCTTCAATCAAATTTGGCAATAACTTTTTCACTGCCAATCTGGTGCCATTACACAGTTTTGGTGGATAAATATTTCGCAATAATATAATCAAAGAACCAACTTTCAGATTCAAGCAATGCGGTGGCATACCAGCCGGTTCCAATGAATTTAAAAATTCAACTGGATAATTCATTGCCTCATCTTGATTCATAACACTGTCAATTCATTTATATGTCGTGACTACACCTGGCAGTTTCGCTTGAATTTGAAAATTAATGGCATTGATATGAATGTTCTTCGGTGCTAAAATGGCGCGTTCTCTCAACCAATCATGATTTCTGTAATTCTGAAGAATATTTGGGAAAACACATTCAATCAATTCATCTATCGATTCCACAATTGTACAAAAATTGTTCGGTATAGCGATCAATCAGTTGGTACTGTCGATTTGTATTCTGCCATCACCAATTTCTAACAATTGTTTTGAAAACTCATGGGCAGCTGGATCATTTTGTAGGTGAATACGCATATTAATGTTCAGTGTCAATTTTTGTACATATCTCCAAAGAACTGATGACTTCAAACAGGCATTTATTTCATCAGCAGGAGTTGATCGAGCAATGACAGGCAATGTTTGACGAAAATCCCCTGACAGTAATATCAAAGCACCACCAAAAAGTTGTTGATTACCACGTAAATCTTGCATTGTTCGATTAAATGCTCCTATTGATTTTTTATTCGCCATTGTACACTCATCCCATAAAATAATTGACGTTAATCGCAGAACTTTTGCCATAGCAGAATTTCTGGAAATATTGCAAGTTGGAGTTTCAATCACCTGTACATTCAATGGCAATTTTAATGCAGAGTGTGCAGTCCGACCACCTTCTAATAATGTAGCAGCAATTCCCGAAGATGCAAGTGCCAATGCAATTTTCTGTTCCGATCGAATAGTCGCTAAAATCAATGATATAACGAACGTTTTGCCTGTACCGCCAGGTGCATCCAAGAAATATAATCCACCTGCATTATTCGAAACGGCTTGCATGATTGTGTCATATACATGTTTTTGCTGAATATTCAATTTGGTTATATTTGATTGTACAAATAAACGCAAATCATTAGAATTGAATTCCTGCTCACGTTGCAATTCACGATCAAACAAATCATGCATATCACGATTTGGTGCTGTTATACCCAATTGTACTAATGCTTTATTTGTAATCGTTAGACACATATCTTCAATTATTATCAAAGCTTCGTTGTACATTTCTAAGGTAATCAACAAATCAGGATTTCTTGCATGATGACGCATACGAAAATATCTTCTGCCATATAATGTTTATATTTGTTCCATAATTCAAGTGGATTTGATGGCATACATGTTGATAATATAATGGCAAATAGCATTCGTATTTGTTGTGGATGAGCTGAAGTAGATGCATCATGAAGTGTTGAATCCCAATGTGCATCATCCTCCAACAAATACAAGAGTTGACATGCTTCACGATATGTTTGACACAAATGACCGTTGACTGTTCTCAATTCTTGAAATGATTTTCGGCCATTGACGTTAACTAATAACAATCGCAAATAAAAACACTCAGCATTGTTTGGATGTACTGTATATATTCTCCCAATTGCATCTGTTTGGAAAATGCCTGGATGCCCATCGACTGCTGTTCCTTGTTTACGTCTTTGAAATTTTTTCGAAGACACATTCCATGTGTAATACTGAGGCACTTCAGAATATAACAAATTTATCGCAAATGTATCAGTTTCACATAATTTGAAAAAAGCGGTCAACGTAGTCGCTGGTGGTTGTGCTGCTCTTTCCAATACATTTGCTTCATTAAAATAAACACGTTGGCCATTCTCAAGATGCACAGCCAAGTGAACAACTACAGGATGTCTTTCGTGCATTGGAAACGACATAATCCTCCAGACAGCTTCATTACTACTAATATAGCGCCCCATTTGATACTGAGTAATTTCATCATTTCTACTATCACCAGCAACACCGAAAACAGCCATATCGCTCCCTTTATTTACATACTTGCAAATATATTTAATGGATTTGACTGAATTACAATACTCCACATTTATATGAGCATTGAATATTTTCGATAATAATGGACAATACGGAACCACCCAACGATTATCAACTTCAACATACTGGTTACGCATTCTAATGGTTGCCGTTTTGCCATTATCATTAGGTGATCTACGTCGATACAACGGATATCCGTCATGGCCCGTTATTGTGTCTGAAGTAAATTTTCTTGGGTATCGTTTCGAACACTTTCCATCAATCATACATGACAAATGACATGACAAATTTAGTTCACCGCACGGACCATATATCATGTTTTTAACGACAACGTGAAATAACTCAGGATCAACAGTTTGATCAGGAATTTCAGCTGATATAACGTTATCGATTTGATCCGGAGTTATTTTATGTACCAGCCAAATTAATATATGTGCGTGCGGCAATCCCCTTTTTTGCCATTCGATGGAGTACATATGGCAACGCACCTCTCCAAATACACATAATTTCACGATTAAATCCATAAGTGCTTTCAATTTTTGCCGAAAAACACGTGCTGTAATGTCAGGACGATCAGTTGTCGACTGTCTTTCAAATAAATTGTTTTTGATGTCATCCCACTGCGGATTACATGTAAATGTAATGAAAAGATCCGGTCGACCGTATTTTCGTACATAAGACATTGCATCTTGTGCATATTCGTTCATATGTGGGCTACCAATATACGAAGATGGCAATATAGTAAAACGTCCGAGGTCATTAACATTAGCATCATTCGCTAACGCATCTTTCAAATGAATATATTCTTCGGATCTTAATTTTGCTTGGTTGAAACGAATATAATTAAGACGTTCAGTTTCTATTTTGGAATACATATCAACGATGTACTGATGATATAATTTACCACATCTCAAGATATAATTTTGTTCTTGTGGACGAACCATCAATCGATAGGAATAAAAATTCATGGCACTAATTTTTTTCTGTACATGTAGACCTGAAAATAAGTGCAAAATGTGACTTTAGAAAATTATACAAATGAAATGTCAACACACTGAAAATAGGTCAATTATTCACCTGTTTGTGGATCAATCATTGGTATATTGATATGGTAGCCATCGTCACCTTTCCAATGCAATATTGGGTATTGTAATGCATCGTAACTACGATGAAGTTCCGAAATACGTTGCAATTCCTCATTTCTGCGATGAAGTACAATATCACGGGATTGAAACTGATCACCAAGAATTACATTTGCAACCTCATCAGTTGTCGGTGCATTGAATCGCGTTGCATGCTCTCTAAAAGGTGTTCTATCAGCCCTTATTACGATTTTGTGATTATCAGACGGCATACGTTCTAGAGCAATTTTGAACAATTGAACTAATGCGTTATGCTGATGGAAAAACCTTTGTAGCTCACGAATAATTTCTCGTCTTGTATTCAAAACAATTGCACAACGTTGATCCAATTCACGATTTTCATCACCAATAAAATAAATTTGCAAAAATTGATGATTAGCGTCAGGGTATGGCAATAACGAACCAACTTGATGATAAATCTGGCCCTGAATCTGTAACATGTATGCAATTGAAGGTAGATGTTGGATCAGAATTTTTAAAACTATCGATAACTTTATGATTCAGATTGATATAAACATGGGACAATCCTGTTGAAGTATTTACCTT
>OX940880.1:72333944-72618276 GCA_954870665.1 Stratiomys singularior | reverse complement strand
AATTTACATACATACATACATACATACATACATACATACATACATACATACATAAATGCTTCAACTCTTCGCTCGGAAATGTATAATAGGGGTTAAGCCTGTATTCAATCGTGTAAACCAGAATTATCAGTGTTACTGGTAATACCCGGATCCTTTTTTTTCAGAGAGTAAATTTATAAGACGCTTAGCTATACGAAATCGCTGGGATGTATGTTTAATTTATATTTATTTATGTTCAATTTTATGTATCTAGGCTCAATTTTATTTTGGTTTTGGGTTTTTAATATATTGTTCTTCATGATATTGATGACGTTTTATTTGATTTTGTGCTAACTTTGGGTAGATCTCATGAGCAGAGATCGGTGTTTGCCGGTGAAAGACGCTTCCTGGTTTTTCTTTATGTGCTGAATGTATCGTTGCATTATAGATAAGAACACATTCTTGGACTAGATCTAACTCAAGTAAGTTTTTTTCTTCTGCTACTTTCCTGATAAGAAATGTACGTAAGTTTTCATTAAGTGTCGTATGTGCTTTTTCATCGTCTGAATTACCAGTATGTTGGTGTGGAGATGTAAAGTGAATTGTTATATTATGGTTTCCAAGCCAATCGATTGTTTTAGGAGAATTAAAGTAGCTCTCATTGTCTGTGATGATATGTCGAGGAAAACCTTTCATATTAAAAGTTTCTAACAAAGCATGGTTAATTGTATCCCATTGGCGATTTCTTATAGCGTATAAAGCTAAATATTTGCTATACTTGTCAATGATTGATATGTGAGAATGATTTTTATGTTTGAACCATATATCATGGTGATATGTATCTCGAACTTGCCTTGGGTATTCAGGTTTTTTGAATGGAATTTAACAGGGTTTCGTTCGTACTTCGAACGTTTGCAAATATCACATGCGTTTACATATAAGGTGACAAGTTCTTTTAAATTTGGAAAGTATTATTTGCTTTTCAACTCTTCGTATGTTTTGTCGATACCTTGGTTAGAGTTTCTAGGCGATCTAGCTATTTTTTCTTTAATCGAAGCTTCAGTGCAATTATGAATTACTTTAGGTGCTGAATCCATGCATATGTTTGGGTTTGATAATTTATATTGACTGTATTCTTCTTGAGCCAATAAGAGGAATAATTTTTGGGAAAATTGATGGCAGTAGTACCATTTTGAATGTACTGAATTGCTTTAGATGTTATTTCTTGAAATTTCAAATGAACTATTTTCTTTCCTTGATATTTTATTAATTTTGTAGAATTTATGTTCCCTAGTTTTAGAAAAATCTGTTGCTGAAAATGGTTTATTTATAGGTTTCTCAGCTATAAATATATAATGATGATTGCCTTCCTTGGATGAGTGCTGTGTTGCGATAAGTGAGTCAATGTCTTCTTCATTTCCGCTTTGCCTTGTGCTTGTATTTTGCTTTGTAGGATTTGCACGCGAGGCAAGGCATCTGCAACAATATTTTCTTTTCCTTTAATGTATTGGATATTGAAATCATATTCCTTTATTTTTAACCACCAACGTGGAAGCTTGCTATTTTCTTCTTTAATATTATCTAAGAAGGTAAGGGGCTTATGATCTGTAACGAGTGTGAAACGCTTATCAACCAGGTTTGATCTGAAACGTTTTAGAGACCAAACGATTGCCAATAATTCCTTTTCAATCGTTGAATAATTAATTTCGTGTTTTTTCAAAGTTCTTGATGCAAATGCTATTGGCTTATGATCTTGTGGTAACACCGCACCAAGAGCATATTATGAAGCTTATTTTAATAACTTATTCAGATCTGCATGTACTAGAATTGGCTCTTTTTGAATATACATTTTAAGCCTGTTAAGTCAATCCACATAAGATGAATCATTCATGTCAATCTTTTTATTGTTTTGTAAATATGTAGTCATCGGCTTAGCTTCTTTCGCATAATCGCGAATAAAATTACAATAGAATCCAGTTAATCCTAGAAAACTCTTCATCACTTTAGTGGTTTTTGGAAGCGGAAATTTTTTAAAGGCTTCTATTTTAGAGGGATTAGGTTTAACGCCTTCTGGTGTAATAATATGACCAAGAAACTCAGTGTGGCATTACGAAAACGTTGTTTTACTAAGTTGAATTTTTAAGTTAGCATTACGTAATGTTTGAAATATTTTCCTGAATGTGACTTCATGTTCTTGTAAAGATGAACTGAATATCGGTATATCATCCATGTACACGATATATGTTTCTCCTATATATTCCTGCAGAATGTTATTCATTAGTTTTTGAAATGTAGCTGGACCTGAGTCAGTGGAAAAAGCAGTTTTGTGCCGATCCGAAGGCTCCAACTCAATTTGGTGGATGCCTTTGGCAAGGTCAATTAACGTAAAATATTGACAATTTCCTAGTTTTCCCAGTAAATCACCAATCTGAGGGATTTTAACTTATTCTCAACTGTGAGTTGGTTAAGTTTTTTAAAATCAATGACCAGTCTATATTGACTTCCCTTTTTAGGTACTATCCATATAGGGTTATTATATGGTGATTGAGATGATACCTTGGGAAAGATTTGGAAAGAATGAGGAAGCTTGAGCAATGAGGTATGTGATGAACTTAAATTGGTCGAGCTTAGATAATCCTGCTTCGTGTACCTTTGTGGCTGACGACGCGGAAGACAATGTCAAAACCGTGGGTAAAATCAACGGGTTTGGTTGAATCAGATGATTCCCTTGTAGGGACATTGTTGATATATTTTTCACGAGTGGAACATGCAGTGCTTGAATATGTTCAGTAAAATTTTCCTTCGCCACGCTCGCTTCACTTGATTACCCACATAAACTTTGCCAGTTCACTCCACTAAATTACCCACTAAAACTTTGCTAGCTTTCATCACTAAATTCTCCGTTAAAACTCTGTTCGTAATATTACGTTTACTGCACGACTGCGCCAATTACCAGTTTGAAAGTTTTAGTCTTCAAACTTGCGAATAAAAACTAATACTTTTTTCGTTATTATTCCTATATTTTCCTGTTCTGTGGGCGATTATGTACTCTTTGAACAAAACTTAAATTCCTTCTTAAATACTAAAATCTACATAGGCAAATAAATCTACCTAAAAGGGTAGTAATAAAAAGAAAGGAAAACCGTCAGCAAACTCACAAAAGGATGGCGAGACGGTGGTTATAAATATTTATTTCACTAATTACATCTAAAATGTACGTTCATCTAAGAAAACCCATTTGATAGCGACCTAAGAGAACATCGATCATAAAAGTAGCCGTCGACCCTTTTCTTAAACGAATGGCGCGACGGTGGTAATAAAGATGTACGCATTTCGGAAGATTCCTACATGTACGCGTTTCTTTTGAAACAAAGTGCATTTTAAAAGGAACATTTGGGATGCAAATGTAACTCCAGCCACGGCAGAACCCAATTTTGCGTTCGCGACATTTCCAGATATACCTTGGCGTTACTTATCTTCACTTTTTCTTCTTAGGTTCCACTCTATTTAAATCATCCGTATCGATTGCGCATCCGTACCTGAAACATCGCGGTGCCCCCAAACAAGCTACTTTAGTAAAAATATAAAAAAAAAAATAAATTACTCCGCGAATAAGAATCACTATATAATACACAAACATCGGCACCGCGAACCCGAACCGACGAAACACTCGAAGCCCTACTTACCTGTGCGCCATCACCCTCATCTTGAAAATTAATAACAACGGATGGAAGGAAAGTATCTTTTTTTTGAGTAATTCATGTTTAATCAGTAAATATTTTTTTTATATCGGAATTCTTTTTACACTAATTTTGGCAATATGACACGCGGGAACTGATCAGTTTCAATGTATCATTCACAGAATGCCACTTTCAAAGTAAATAAGACAAAAAGCGTAGGCATGACAAGGCAAAACGCAACACAAACAATCTACTTAGAATAATTGGTGATCACTAAATTTAGGACAAATAATTCTTTGAAATCATTTAGTTTAGTATTAAAGTCACTACAGAACTAATTCAATTTTTGCTTCAAAGAATGAAATCATGCATTGAATACAAACAAAAAGAAACGGTTGATAACTTTAGATGATCGGTCTGAGTTATTTTTTAAAAGTTTTTTTTTTTGTAAAATATATTGCAGCCACCTTAAGTTCTATTTACTGTCCGCCTGCATAAAGAAACAAAAACTCCCGGACTTTTTGTTTGAAATTCTGGTTTATCACGTTGATAAATAGCTGACAGCAGATCCGTGAACAAAAAATCGAAAATTTCCCATGAGTTTCACTTTTTCGCTGCCGATAGACGCCACAGCTCGCAGTTTATTTGAATAAACAATTAAATTGTCGCGTATGAGTCGCGAAATGTCAAGAATTATTGGTTGAAACGCAAAAGCAATCTCCGCTGGCTCGTTCTTGTGGAGGATGTTTTCTTGCTCGGCGTCAAAGCGCGCACAAACCTCTCCACTATCCGCGAGAACTTTGCACTTTCGGTGGAATGCGAATCGCGTCAGCCACCCAAAGCGTTGGAATAAAGTACTGATAATTATCATGTAACAGAGTGTAGCTACATCTGCTGTATTTTTTTACAAAACCTGAAAATGAAAACTGAATCTACCCGCAAGTCCTCCTTTCTCCCTCCAAAAAGCAACCCGCACACCCCGCATGTTCCGTTCTGGTGTGTTTTATCTCGTAAGTATGTCACTCTGCCGGCATTGTCACACCTGCAAGGTGAAAGGTGTTAATTTAGAACTCTGAAGTGTGTCATCCCGTCGGAATTGTCACACTCGAGAGGTGGATTATAACAAATCCCATCTAGTCCTGGAGCCTTTCTCGCCTTCATAGACAAGATTGCTTTCTCAAATTCCAGCTTCGTGATAACTGGAGTGTCTATTTGTATTTCAACGCGGACGGCCACACCGATGGCTAGGTGGATAATGAAAAGAACCCGCACAATTTCGTCCATCGTTTCTGGCTCGTATGTGTGAGGCGACCTTTGGGCACCGTGCCTGCGCATCATTTTTTCTAGCCCAATCCCCATGGATCCCTGTTCACATCGTCCACCAGGTCTTGCAAACGACTTGCCTTGCTGCTGTTGATGATTCCGCGAAGATATTCTCCAGTCGGCTTATAAGCTACTGATCGGGTATATGCCTCTTCCCAGGTTTGTGATCACCAAGTATTTCACTGGCGAGCAAAAGACTGAGTGCGTGGTCTTCGGACAGCACCTTCATTTGTACAGTGTTTCCTTCATTTCTACAGTTTTTTACACTCGTGATCGCTGGTTAAGTAATCCTCCAACACAATCCAATTTCTAACTCTTTGTATTAAGCACTCTGAAGCCAATGTCACATCAGATATAGCCGCAATGCAGCCCCATTGGCGGAAAGTATGGCCGGTGTTCAACACGACGAGCCCAGCTCTGGCTGAAATGTCCATAATCCGTTTGCCCCTACCATCTAATGGAGGCATGCCCCATTCAATTGCTCTAGAGTTGAATTCACCTCTAACGAGAACATGGCTCATTGTACGCGGAACATTGTCAACCAAAGCATTAACCCTATGTTGAAAAGTTGACAACAGTTCTTTCAGCATTAGGTATACACTAAAGAGTATAGTTCCTGAACATCGAATCCAAACAAAACCATTTCCTTCCACAAGGCTTTGCACGTCGTAGTTAGCACTGTTCGGAACCCTGATGTCCTGTACTGGATTTGTCAGGATACCATGTTGGCGAGCTTCTGGTGTGACGTTGCTCGCTGACGAGGAAGTCGGTTTGCCTTTCGCTCGCAAAATGTTTTAGCAAATCTTGGGCGATTATGCTTCAATGCAGATTAGTTTGAAGAATACAGATCAGTGCCAGAAACGCCGGAGGAAGCCCTGACTAAGGACCCGACATTTCCCTGTTCCTGAGATACATTTCAAATCATCAGGTCTCGGGTCATAATCCTTGTAAAGGGCACAGTATCTTGTCTTCACTCCTTCCTTTTATGCCCTGTCTTTTATGCCCTGCCACAATTGTAGCACAAGAAGCTTCTTTCGGTTCCAGTAAATTCCCGTGCTCCTATTCTAGACACTTGAAGCACCGGATCCGACAAATAACCCACACTGTTGTGATTTTTTCCCTACTTTACTTGCTAATCGGGTTCCCTCTCTGTCGGATCAAGTATGGCCATACGTTGGTTTGGTCAAGCGGACTTTCGTCTCACTTCCGTTCTCACTTCGCCATTTCTCCTGTAATCGCGTTTTAAGGCTTCACCTTTTTCGGGGAGATCCGTAATGCAGTCAATGTCTCCAAATACTGTTACTTTTTCCCCAAGGGTTTTTTTGACTGAGCTACTGAACCCGTCTATTTTTTGCATCTGGTTTGAACTCAACTAATATGCAACCTTACCAAAATAGCTATAGTCTTTGATTGGGCTGCAGGCAAACCTTTTGCTGGTAGTTGAAATCGAAACACCTAATGCACTGTCGAAGAGATTAGACTTTTCGCCTTCCTCTGCCTTCAGCTAACTGCATCTGACCTAATGGGTAACCTATTTGGGTTAGGAAGTCATCCATCTCCAGGACTCCATTTTCAACAACCTTGCTAATGTTCGTTTGTGCACCGAAAGCGCAATTATGTTTCATAAGCTTTTCCGCTCTTCCTCTGTGCAATGCTGGGTAATCGTGGTGCTCGGTACAGATTATTACCTTACTTATGTCCCGTGCTTCAACCACATCGTTGGTGATGGCAGCAATCATATGTTTTTCAACTGCTTCATTTTCCTCTACCGTGTGTTCGCCTCCCCCGGGCTACAAGAGCCTCTGCTTTACTTTTCCTGCTATGCCCGACTGCGGAATGAACAGCCGAGTGCACCAGATATCCAAGTTTTCACCCTTCCGTTTCGGAAAGTTCCTGATCCGTCGTTATCATTTCTTTTGAACTTAATTATTTAAATAGGTCTCGATTCAACAGTGAAAAGTGATAGACGTAGTGATGGATCAAAGGCTAGCCTTCCAATTCAAGATAAAATCCAGTTATTAGTTGTTTTTGATTTCCAAGTTAACTGAGGCAACTTGCAGGCAAAAGTGGGTAACAAAACAACAGAAATACACATTCCTGTTCCAAACAGATAAAGAATTCGGGAATCATCCCCGGATGAAACCCTCCTCAGGGACAAGATCATGATGACCAAAAACGAAGCGACAGCATCGATGAACATCAACCAATCTTCAAGATGTCAACGACCCGAATAACGAGCTGACCTCCACCAAAGCTCAATCAAAGGTAAAAATTCCTCCTATCACCTTCACAGATCAACCGCGGGACTCTACAGATGCAATTATGTTGGAATTAAAGATTTCCTCGTACTCAATCAGCTTATGTCTATTGGAATTAGATTATTCTTCGATGAAATGGAAGATCACGAAAATATAAAAAAATACCTCATTGCGAAGAAAGTACATTTCTTCACATATCAACGGGAAGATACACGTCTCACAAAAGTAGTACTATCAGGGCTAATGATTTGCTTGTAGACGACTTGATGAAAGTCCGGAAAGTTGACCATAAGATCACTGTACTCGACATTAAAAATTTAGTGCAAAAACCCAACATCGCGTATGTGTATACTACTTGCTGTATATGTAACGAGGAACAACAATAAGCGAATTTCGTAAAAAAGCGCTAATGCACACTATAGTGAAATGGAACTACTATATTCATAGTAAGAATGGCCTAACTCAATGCCGTAATTGTCAGCTGTATGGACACGGGACACATGGATGTATGGACACAAAATGTTGTATTTGTAGTGGTAGTCATAATTTCTTGTTGTGCAGTCTTACTAATGCAGAGTGCGATAAAATTAAATGTAGCAACTGTGGCGGCAACCACTACGCAAACGCTGCTTCATACATAAACCGGCTGGAATATGTTGCCATTAAGGAGAAGCTTTCCAAGCGTACATTCCGAGACGAGACCCCGGTGGTAAATTCTAACAATCGGTAAAGCTTTGATAGGGAATTTCCAAGCTTACCAAGTATATCAACATAACCAGCACCTCGAGTGAGCGAAAAGCCACTGAAATCAAACCTTCCATCATGCAGCGCTCAAGTTAGAATAAATCCTCTAGCCAGCACTTCAAAAAACTCAAGCAGCCCAAGCAGCGAACTATTTTCTGCGGAAAACCTTCTCGATCTCTTATTCAAGATCTGGCGTCATGCAGAAGTATAGTGGGCCAGTAGAACGTTCTAATTAAGTTAGCCATTGAGTTTATCTATAATTAATACGTTAAAACTTCTAAATTGGAAAGCGCAAAGCATTGGAAACAAATCAATCGAATCGTTCGACTTTATTGAAAGAAAAGATGTAGATGTATGTATGTTGACCTAAACATGGTGGAAATCGCGCGACAAGCTATCGCACCCAAAATAAATATTTTAAAGGAATGATAGATGTTGCAACACTGGAGGTGGGGTCGCGATCGCCATTAAGAAGTTATTAAAACATGAAGTTTTACCTCCTTTTGAATCTTCTTTAATTGAAAATATAGACGTCCTTACTAACGATGCTAACATTAAAGTCTATGCTATGTTTTCTCCAGGGACAAAGATAAGTAATGAAAAAGGTCAACAAATTAAAAGAGAGTTAAGAAAATTTGGCGTTACTCATCAGAGATATTTGCTTTGTGGTGACCTGAATTGCGTACGCTCTAACAAAATAGGCAGAGCTCTTCACGAGCTTATATCTATTTTAAATATCTTTCTTCGCGCACCTAGTGAGCCCACCTTTTACTATTACAAGGGATCCAGCTCAGTTTTAGACATTGTTCTTAGTGACGGAAACGTAAATCTATTGTATACTGTACCTTTTAGAAGACGCGGAAGGTAGAAAACTTTACTTCAGCGAAGGCAAAGCAGAACTACTGGCGAATGCCTTCCCAAAACACCATTGTACACATATAACATCCGGTCACTCCTACTTAAACATTGAATCAATTATGAATAATTCCGTTAATTGCCTCCCCATGCCAACAACCATACCTCTTTCTGAGAGAGTTAAACCCGGAGAAGTAGCAAAGTTGCTTCGAAATCTGAAACCAGATAACGCTCCAAGTTTTGATCGAATCTCTGATAGATAGATCGAATCTCTGAAAAATTTACCAATGAAAGCAGTAGTATATACTAGTCAGTTATTCAATACATGCTTCAATTTATATTATTTGCTAGTAAGATGGAAACATGCAGTAGTATTTCCTCTTCGGAAGTCAGGCAGAGACCCTTACTTGTGTACTAGTTATAGGTCTATTAGCTTGTTACTGGCTCTGGGAAAATTTTTTGAAAAGCTCTTCCTGAGACGATTAGCGGACTTTGTAGAATATCTTCCTGAATTTTCAATTTGGCTTTCGGAACAACTATTCATAAGGCGTTCAGCTTTGTCGTGTACCGGGTGAAATCAAATCAACAATTTTGCACGAACTGTCTGTTGGTATGGTTATGAGAGATATAGAAAAATACTCCGATACTGTTTGGCACCGAGGTCTTCTATACAAACTTCTAACTCTTGATTCTTTACGACAGAACTATCTACGTAAAAATACGTGAGTTCGAATATAATCGTTACAGGGTTCTAGCTGGAGTTGTTCAAGGATCGTGTGTCAGCCCAGCTTTATTTAAGCTTTTTCATTGAATTCTCGAGAAAGCCTTTCAATATTTTCATCGATGGAAAATCAAAATAAATATTGATATAACCAAAGCGATATACTTCACCACGGAAAGAAGCGTTAACTTTTTAGGCCTGGAAATTCCATGGTGCCATAATAAAACAAATTTATGCCTTGTCCTGGAGAAAAATTCAGCGACCACATCGACTCCATCCTTAGGAAGATTATATGGAAATCTGTATTGAATATAAAAAAATTTTGTTGATCAGAACGTTTATATAGCCTTTAATGTTATACGAAGCCTCAGCATGGGAGTCATGCGCAGCTGACATGACCAGCAAGCTACAGATAGTGCAAAACCGATGTCTCAAAATGGCTCTAAAAAACCGTTTTATTGTCGTTTTATAATGTCCGTCCTATAGGATAACTTTCACTTAAAAGAATAGTAAAACTTCTATCAACGTCTCGTGCATCCTCCAATCCTTTAGTTGCAGCATTAAGTAATTCCCATTCGCTATAGCTTTTGCGTCTTCTCATTTTAATCGCACACACTCTATGCTAAGTAAAAGTAGGTTTATGTTATTTCAGTATAGCAAAAGTTAATTTTGAGTTAAAAAGGTTTTTTTAGATTTTATTTTTTTTTTTTTTTTGACTTTCCATTTCAAAATGCTAAATTTTTTTAATTTTGACAAATATATGTTTCGAGAGTAAGTTGCTCCCTTCTTCAGTGTTAATTATTTTCTGATGCTCAATGGCCTTTATAGGGATATTTATACTAAGTTAACACAAAGTCCCAATTGCCTAAGGTCTAATTACTTAAGTTCTAATTACTATTGGATTTTATAGTCTGCGTACCTATCATTCATTTAATTATTTTACTTAAGGTCTAATTATAATGGAGTTTTATTACCTATAAGTTGTTTATGTCCTTTTCGCTTACTTTGGCGAAAATATCGTCTACGTACCGAACCCAAAATTTGGGCATTATGCCTGCTTGTTCAATCTTTTCTTCGTTACAGGTCATGAAAATCCCGCTTTAAAACGGTGACAGAGGGTTACCTGTCGGTGCTCCAGACTTCTGCTTGTAGTAATTTCCCCTCAAAGTGAAATAATTCGGTATCTTTGCGAGTGTGGATAAATGGAATAATGCCGGTACCCTTGAGCATAGAAAACCAAATTAAGGAAACAAATCATATTCTAGATACAGCGAAGAAAAACGGATATGAAAAATTTCAGGAATAATGAGGAAAATTAAGGCAAGATGAACACGAGCAGACTATAAAACCCAATTGTAATTAGACCTTAGTTTAAATATCCATATAAAGGCGATTTAGCATCAGAAAATAATTGACACTAAAGAAGGGTACTTACTTACTCCCGAAATACATATTTCAAAATCAAAAAGTAAAGTCTAATTTAGAAGTGCTAAACACGGGAAAACACACACGGTATTCTTTTTTTTTTGTTTGAATTTTTCCTTAGGATTACGTTTATACAATTGTGTTAAACTTTACTTTAGTTCTGCTTAACTATTTATTATAAGGTTTTAATGAATTCAAATCTGATATCCGTATTAAGACTCCACTACTTTTGTGACATATATTTAAATATTGATTATTATTTAATTATCATTAATATTTAAATATCATGGCTTATGAGACCCCCCTCGGGGCCGCTACCTTCGCTCATTTGTGTAGTCACGTTAATGATTCCATGGTTCTCGTTGCTAAGAAGGAAGGCCTTGCGAGGTGCTCAAGCCAACTCGGCACTAAACAGGAGCTCGTGTCAACCGAACCTTCATCACCAACTCAATAGTGCGAACTTCAAACGTACTCTGTCAATTCGGTGCTACTGTGTGAAGCAGCTAGGTCCAAAACAACATATCCGCCAGCCCAAAATGTCAGGGTCAAATGTCGTGTAGTCCTCCGTTTCCTTCGGTACGCTGGGATGGCACTCCTCAAAGAATAATAGCTTTCAGAAGTACCCATGTAGACCAGCATTGCCCTGCTTTCAATTCGACATTACAATATCAGCTTGTAATGATCCAAGTACAAGTACCAACACACATTGTTTCGCCATTAAATTACTGAAATTACAAAAAAATTAATTACTTTAAATGCCCCAACATTTACAAATTACTTAACGGGAAAGTTTACTGTACACGAACATCATTTCCCGAAGAACAAAGCCCCGTACATTCTATTCGATTTTTACAGATGCTCTACTTCGGATTATTTTACTGAAACCGAATGAGCACGGCGAAATTACAGTATTAACCTCATCAAGTCTGCACGAAGTTGGTCATATCATTAATGAGAATTGGGAAGGCTGAATACAAGCATTTTTGGTGCATTTCAGTAAAGTGCGTGACTAGGCGACCAATTTCAATATAATTTCAGTGTATTGTTAACACATTGTCTAATTTAAGACCGAAGGTGGCCACATATACACATATATATATATATGTATATATATATGTATATATATATATATATATATATATATATATATATATATAAACTTGAAATTCCTTCAAGCTCTAAAGACGAACAGAGTGACATAAACGCGAAAAATATGTTATGCACCGTGCTAAATTTGCATTTAGTGTATTGGGAAAATACTATTATTATTTAAAAGGCGTGCGTAAAAAATCCTGGAAACTGATTCTGAACGATTCTGTCTTATTGCTAAGTAGCCACATGCTTGCTACTATACGATTGAAAACCTAAGCATTGTTACATTTCCCGTTGTGTACGCGACATAAAGACATAAAAACAAACAATAAATAAATATAATAATGAATAAAATAATAATAAAAGAGAGCAAGCGCTTCTGGATGAGGAATATTTATTATAATCGAATGAAGTTTTGGTTAAATTTAAATATGTACTCATATTTTTATGTTAAAAGAAAATCATACATAATAAAAAAGAACTAAGACAAGAATTAAAATGATATTTGTAATTAGATTAAGGTATTAAACAATATTTAGGTAAATAATATGAGAAGAAAACAAAAGTCTCAGTACAAATAAGATAGAACGTCTCAAACAAAATTGGGAAGTCTCATCTGAAGTTGGGAAAAGATGTTTATTGAATTTCAGTCGTTGCCTTTTGATATTATTTATTTGTTATTTATTTTAAAATACTCAACAGCATTTTCCAGCTTTTTACCACGAGTAATGAATGAATTTTTCATACTTGTATCGCTTGAAATTAAGGTGGAAACTTAAATGTGTATTTCATTTGCGTTATGTTTTCCTCTATCATCTTCGAAATCCAGATACATACATGTCACCTACACGCAAAGAGATTTTCTACAATATCTCATACCTTTACGCAGGATCCCTTAGTAAAACTTTCTCTTAAATTGACTCATATTGACACACAATCAGCACTCCATATATAGAAACAGTATTTCGTGACAAAATTTAAAAAATATAATTATGTTGCGTGCCTTAACAATAACTTTGAGCTACCAATGGATGCAGGAGAATCGAGTCAATGTTATCTCGACACGAAGATAATTGCCCGAAGTATTAAGCCCAGTCCATTAATTTTACTTTTGACAGATACTCGACTCGATATTAAATTCCAAGAAGCGAATGAAAATGGGGAATATTCAACTGATATCAACCCTACAGTAAGCTCATGAAATATTTTTTACTTAGCAATGATCTATGCATCAAATTTCTTGAGCTTACTTGCTGTGAATTAAAAATATAAGCGTTTAGCGTACATTACACTTCACTATAATTATATGTACTTGTGTATAAATACATACAATATTTTACGAGGTCGGTTTCATACTTATTTTTACGATTATTTCTGTGGTTAAACATGTTTGTTCTGAAATTCATTTTGAATTTCAAAAATTTTGTGATATTAATGTTACATATTCTAATAAGAGCTTCAAATCCTGCAAGGGTTTTTTTATAACTCAAAATGATGTTCATTATTTTTAACTAGGACCTTAATTAACCTTGCAAGATCCGTGGTTGAGGCTTTATTTAGCAAAGTGACCTTGTATAGAGATTCGAGTTATTTTCTTTCTTTTTTTTTTTTGTCAACAGATTGGCTGCGCACAAATCCGCAGTAATCTATCTATTAAGCAATCTATAGGAGAAATGTAAGAGACCCGACACTTGTACACGAGCCTACGTGAGTGTCCGAATTATGACCTTTTTTTCATTCATCAGCAGCAACGTTCGGGTCTATTTGTGCCTGCTATTCGTGCCATATGCAACATGACACCACGAAATTCTATCGAAATGCCATTGTTTTCCGGGCGATTGGAAACACATATAATTCATATTCACAATGTACTATCCAATCAAAGGCAAAAATATGAAAAAGAAATCATCAAACACTATGAACATTCAAAAATGAATTACTTTTGAATTACGAATTATGAATTAATTTTTTGTTGGAGGGACATATATTTGCCAAAAAGTTGGAAACTATCCGCCAATATCGTTTCTGACGATTTAACACAAAAGTCCCTTAACTCATTAAAGTATATAATCTGCAAAACGACAACATTTTCATTCATGAAATGTAAAAATAATGCAAATATTTGCATTACCCACAATCTTCGGCTATCTTTCGTTTTAAATTTGACAGTGGGTTATCATTACAGGTAAAAAGCAATTTTTCGTAAAATTATAATGAAGTTGGTCGTTGAATAATGCACTTTACTAAGTCAACTTTAAATAAAAATGTAAAAACGCTTCGATTTATCATTGCCTATTCTCATTAAGTATAAGGACGTTCTCATAGATGACATTAACAAGGGAATTATTATTTTGAAACTTTTGAAATCAGGTTAATATTGCAATTTCCCCATGTTCATTTGCTTTAGCAAATTAAATCCAAAGTGAACCATCTTTAAACGTATGTTCGGGAAGTGATGTTCGTGCAGGGTTAACATATCCGTCTAGTCAATTGTGCTGCATCCATGGGATGGACAAATTTGTTGATCATGAGGCACATGATAGTTTTTGTTCAAAACAAAACATGTGGTTGAATGAAAGCAAGGACATTTTTAAGTATTTGTAACCATAGTTCAGATTTCTACTACCTATGAGTATTTCTACTGAAGAATTGGTGAAGTTGTGTTGCGGCAATTTGGTGATTGCGGGCAAAAATTTGGTCTATGGGTCGGTCTATATTTTAAGCCCCTACATATAGGTGTAAGTTCAGCAACTTGATATCCGAAATTCTATCGAAATTTCAACGTTTTTCGCGCAATTAGAAACTCATTCACTTAGCATTCAGAATTTACTATCCAATAATAGGTAAAAATACGAAAACAATACTTATAAATCGCTAATAACAGCTGAAAAATTCACAACTTCTATGTGTTTTGTTTGGAGAACATATATCTGTCTTGAAATCGAATATTATCCATCAACATTACTACCGACACTTTTACATAAAAGTTCACTTACCAATGACAGCATATAACTCAGAAATCAAAAACATTTTCACTCATTAAATTTAAAAATAATACAATATTTACATTTTTCAAAATCTTTGGCTACCTTCGGTTGTAAAAAGCAATTTCTGTAAAGAAATGTATCATTCCTTGAATATTGAAAATATCAAATCGGTCGCTGAATCATGCACTTTTATCAGTCAACGTTAATTGAAAATGTGCAAACGCTTATATTGAGCATTACCAATTCTCATTAAGCATAAGGATATGCTCATTAATGACATTAACAACGGAATGTTAGATTTAAACATATTTGATTAGCTTAGTGTAGTCTTGATTTCAGCTTCAGATTGCAATTCCCCATATTCATTCGGCTCGAGCAAATTAAACCTGAAATCGAGCATCTAAGAAAATTGTATGGAATGGGCGGGGCTTAAATCTTCGGGAAAAGATCTTCGTGTTGAGTTAAGATTCCCCCTTAATCGATTCTCTTGTGCCCATGGGCAGCACAAATTTGTTAATGATACGGCACTTAATGTGATATATTTTGTAACTTTATTGATTTATGGATAAAAAATTGTTTATGAGTATTTGTACAATAAAATGCGAATGAAAACAAAACACGTGCTTGAATGATAGCAAGCAAATATTTTAATGTTTGTGACAATAGTTCAGATGGCGAAATTTTTGACCATTCATTCATACTATCTCTGGTTATTTTTAGGTATGTGTTGGTGAATTTGTGTTAACATACGTTAATTTTAGTGATTCCAGGCAAAATATGGGCAAAGGGCCTCTTATTCCTCTATGGTTTCAAATTTCAATAACGGTGGTGATTTTAAGCATCGCTTTAACATTATTTCTACCAGATTCTCCAGAAATTCAGCGATATCATTTTTCTCCAGAATATCCTGGATTTAAACAATGTGCATATGGTACAGCTATTCTTACCACAAGGTGTCTTTCGACACCTTAAGAATTTCATGGCAGTGTTCAATTTTGAACCGATTTACATACAAATATCAACACTATCTTGCAACATTATATCAATTGTAATCTGATTAGGGAATCCCGATTTCAGTTGTAATGGGAGATACATTGAAATCGCTCTTGATGGAACTTGATGGTTCTTGGAAATGAATTGAGTTTACCTCGAAATACATTAAAGTCATTTATAGGTATTTTGTATGTATGTAATGCGTCGTTTTTATGGAGTAAAAAATGGGGCCCTTCATTTTTTCCAAATGTCATGAGTCGATATTGCTGCATGGAAATGTTAGGGTTTTAGCGTTTTGATAATAAAAACAAGCGACGCCAACGTTTTGGGGAAGGACGAATTTACTTTAGTATCCGGGGTATGGAACGCATTCATTGTCAACAGTCAAAACTGTTACAAGCCAGCCGCAAATATCACAGTGCACGAACAGCTTTTCCCATCAAAAGCTAGATGTAGATTCACCCAATATATGCCATAGAAGCCCGAAAATTTAGGTTGGCGTCTGACGTGAAAAGCAAATATGTTGTGCATGGGTTTCCGAACTTAGGGAAAGATGAAAGAGACCGATATCAATTTCATTGGCTGAATCTGTCGTTTTGAAGCTAGTTGAACTATTTACTGGCTGTGGGAGAACCATTACCACCGACAAATTTTTACAAGTTCTTCTCTCAACAAAACTTTTGCAAAAACACTTTTTCAGTTGGAACTACCCGTCAAAATAACAGTGAACTGCCAAAATCTACAAAACGATGGAATGGAACGTTATACAGCGCAATTTTATGTATCGAATGACTGTACTCTAAAAAGCTATAAAAGAAAACCCAAAAAACAATTAACTTCTTCCAGAAACCATTAAATTTTCTAACAGCGCAAAGTTTGGGGTCGATATGACCGACCAAATGGCGAGAAAGTATAGCGTGAAATGTGAATGCCGTAAATGGTCTATGGATGTTTTTTTACAACATCTTCGATTCAGCCGGCATAAATGTTCTACACAAAAGAACGACAGGTGAAAATATTTTACGTAAAGATTTTTTAATTCAGTTAGGAGAAGAACTTGCTTCGAAGTATAAAAAACATCTAGATCGTTCATCTGTCTCAAGGACAACCGCATCCTTTCCAAGTAGACAAAAAAATGCCAAAATAAAGTATTACTTAGCTAAAAAAGCAACCGGAGCGTGCTTGCAGCCTGAAAAGGATACTTGTGGAAAGTGCTTAATAGAGCAACCATTGATTTGTAAAAACTGTTGTATTGAATAAGGAAAAAATGTCATCACAATGCTGTTTTTATAATTACTGTTTTATTTTTGCTACAAAGATTGAATTTTTATATATGAGACTGAGAGTTCGTCGTTAATGATATTACAATGTTTGATTACATTTCTAATAAAAATGAAAATGGAGAGGGTGACACTTTTTTTAATATTGTTCCGGTTATAGTGCTCAAATTATCTATATTTAACTGATAATTAGAAATCCCAGCAGTTTTGGCAATCGTTTGCATTCAAACGCAAAGACGTCAATACACCTTCTGGTTGAAATAGTTACACACAAAATCGCGGTAGGAATTGTGTTAAGGTATTTACCGCATAAATCGAAATGAGGGCTCTGAAGATTATAGTAACTAATAGTTTACCAAGCTCCATGCGACTTTTTGGATTAAGCAATGGGTATTTATCTGCTCAATGGGATTTTTGCAAGAAAGCTTTTGTTCCAATTTTAAAGACGAAATTTGTCAGATCTGTAGACAAGGAAACTATCTGACCTATGGAGTTCATAGGTCTGTTAGATGGTAGAGCGGACTTTTTACGTTGATTTGATAAGAAGTGTGAGATTGGGACGCGGGATTATAGAACTCCAGCAGGAACAGGTATTTATTTTATGTTGATCCTGAAGGAAGGATGAATCTGAAGATAATGAAGGATGATCCTGAAGGAAGGATGAAGATCTTTCAGAAGTTTGATTCGATTCAAATCTTTTGAAGTAAGATTCTGCAAGTTTGGTGAAGAATTGCATTCTGAGCCATCGAAGCAGACAGTCATGCCATACGATAACAAAGGCTTTTTGTATTTCGATATTTAGTATGCCCACCGACTGTGTTTGTATTCAGTGGTTTTAATGTCTTTAGAGACATGTTATAGTTGCTCCAGTTTTTGCAAATTTGTTAATAGTTTTTATTTTACAATAACAAATTAGTCGATTTTTACCGAAAAAAATCGCGTTTTTCCCTTCAGTGTTCCAAAAAAGTGGAAAATTAAAATTTCGAAGAACCCTTCCAGTGTTATCTGGGGAAAACTTTTATCTAACGAATGAACTATTTTTTGATTTCACATGATCCAGCAGCAACTTATGAGGGGCACCGCAATTCTACTTTTTTCCGAGACACGTCCGAATAATTGCTGCCATTACCGTGTTTTTTAATATGTCTTCGTGAAAATATTATACAATATTCTTCAAATGTCATACATTTATTTACTGTTGGTTTTAATAAAGAGTTTTTAGTTGTGTCGTCACAAAAACATGCTATTCTTCGTACGAATTAACCTTACCCTCCCCTTAAGGAGGACGTTTTTGCTCTCCACGAAACCTTTTCAAGACTAGCTTCTCAAAAAAATTTCCAAATGCCGGTAATAATGGTGGCCTATAATTTTAATGATTTTCCGAATCTTAACACGGCTTTAGGATTCGTTTTAAGCTGGCATGTTTCCAGTATTTGGAAGGAGCGTCACTATCGGGCACGCTCAATTCCTTTTTCGACCCGATTCTTGATAGCCGTATTCGGTATTGCGTCAATTCCAGGAGCTTGTGCTTGTGCAATCTCTGAATTTTCTCAACTTTTTTATTTTAGCTGATTAGAACTGCAGAAGCTAAATTGGCGGTTTAAATTAGCTAAATTTTAGCATAGTTTGCAGTGCTTCAGCTACCATTTTTTCGGTGCTATTATTGCTCATTTAATGGGAGGTACTTTTCGTGCATTGTTGCCAAGCGATTGTTTTGGGAGTTTGATTTCGATAATTTAACAATGTACAAAGACAGCTCACGATTTGTTTGATACTGACGCCCTAGTAAACTGCACGCCCGTATTAGCTTAAAATTCGAAAATTCACTTAAAATTAGAATCTAGTAAGAACAATAGTTGGGTACGTAGGTGTGGTGAAGACAGCGCTTGAAATACGATCAGTTTGGAAAGGCTCACATTTTCATCACATAAGAAAAAATTTAAGGTAGATCCGATACGTTGAGGGGAGAAAAAGTTGGTCCCCGCGAGTCGTGTGGATCTAGGTTGTTTTCTAAAATAAGACCAGAAATAACTTTGCTTACTTAGTTATTACGGATACAATTCCAACGCCGAGCAATCGAGTCACATGAGTTCCAGCTAAATCGAATCTAAATCAGCTAACTAAATCAGCATTAAATTTAAAAATAATACAATATTTACATTTTTCAAAATCTTTGGCTACCTTCGGTTGTAAAAAGCAATTTCTGTAAAGAAATGTATCATTCCTTGAATATTGAAAATATCAAATCGGTCGCTGAATCATGCACTTTTATCAGTCAACGTTAATTGAAAATGTGCAAACGCTTATATTGAGCATTACCAATTCTCATTAAGCATAAGGATATGCTCATTAATGACATTAACAACGGAATGTTAGATTTAAACATATTTGATTAGCTTAGTGTAGTCTTGATTTCAGCTTCAGATTGCAATTCCCCATATTCATTCGGCTCGAGCAAATTAAACCTGAAATCGAGCATCTAAGAAAATTGTATGGAATGGGCGGGGCTTAAATCTTCGGGAAAAGATCTTCGTGTTGAGTTAAGATTCCCCCTTAATCGATTCTCTTGTGCCCATGGGCAGCACAAATTTGTTAATGATACGGCACTTAATGTGATATATTTTGTAACTTTATTGATTTATGGATAAAAAATTGTTTATGAGTATTTGTACAATAAAATGCGAATGAAAACAAAACACGTGCTTGAATGATAGCAAGCAAATATTTTAATGTTTGTGACAATAGTTCAGATGGCGAAATTTTTGACCATTCATTCATACTATCTCTGGTTATTTTTAGGTATGTGTTGGTGAATTTGTGTTAACATACGTTAATTTTAGTGATTCCAGGCAAAATATGGGCAAAGGGCCTCTTATTCCTCTATGGTTTCAAATTTCAATAACGGTGGTGATTTTAAGCATCGCTTTAACATTATTTCTACCAGATTCTCCAGAAATTCAGCGATATCATTTTTCTCCAGAATATCCTGGATTTAAACAATGTGCATATGGTACAGCTATTCTTACCACAAGGTGTCTTTCGACACCTTAAGAATTTCATGGCAGTGTTCAATTTTGAACCGATTTACATACAAATATCAACACTATCTTGCAACATTATATCAATTGTAATCTGATTAGGGAATCCCGATTTCAGTTGTAATGGGAGATACATTGAAATCGCTCTTGATGGAACTTGATGGTTCTTGGAAATGAATTGAGTTTACCTCGAAATACATTAAAGTCATTTATAGGTATTTTGTATGTATGTAATGCGTCGTTTTTATGGAGTAAAAAATGGGGCCCTTCATTTTTTCCAAATGTCATGAGTCGATATTGCTGCATGGAAATGTTAGGGTTTTAGCGTTTTGATAATAAAAACAAGCGACGCCAACGTTTTGGGGAAGGACGAATTTACTTTAGTATCCGGGGTATGGAACGCATTCATTGTCAACAGTCAAAACTGTTACAAGCCAGCCGCAAATATCACAGTGCACGAACAGCTTTTCCCATCAAAAGCTAGATGTAGATTCACCCAATATATGCCATAGAAGCCCGAAAATTTAGGTTGGCGTCTGACGTGAAAAGCAAATATGTTGTGCATGGGTTTCCGAACTTAGGGAAAGATGAAAGAGACCGATATCAATTTCATTGGCTGAATCTGTCGTTTTGAAGCTAGTTGAACTATTTACTGGCTGTGGGAGAACCATTACCACCGACAAATTTTTACAAGTTCTTCTCTCAACAAAACTTTTGCAAAAACACTTTTTCAGTTGGAACTACCCGTCAAAATAACAGTGAACTGCCAAAATCTACAAAACGATGGAATGGAACGTTATACAGCGCAATTTTATGTATCGAATGACTGTACTCTAAAAAGCTATAAAAGAAAACCCAAAAAACAATTAACTTCTTCCAGAAACCATTAAATTTTCTAACAGCGCAAAGTTTGGGGTCGATATGACCGACCAAATGGCGAGAAAGTATAGCGTGAAATGTGAATGCCGTAAATGGTCTATGGATGTTTTTTTACAACATCTTCGATTCAGCCGGCATAAATGTTCTACACAAAAGAACGACAGGTGAAAATATTTTACGTAAAGATTTTTTAATTCAGTTAGGAGAAGAACTTGCTTCGAAGTATAAAAAACATCTAGATCGTTCATCTGTCTCAAGGACAACCGCATCCTTTCCAAGTAGACAAAAAAATGCCAAAATAAAGTATTACTTAGCTAAAAAAGCAACCGGAGCGTGCTTGCAGCCTGAAAAGGATACTTGTGGAAAGTGCTTAATAGAGCAACCATTGATTTGTAAAAACTGTTGTATTGAATAAGGAAAAAATGTCATCACAATGCTGTTTTTATAATTACTGTTTTATTTTTGCTACAAAGATTGAATTTTTATATATGAGACTGAGAGTTCGTCGTTAATGATATTACAATGTTTGATTACATTTCTAATAAAAATGAAAATGGAGAGGGTGACACTTTTTTTAATATTGTTCCGGTTATAGTGCTCAAATTATCTATATTTAACTGATAATTAGAAATCCCAGCAGTTTTGGCAATCGTTTGCATTCAAACGCAAAGACGTCAATACACCTTCTGGTTGAAATAGTTACACACAAAATCGCGGTAGGAATTGTGTTAAGGTATTTACCGCATAAATCGAAATGAGGGCTCTGAAGATTATAGTAACTAATAGTTTACCAAGCTCCATGCGACTTTTTGGATTAAGCAATGGGTATTTATCTGCTCAATGGGATTTTTGCAAGAAAGCTTTTGTTCCAATTTTAAAGACGAAATTTGTCAGATCTGTAGACAAGGAAACTATCTGACCTATGGAGTTCATAGGTCTGTTAGATGGTAGAGCGGACTTTTTACGTTGATTTGATAAGAAGTGTCAGATTGGGACGCGGGATTATAGAACTCCAGCAGGAACAGGTATTTATTTTATGTTGATCCTGAAGGAAGGATGAATCTGAAGATAATGAAGGATGATCCTGAAGGAAGGATGAAAATCTTTCAGAAGTTTGATTCGATTCAAATCTTTTGAAGTAAGATTCTGCAAGTTTGGTGAAGAATTGCATTCTGAGCCATCGAAGCAGACAGTCATGCCATACGATAACAAAGGCTTTTTGTATTTCGATATTTAGTATGCCCACCGACTGTGTTTGTATTCAGTGGTTTTAATGTCTTTAGAGACATGTTATAGTTGCTCCAGTTTTTGCAAATTTGTTAATAGTTTTTATTTTACAATAACAAATTAGTCGATTTTTACCGAAAAAAATCGCGTTTTTCCCTTCAGTGTTCCAAAAAAGTGGAAAATTAAAATTTCGAAGAACCCTTCCAGTGTTATCTGGGGAAAACTTTTATCTAACGAATGAACTATTTTTTGATTTCACATGATCCAGCAGCAACTTATGAGGGGCACCGCAATTCTACTTTTTTCCGAGACACGTCCGAATAATTGCTGCCATTACCGTGTTTTTTAATATGTCTTCGTGAAAATATTATACAATATTCTTCAAATGTCATACATTTATTTACTGTTGGTTTTAATAAAGAGTTTTTAGTTGTGTCGTCACAAAAACATGCTATTCTTCGTACGAATTAACCTTACCCTCCCCTTAAGGAGGACGTTTTTGCTCTCCACGAAACCTTTTCAAGACTAGCTTCTCAAAAAAATTTCCAAATGCCGGTAATAATGGTGGCCTATAATTTTAATGATTTTCCGAATCTTAACACGGCTTTAGGATTCGTTTTAAGCTGGCATGTTTCCAGTATTTGGAAGGAGCGTCACTATCGGGCACGCTCAATTCCTTTTTCGACCCGATTCTTGATAGCCGTATTCGGTATTGCGTCAATTCCAGGAGCTTGTGCTTGTGCAATCTCTGAATTTTCTCAACTTGTTTATTTTAGCTGATTAGAACTGCAGAAGCTAAATTGGCGGTTTAAATTAGCTAAATTTTAGCATAGTTTGCAGTGCTTCAGCTACCATTTTTTCGGTGCTATTATTGCTCATTTAATGGGAGGTACTTTTCGTGCATTGTTGCCAAGCGATTGTTTTGGGAGTTTGATTTCGATAATTTAACAATGTACAAAGACAGCTCACGATTTGTTTGATACTGACGCCCTAGTAAACTGCACGCCCGTATTAGCTTAAAATTCGAAAATTCACTTAAAATTAGAATCTAGTAAGAACAATAGTTGGGTACGTAGGTGTGGTGAAGACAGCGCTTGAAATACGATCAGTTTGGAAAGGCTCACATTTTCATCACATAAGAAAAAATTTAAGGTAGATCCGATACGTTGAGGGGAGAAAAAGTTGGTCCCCGCGAGTCGTGTGGATCTAGGTTGTTTTCTAAAATAAGACCAGAAATAACTTTGCTTACTTAGTTATTACGGATACAATTCCAACGCCGAGCAATCGAGTCACATGAGTTCCAGCTAAATCGAATCTAAATCAGCTAACTCGCTTGGGAATCTCGGAAAGCGTTTTAACTTTTCCCGTTTTTAAGTTTAGTCCAAATGTAGGCTTTTCTGCTCCTACATTATGGATCGTGAGCAAAATTAGCACCTTTGCAATTACAGCAAAATTTTTGATCATCACTTTTCCATGAGTGTGAGCATTGGTGACTTTCATATTTTGAATTATCTTGTGGGTAGGCCGTACATATGGCGATTTCGGCATAGGATTTGGCTTTTGCGCTTATCAGAACAATAGTAACATTGCACAGTGGGCTTGAACATAACATCGATGTTGCTGTAAGGTTAATCAGCTGTTGAATCTTATCGTAGCTGCCTATAAAGTCAACTAGCAGAAAGAATCCATTTAAATTCATAGCGGGAGTTGAGTTTTTGAGAAAGATTCCACAGAAATCTTTCTGCCTGCGAAAAAACGAAAATTCAACGAAAATTGCGCTCATTTTGAATATATGATTTCGATATCAATGATTAATTGCTTACAACTATACAAATTGATCAATAAACTTGAAAATTATTGCAAGAGTAAGAGGATGAATGGGACAATATTTGTATCGATTACCACATATGGTTTTCACGAATGCGACAAATATGTCAATAAAATCGAATTCCCACAACGTTTTCAAGAATGCATGATAAGATATTTAATGAGTATATGAGTACTTACCAGCACTTTAAATAAAATTCCACAAAACGTGCGCCAGATTCAATTGGATTTTTATAGTTATATTTTATTATGGCTGTGGTCAAAAGTTTACTGTTCTTCGAACATAATAAAGTGAAATTAACAACAGGTATGATCATCCAACGTTCAAATGACGAAGGAAAAAATATCAGACTTACAACTCAACAATTATTGTAAAAGTACTCAGCTACTTCATGTCGTAAGTGGCCAATTCACAAACGAATTTTGGAACATCACCAAAAGTTTGTTGAACACAAAATTTAACACCTAATTTATGGAGATGGTCGAAACCAAGGAGACATTAAATATTAGAATCTTATCATTTATCGTAACAAAGACTTACATTTTGCTCGTGTCATGTTATTGAAAACGAATAACACATAAAAGATCATATTATGTCTAAAATAATTTTATATTTATTTAGCCTTTAACAATAACATAATTTGTCCCTATTATTATTACAAATACTTATTATAGATATATTTTCTTTTCTTACATTTTGTCGAAAGGATATTGTGAATTGCTACACAAATTGGGCAAAGATTTAAAATATATTCTTGAGCGATCAACTTTCGCTTGGTATAAATTGTAAGTTTCAAAATCAATATTAAGAGAAAACCTAGACTTCCTAACACAAGGGTTACAATTATAAAGATTACAATTTCGATCGTTACGCAATCTAAAATCTGCTATCTTAACGAGTTGATATGGTTTATTTTTGAAAAAACATAAAAAATTCTCCATTTTATGATTAGATTTTATCGGTGAATCCTCAGGAACGGATGAACCACTAAAGACATGACTTCCGAGAAGAAGCACCTTTTTTTCGAAACAATGACTACAACTGGAATTTAAAGACCTCTTTGAAATGTTACCGAATTTCGGTCGAGGCAAAATGGAACAATATTTGCATTCCTTATTTCGCGGGGAATAGCGATTGAGTAAATCCTTATTCTCAGCAACCAAGGCACCATTCGGACATAGAGATTTAATGCTAATGTTTTGCGTGTCGAGAAATTCATTTTGGTTATATTTAACACTTTCATTAGAGTAAAAACCTTTGTCTAGTATATCAACCTCAGATTTTGTATTAACCACAATCTGAGTCTCACTTAAGGCTACAATGCAGCTCATTGAAATTGGTACCTTGAAAGAAGGAATTTCTTGATCATATGAATTATGCAAACTATGTTGACTATTTGAAATGATATTTAAATTATCAGCGCGTATTGTATTTTCATTTTTAGCGAATACGTTACTATCAATTAAATGATGTGCAGTTTGTTTACCAATATGACAGGTCACAGATGTACTCTCATTACCATAATGCCTATATTCGTAACTGTGTAATCCGGATGTTGAAGTTGTAACATTAGTGTTACTGCGTAAGTGACTAGATAACGCAGATACTGATGGTGATCGTATAGACTGGGGAATATTTTGAATCAACATCACTCTGTAATAAGAAAAAATATTGTTGAACGCTTATATGAAAGTCAGATATGATACTTTTTCATTGCCAATTTCATCAATGCTATATATTTTATTTCAAATGGTTACAAAAAAATCCAATTTATAAAAGGTTTTTCTAAAGGAATTGATTTCATGATAAACCATGATCATTTCCAAAAATACGTTGCAAAATTTTTGTGTGTAGATTTTTCATTTGTGTCAGATTCCTGGAATACAAACCGAAGACTGATAATTCGCGGCCTTTACTGGCGCAGCCTATATAACAGAACATACGGGAACCAAAAGTAAATAAAAGTGGAACGTGCAGTGAAAATCTGATCTTAAACATAATTAGCGTAATTAATCTAAATAAGTCATGGCAGAATCAAACCCGATGGAGTCACATTCAACGGAGCCCGGCGTGGCAAATATAAATTCCTAGGGAACACCTTCGACCAACGTTCCACCCCTTAAATGGTTCTCATCTGAGACCGGGCCTCAAAACCAGCTTTCGCTGCAGGTAATGGATGAAGCTCGAAACCTCCCAGTATATGATGCTACGAACAACAACATTGCCTGCATTTGTAGAAGCAGTCAGCGAAAAACGTTAGGCCGAAGCAGCAAGATATAGCGACAAAATTTACCATGATGGTTTTCAGCATGTAATCCGGTCATTGCGACCAACTATGCCCAGTATCGATTACAAATATTTCTGGATCTGAAACGGATTTGAAAACTAAAGCCCATTCGGCTGAGTGGAACTGAAGTTTAATTGAGATTTTATTTAAACTTACAACATCTACTTCTATTGAATTTAAATACCCAAACTCTATATGTCGTAGCATGTAGAATCTTTTAAAAATAGAATTTTTATAAAAATATCCTAATGCCTATGAAAGCCCAAATAGATCTTAATGTTGGTAAAATCATAATAAATATAAACCGAGTGATATACCTCAAACTGGTAAAATGAATGAGACTAATATAGTATTTGAAGAAAACATATCACTGGAATTTGGGAATCTTGACAATAGCCAAAAGTTTCAAGATTGTAAATTTTTGTATACAAACAAGAACATTTTCTACCGGGAAGGAAAAACTATTAATGCGAATTTAAACTTCAATACTACCCTTAAAATTTATACAAAGGATGACAGGCCTATTTTTCAAAGATTTACCACTATCCAAAATTTCACGAGAAAGAAATTTCTCGTCAAATTTCGAATATGCTTTTTCAACAATACAAAAACCAACCAGTCCCCCTTCGGCATGCTTCTCGGCAAGCTGGCTGATTCTAAATTTTACACAACCCTGGATCTCGCACGAGTAACATATACAAATGTGACCGGTGTTCATTCACCTAATATAATAACTAGGTTAAATGAAAATGCAAGCAGGCAGTTGTTGTATCGCTAGCATAAGAGACGGAGAAATAAAGGTTCTATTATCGGAAAAGAACGTTTGTTTTTTTCACGTCGGAATTTACCGCATACGTTATTGGCGCAGTCGGTGTTCCTTTAAAAGCATATAGCTGAAGGAAAGTGATCGAATCGGGATCAAAGTAATTAGTGATTAAACGTACAAAAAAAGTGGTTAACACTGTATCGTGAGGCGCAATTTACCGCGGTACGTAGAAACAAGCTTAGTACAAATAAAAATAAAACAGTAAATAACTCACGCCGAAAAATCGAACCGAAGATGTCTCAGCAGCAGCAACTCAAACAGTGCTTAGTGGTTCTAACTGAGATTTTAGAAAGAGAGAACCAAGGGAATAGTTGGAGGACAGCTGTGTAGAAGCGAATTAAGTACGTTCAACCATTCAAGGGAGAACCAGGCACATTGCCTTCATTTATTTCAATTGTGGAGCAAATATTGGAAGAATATGGCGACCAAGCGCCCCAAGTCTACCAGATCATCTATAACGAAAAAATCAGCGGAGAAGCAAAAAATTACCTGGCAATTGATACACCAGTAACGTGGACGCAGTGTAAGGAGAAATTGAAGATTCACTATCGACCAGTAAAGGATCAGCTTCAGATCACAAGGGATATCAACAGTATTAAGGTATTTACCATTCATAATCTGTTACTTAAAATTCAAGAATTTGTGGATTCAATAACTGAATATGCGGCATTTTGCGATAATCGGGATCAAATTCTTGTATGTTTAACAAGTGCGTTAATTTTGAAAATTAAAGAAATTACGGCTGGTGCAGTGGCGGCAGAAATCTATAATGAATTCTCTTTCGCTAATATAAGAACAATTTTGTGTAAATATATTGGACAGGATAAATATAATTTGAATATTTCAAAACTTGACAGATATTCCCATAAACCGAAATTTTATAAAAATTCCGAAGCAAATGTTCCAAGTGAAAATAGTGAAAAAAATAGAAGTGCCTCGAATGAAAAGAAAATTCAATCTAATTCTCAGGAATCTGGTCAATTTAGATACAGAAATTCAGGTCAGTACAGGCAGGTTAGTTCAAATCAAACAAATCAGAGTAGGAACCAAAATAATTATAGGAATTCCGGGCAAAATCGATTTAATCGGAAAAATGAAGAAGCAATGGAGGTCGACTTCAGGTAGAAACTTCCGAGTTTTTTACGAACTAGCCTCGGAAGAAAAGAAAATATTTGTATCCTTAACTTTCCAGTGCAAAAGCTATATTGCGATGATGGACACAGGGTCCACAATAAGCTTGCTTAATTCAAGCAAAGTCCCTGCGGTGTTATATAGAGTAATTAGAGAAGAAACTCCCATTAGAATTAATACAATTCAAGGTATAGTGAAGGATCAGACGGAACAAGTGAAAACTGAATGTCCTAAAGAGTTTAAGCAACCTAATAATGCTCGAATCAGATGGACAAAAATTAATTTAAATAAGCCATACGACTTTCTAATCGGAATGGATTGGATTAATAAAAATGTTAAGGTCATTGATATTCGAAACCAGGAAATAATTCTTACGAATGGTACACATCTTCCATTTTTAGTCAAGTCGTTAAGTGAAGTGAATGTGCTAGATGTAAGTAAAGTTGGTGACATTCAAACGGATCATCTAAATGATGTCGAAAAAATTGAGATTAAAAGACTTCTGGATAAATATCAGCGTTTAATGTTCAAAGAGGGAGATACTTTAACAAACACCAACTCAGTGGTTCACCAAATAAAAACAACAACGGACCAGCAAATAAATGCGAAGTTATATAGATATCCACCACAGCATGAAGCTGAGGTTTGGAGACAAATGAAAGAGATGGAAAATCAAGGGATTATAAGAAAGAGCAATAGTCGATATAGTTCACCTATAATTGTGATTCCCAAAAAAATGGATAATTCTGGCAAACAAAAGTACAGAATTGTGGTGGACTATAGAAAGTTAAATCAGGTCACAGTGGACGATAAATATCGACTTCCTAATAAAGATGGTATCCTGGATAAATTGGGAAAAGCTCAGTATTTCAGCACATTAGATTTAGCAAAAGGGTATCACCAGATTCTTGTGGCAGAAGAAGATATAGAAAAAACAGCTTTTCTTACACCTTTGGGCTTATACGAGTATGTTCGAATGCCGTTTGGGTTAAAAAACGCCCCGGCAACTTTTCAAAGGTTAATGAACAACATTTTACGTGAATATATTAACCAAATTTGTGTGGTATACTTGGATGATATATTAATATTTTCAACAACATTGGAGGAACATATTGCATCACTGGACACAATTTTTAAAACCTTACAAAGGCATAATCTTAAGATACAAGCTGATAAGTGTAGTTTCATGAAACGGGACACAGAGTTTTTAGGGCATATATTAACAAAAGATGGAATTAAACCAAATCCTAATAAAATTAAAGATATTGAAAATCTTAGTCTACCAAAAACTGAGAGACAGCTTAAAGGATTTTTGGGAATGACTGGCTTTTACAGGAAATTTATTAGGGATTACGCTAAAATAGCGTATCCAATGATAAAATATTTGAAAAAGACGAAAAAATAAACATAAATGACCCTCAGTATATTTCAGCGTTTGAGAATTTAAAAGCATTAATTACTGCTCATCCAATATTGAAATTTCCAGAATATGACAAACCATTCACACTTACAACAGACGCTATTAATTTTGCAATTGGAGCCGTGCTTTCTCAAGACGGACACCCAGTTTGCTTCATGTCACGAACTTTGAATAAACATGAAAAAAAAATACAGCGGTACTGACAAAAAATTTTTAGCTATCGTTTACGCAGTAAATTATTTTCGACCATATTTGTATGGAAGGAAATTTAAAATTATTACTGACCATGCACCCATTAAATATTTAACTAGTAAATATAAAGGCAAAGAATTTTCACAACGTGATCAAAGGTGGATTTTAAAATTGCAGGAGTATAATTTTGAGATAGAATATCTTCAAGGAAAGGAGAATAAAGTAGCAGATTTTCTTAGCAGACTTGAAGATACACCTAAAATCGTGGAAAGTAATGATGATGAATCAAATATGGACTTATCAGATACAATACATTCTGTAGATGAACAGCAATTGGACCACATTGGGATTAAAGAGGAAATCGTAAATAAATTTAAGACACAACTGATATTAACGTATAGTGTTAGCAAGGAAATAGAAATATTACATGGCCGTAGAATTATATATTTGAACCCACTAGAAGAACTAAATAAAACTAAAGACATACTAATAAGATTTATTAAGAAAGGCAAAACAGGGATATTCTCAGAAGTAGAAGATCATGATTATAATCGAGTTCAGCAGGTTATAGTAGAGCTATTCTCAAATGATGCAACGGTAAAGTTCATAAGATGCTCAAAATGAGCTATGGAAGTGGAAACTGAAGAGGAATTGCATAAACAAATTTCCATTTACCATACAAAGGAATCAATGCATAGTGGAATAAATGAAACGTACTATACATTGAGAACAAAAACTTACTTTCCGAGAACATATACAATTAGTGATAAATAACTGTACAAAATGTCAAGAAATCAAATACGATCGAAATCCAATCAAAACCAAGTTCCGAATAACTGAGACTCCAACACAGAAAAATGAAATCCTACATTTGGGTATTTTTTATTTGTCAAAACGGGCATTTGTAACCATAATAGACAAACTTACTAAATTTGCTGTAGCTTATACCATAAATGACAAAAATTGGAGAGCAAAGAAAGCAATTTTAGTAGAACATTTTGCGAAATTTGGCATACCAAAAAAGATAATTCTTGACAATGAATTCATTGCAGAACAATTGAAAGAATATTTTCGGGAATGTAATATTCAAATACATTGGACAAAACCAAACAGCCATACAGGGAACGCAGATGTAGAGAGATTGCATTCAACTATTTTAGAAAAGGCAACAGGCATTGAAGATAAAAGTTTATCAGTAGAAGCGAAAATTCAATTAGTTATAGGGAACTATAACGATAGATATCATTCAACAATTAAAACTACGCCTAGGAAAGCTAAAGAAGAGGTAGATGTGAAAATTTTAAGTAAAACTGTCAAAGAAAACAAGGAAAGGAAGATAAGCAAAATAAATGAAGAACGAGAAGATTATATAGAAAACAGAGATGTAGGACCTATTAAGAATTATAATCATGTTAGGCATAACGACGAAACCAGATACAAAATTAAAAAGCTTAAGAATGTACACGTATCAAATATAAAGAGACCATATAAATTTACAGGTAATTCTCTTCCTTGTGGTCTTAACAATATCAACGGTGAAGGGATCTCTGCAAACAATTTCAATTGATGAACAGAGTGGGTATGCAAAAGTCAATTTACGAAGAGTACAGATTGTTAATCAAACAAATACCATTTTACATTTAATCAATCCAAGAGATATTTTAGACGTGGTATTAAGTATAAGAGTTAATATAAAACATTTAGACATTGATCATAAGGAACTAATTTCTAGGGAAATAGATACGGTTGTAGCGAAAATAAAGTCAATTACGCCTTATTCTAAAAGAAAAATAAGAGGATTATTAAACATAGTAGGTAATGCACAAAAATGGCTTTTCGGAACGATGGATAACGAGGATAGGGAAGAAATTGAGACCCATTTAAAAGTTATAGAAGAGAACGACCATAATGCCATAAAATCTCAATGAGCAAGTTAGAATTAACAACCACTTTAATGAATCTATCAGATCTCTGCAAATAACTATAAATAACGAACGAAGAAAAATATTAGAAGCTTTTAGAGGATTGGAAGGCACAATGAAACAAATTATACACCAACAATTATTTTTGGAACAAGTAATGAAACTTAGATTTTTAGAGAACAAAGTAAATCAGATTCAAAACAACATTATATCAGCAAAACATAATTTGCTACATCCAAGTATTTTAACAATGGAAGAAATTGAGGAATATGGAATAGATTTTTATAAACTTAAGTTAACACGAATGGGAATATTAGATTATAAAAATAAATACATTGTCATTGCTATAAAGATTCCAAGAAATTATATTGAAACAGATTTAAAACTGTTAACTCCAGTACCAAATAATGAAAACTTTGAGATAAATAGTGAAGATGAATTTATTATAGAAATTAACAATGATTCATATACGTATAAACCTCATGTAATGATGAAAGATTTAAAAGCTTGTAAACATTGTGTATTAGATGGAAGTGGTAAGCTCATATACAATAATAAAACGCAAATAAAAATTTTAGGCGAAGAAAGCATCCTTGTGAAAAATGCTAAAGAGTTGACATTAAAACATAATTGTGGCAATAGAAACATTACATTAAATAATAACTATCTTATCAACTTTTATAATTGTCAAATCACAATATTGGAAGAATCTTTTTATAACAAAGAGAACATAGTACAGGATAAATATTTTTACCCACATTCAAAAGTGCACCAAAACTTCTCAAAATCACTAACGTTCGATAATTTAGTTTCAAATAGTTTTGAAAATATCAAGGAAATAAAGGAATTAAAACGACATAAAGTCATTTCTTATGGTATCAATGTTAGTATCATATTTGTATCAGGTACAATAATTATTATTGCATTTTATGTTGGAAAGAAAATATTGGATAGAAAATTTGATAAAAAGATTCAGGAGAATCTTAAATTAAACCGGGGAGGAGTAACATATACAAATGTGACCGGTGTTCATTCACCTAATACAATAACTAGGTTAAATGAAAACATATTTAATGTCCATTCACCTAGCATAAGTAGGTTAAATGAAAATGCAAACCGCAACATTGCAGATTGCGAAAATAATGTGAACGGCCGATCGCTCTTTAATAATACTAATTTAATTGGGTCAAGCTTTATTGCTGAACATGAGAAAGAATCAATAAAAGAGCTATCGACCGTATAGCAGGCAGTTGTTGTATCGCTAGCATAAGAGACGGAGAAATAAAGGTTCTATTATCGGAAAAGAACGTTTGTTTTTTTTTCACGTCGGGATTTACTGCATACGTTATTCACGTGGGTTTCATCAGATTCCAATTGAAGTATCCAACAAAGAAAACACTGCTTTTAGCACGCGAACAGAGTTATGAAGCATCATGCATTTAACCGGATGGCCTTTGGTTTGGTTAACGCACTAGCAGCTTTACAAAGAATGATAAACGAGGTACTTAATGATTTGATTAACAATCTTGTGTTGTCTAGTTAGACAATATCCTGATATTCAGCAGTTCATTTGAAGAACATTTTAAATGCCTGAAAGCCATTTTTGGAGGAATAAATAAATTTAAATTCCAAGCGGACAAATGCAGTTTTTCTTAAATCAGAGACGGAATACTTGGGGCACATTCTGACAGATTTGGGACTTAAGTCAAATTCTAAATCAGTCGAAAAAATAACTGATTTGCAATTGCCCAAAACAACAAAACATATTAAGTTTTTTGGGAATAACGGGTTACGATAGGCGCTTTATGCAGAACAATGCTAAACTCTCTTCCCTTTAAACAAATATTTACAAAAAGGAATTGAAATAAACATAAATGATCCCGATTATGTCAATATTTAGAGCTTTTAATGACTAAAGGCAGCATTGTCTAAACCATATGTACTAAGCTACGCGAGGGATGACACTACGTTTGAAGTTACCACAGATGCATCCAACTTTGCAATTGGTGCAGTCCTTAGCGAAAATGGACATCCACTCTGGTATTTCCAGAGCCTTGAATAATCATGAAATCAATTATGCAACCATTAAAAAGGAGCCTTTGGCTTTCATATGGGCTACGCGATTACAGAGATGGCTGCTTGATCTTGGGGAATATGAGGTATGGGTTTCTTATATTAAAGGAAAAGACAATCTCGTTGCTGTCTTTCTTTCACGTCTAAAAAATCACTGCATTGTAAAGCGAAAAGTATCAGACCAATGACTAAGATTTTCAAAATTTCAGATAAACCTATTAACCTGTGTAGAAATAGAATACCTATGAAAAATGAAAAACTCGTTGATACTTCAACCTAAAATAAATACAGAAATGTTTACATTTCACAGGAAGATATAAAGCGGAATAAATTAATAACACTACTCAAACAAAACCTAAACCACAGATTCCTTTGGTTTATATAGCAAATTATCTCGATACTTTGAAACCTTAGTGCTTGACATCATCAAAAATTGCGAAACAAACAAAAAAAATTCAATACTTCCAAATATGACAGACATCCGCTAAAGCCTGGTATACAATTAACCGAAACCCCTAATATTAATCAAATAATTCATGTTGATATTTATCAGGTTGATAATGTTAATTTTTTAAAACAATTGACACATTCTCTAACTTCTTTTACACTGAAGACACACTTCATCTTGTACACAAAACATATCAAAAATGGTTGATAAAATTCTTAGCTAGATTTGGTAAACCATCCAAGATTATAGTATAATGGAAAATGATTTTGATGGTAAAACTGTAAAATCCTTTTTAAATAAACATGAGATTCATTACTACTTTACCAATCCCGAAAATCACACTAGCAACGCGGACATCAACCGTTGCTACAATACTATCAATGCGCTGAACTTAGGTTACTTAATAATAACATAGACACTACAATAATAAACTCGAATCCTTCTGAAAATCTCAATCCCATATGACTTGTCTTTAACTATAAATGTAACACAACGTTTGGAATGGTATCAATGGCTCCGTGCATTACTAGGGCTTCTAATGTTTCTATTTTCTATAAAATACAAAATACGGGTCTCACACAACCTTATTAAATTATGTACCAAAACAAATTTTATTTATAATTTTTCTATCATCGAATCTGGCCATGCAAAATATTTGTATCTATGTGAGCAATGCTCGAAAATTCGCCTAAAGCGCGGATTAATTAAATATCGTCGGTTCCGCATATAAATTTTTGTTCGGAACAATGGATAATGAAGATCGGGAGAGTATATTGGAGCACTTAAATACTATAGATCAAAACAATCAAGAACTCATCAAAAACATGAAAAGCCTATTGCAAATCAACAATATCATGAACAAATCATTCAGAAAAATAATAAGAAACTTGAAGAATTTCCAGAATTAATAATACCATCGGTTAAGGACTTACAAGTTCACGTGGCAAACATTGAATTGAAACATTCGCTTGACCTTATAAAAGATGAAATAGAGAAGGTTTTGGACAACATTAATGCAGCAAAATTAAATGTAATGACTAAATCCATATTGACTGAGAACGAAATCACAGAAAATGATATTGACTTTGATAAACTTTAAGATGTAACTATTAGTACTATGACAAGCAGAACTTTATCATTTTTATTATTAATGTGCCAATGTTGACAGAAACTTCACCTTCATCATTCTCTTAACGTTGATGTAAAAGTGGTCATCGTGTATTATAATGAATATTACAAAAATAGTAAACATTTGAAATATTTAAATCAAACAATTTATTGTAATCATTGTTAAATTCCATATACTGATATTTCATCAGTTGAAGTCGAAAAAGGACTAATTTAATGTATAAATTCAAATAAACTTCTAAAAAGTTCTGCTTTTTCTCAAAATATTAAACTTGCTAGCACAAAGTTGACCCAATTTTCGAATTGTGAAGTTTTGATTGATAATCAATTGTACACTATGTAAAGGAATTTAACTCGAAATTTACGCTTGAGCCAATTCATGATTTTCTCAACATTTCTTTTGAAATAAAGTTGGAGAATGTTCATTTATCAAATATCGGGAAATCTTCGGATTTACCGAATTAAAATACAATAAACGAAATCATACTTACATTCTTTCTGCAATACTTACCATACTTTTTGTCATGACAGTCTTGCTTTTTTTCTATTGCATTAAAAACATGTATCTAAAAAAATTAAATTTAATTTAAAGTTAACTTCAACAAAAGATAAATCGCCTCATCGAAAACATCCGCGGACGGATGTCCGTCTATAGGAGAAGGAGTTATGTATCAGCATGAGGATGCAGATAATATCTATTCGATTGAGATGTGTCGGCACTCGGATGAGGATAACTCAAATATTAATTCGCAAATAAACAATGCGAAATTTGATCCGCATCAATTAGAAAACATCCGCGATAAATCAATGGTATTGAGTTGCAATGATAAAAACTGTGAACGTGTCAGATTCCTAGAATACAAATCGAAGACTGATAATTTGAGATATCGAAAGTAAGAATTGAAGATCATTCTCAGTGAGACCATTGTGGAATGCAGTTGTTTTTAAGAAATAAAGTTTTGTTTTGAAGAGCGAATTTGTGTATTTGTATTAACATATTATTCTGTAGTACAAAACCTTTACTACACCTTTACCTTTACAACCTTTACTTTACTATACGCAGTAAAATGAGAGATTTATGAAAGAAAGTAGTATTTAAGTAGCGCCAATTAATTTAAGTTGCTACAAAAATATTGTATTAAATTTCAGCTTGGTTTTTTGAAATGACTGCGTTACATAAAAGCGGGTGTTCAAACTAAAATGCTGAAAACTCAGCCGACGTCGAGTAATAGGAAATCTTAGAGGAAACTGGAAATCAATTGGAACAACAATCACTAAAGTATACAAGCTCGTTAATGCAGAGTATTTTTCAAATCATCACAGAACGATTTGAAGAGATTCATCAATGAGTACGAATAACTAATGCCAACATAAACACGGCAGTTAAATGTTTCGGGTGAGATGGGACCTATAATGCCTAAAATGTGATGCCTGGTGCATCACATTAACCAACTTCATTTGGTCAAATGACCTTACCCTACTAAGAATTCATAACTAACTACCAAAAACAGCTTCATTGGGCAAATAAAGGCCGCGGTAAACAACACATGCAGCGGGAGTATCAGCACTTGAAAGGCGAACATTTGCCCACACAAGACGCCTTACATGAGCAACATGGACCATACTTTTATCAGATCTGAAGTCTGAGCGACATTCTTCAACAAGCAAATGTAGGTATTGAAAATATTTAATTTAGGTAAATTGACGAGGCACCCTAATCGCATAAGCATACCGGAACGTCCCAGACCCAGCGGAGAAGGAGAGTATAGCAAGGTCTATCTTCGGAAACCAGGCTCTCGCACGCTCGCAGAGGCAAGGAACTCTCATTCTGTGATTAAACTACTGGAAACATGAGATACGGGGTAGGTGGCTTGATCGACGACACGGTGAAACCGATTTCTACCTGAATCAGGTGCTCAGATGGAATGAGTACTTCCTCTATTAGCTTTCAAAGACTGAAAAGATGTAGTCCACGTCTATTTGTTTTGTCCGTGAACCTGGACGACGACTATCATACTTTTTCTAGTGCAAACGGTGGACAAACAAGCGCTTCCTCCTTTGCGATTGAATGGGTGAACTTAGCAAACGGAACTAGGTGGAGCGCTTGTTATGAAAAAAAAGGATTCTTGGACTAGTAATTGACGTTATTGAAACGGGAGTAACCTTTACAGCAACCTTTGCCCCTCTCCGATCCTTCCAACTGGAAAAGAACTTTAACGAATTTCACCTCTCGCTCAAAAGTTATCATGAATGGACTGCTAACAGCAGTACACAGTTCATCAAAACTCATATAAAAACCCTCGTTCGCTTTGCGCAATCTAATTTTGTATAAAACAACCACTCACACTGAGTGGAAGGGTAAGGTGCTTTATAATAAATAAAGTCTAGTACAAAGCACGAGCAAACCACTTTCTCTCTTACACAATGTGAGGCTGTATTGCGGGGCTTTGCTAATAGATAAACAAAGAGGGACAAAATATACAACGCAATATTATATCATTAATGTGAATACATCTTAGAAACGAAATATCAATAATTACCGGGGTAATAACTGTAGGTATCATAATGGTAAATCTAATAAATACATTCTGCATGGAAAAATGCACAGAAGGTATGAGAAGGTTCCGGATTGCTGGATGGGAGTATATAAGCGACTACAGCAGGCGGATGGGTTATGATTAAAAAGGAGTAGTATAGTTTTGAAATAAAAAAATTATGAGCAGAGATTTTTTAATAATTTTATTTTTAAATGAATGTCTGTACTTTAAAATATTTTTCTACCAATATTTTTCCACCAATATTGAGGCACTTCTCATATCGTCAAACTAGCTTTTGAATTCCGTCGTCATAGAATTCTGCCGCCTGTCTTGACAACCAGACCAACAAGGCTGTTTCGACTTCATCATAATCGTCATGTGTTTCTTCAAATGTAGGAACATGTGGTAGTCGCTGGGGAATAGATCTGGACTGTAGCGAGGATGATCAAGTTGTTCCCAACCGAATAGTCTGATCAGATCTTGGGTTCTGTAAGCCGAATGTGGACATGCATTGTCGTGAAGCGAAATGACACCTTTAGTTAGCATGGCTCCGCGGAGTTTTTTCAACGTTTCACAATATTTCGGTGAATTTATTGGGTCTCCACGAAGCAAAAATTCCACCAGCAACACCCCGTTCCTGTCCAAAAACACGGTACACATAATTTTTCGGGCTGACATCGTTTGTTTAAACTTGACTTTCCTGGGCGAAGTCGAATGCCGCTATTCCATAGACTGCTGCTTCGATTCTGGTGTAACACAGGCGACCCGTTTCATCGCCTGTCACTATTTGGCATAAAAATCATCGCCTTCTTCATCGTACTGCGAAAGGAAAGCCGAAGCACTGCCCAAACGTTTTGTTTTGTGCACTTCAGTCAGCATTTTTGGTACCTAACGTGAACACAACTTCCAATAGGGTAACCGTTCCGTCACAATTTCGTAGATAACACTTCAAGAAACTTAAGGAAACTGTTCAGATAATGATGAAATCGTGTAGCGTCTGTTCTCTATGATTTTTTCGTCAATTTTGCCAACCCACTCGTCATTAATGAGCGAAGGGCGGCCACTGCGTTCTTCATCATGAACATTTGAGCGGTCATCTTTAAATGAAGATCGATTGCTTTAAAGTGTTTGGCACAAAGAAAACGGATAACAGACCGTATTTCGTAGTCGACGGGACGTTCGATTGGCGGAGGCATTTTTAACAGTCACTGACAACAGTACGCACCGGTGAAAAATGCCGTAATGGCGTCTTGGTGTGGCCAACAGATGCAGGTACACGTGCGCAAGTGCGCAACATCGACCGTAGCGCTGCAGCAGCGGGATTTTAAAACCGTACTTACTACAAAAAATCGCCTCTTACATTGACAGTCAAAAGAGAGTCAATAGATTCAAGGACAGATTGTCACGTGAAGGTGAACTAACAGTTGAGAAAACCATCAAAATATGTTAAAGCGCAAAGTTATCGGGACAGGACCAGAACAAGAGAGAACGTGCCAGCACTGTAGATATACGCGTAGCTTCGGGAAATGTCCGGCGTTCCAAAAAGCATGTAAACAATGCGGTAAGGTAGGGCATTTTGCGAGAATGTGTTGAAATAGACGTTCAATAAGAGTGGCTAATGTACAGCCGGATAATGAGGATAATAATGATAATTATCAGGAGTTTCTCTGCGATTGGGTTAGGTAATGATTCCAGAGCGTAATAAAAAAGTTGCATGCAAAGTTGATACGGGTGCGCAATGTAACATACTGCCTGTTGAGATATGTAAAAAAAAAAACAGAATATTAATGAATGTCGTAAATCGAATGTAGTTTCAAAAACTATGATAAGGAGGTAATTTAAACTTTGGATAGAGTCAGTTTGAACTGTAAAATAGGAGATATAGAAAAGCCTGTAAATTTTGAAATGTTTGATGGTAATAGAATACCAATGTTCGGATTAAAAAATTCGATTGAATTTGATTTATTAACAAGAATTGTTCCAGGAGATGAAGATCAATATGTTGAAGTGGTAAATGTTTGTTTGGTTAGTAAAGAACATGAAATAATAAACAAAGATGAAAACATATTTGATGGGTACGGTAAAATAAAAGGTTTTCAATATAGAATAGAATTGAAAGAAGGAAGTGTCGGTAAAGTAGAGCCATGCAGGCATGTTCCATTTCAATTAATAAACAGATTGAAATTGGAACTTAAACGATTGGAAGCAGACAATATTATATCAAAAATTGAATAACGAACCGATTTTGTAAATTCATCGGTAGTTGTTGGTAAAACAGACGGGTCGATAAGAGTATACTTGGACCCACAATATTTGAATTCTTGTACTTAGAAAACATCGACAGCTTCCTACAATTGATGAAATAGCGGCAAAGGTCAAGAGAGCTAGTGATTTTACAAAATTGGAAATGAAGCCATTTGGCAAGTAGAAATAGCTGAGGGTCGTAGTGAATCACAACATTTAACACTCCATTTGGTAGCTACTATTTTAATAGGCTACCATATGGCGTATGTTCGATCCCAGAAGTGTTTTATAGATTTTACGCAAATATTTGAAGATATTGAAAATGTAGGAAAATATGCTGATGATATGGGCTTAAACAGAAGAGAAATTGTTACTAATGATGGATAAGGTCTTTGTGAGAGCCCAAGAGTATGGCATGAAGTTTAATTTGAACAAAAGTGCTCAAATACTAACATATGAAATGAGGAAATGGAATTAAGATAGATCATGAAAAAGTAGAATCTATTGAAAAAATGAAAGTGCCAAAGAATTAAAAAAGAATTGCCACCGTTATTAGGAAATGTAAACTAAGTATCTAAATTTATAACAAATGCGGCACAGTTGACAAGTAGTCTCAGATAATTAACAAAAAAGGATGCAATATTTGATTGGTGCGACATCCAAATGAGATATTGTGTAATCTTCCGATACTAGCGTACTTTGATGTAAACAAACCTATAGTTTTAAGTTTAGATGCATCTAGTGAAGCATTGGGATGTGTGCTTATCCTAGATGAAAGGCCAGTGGCGTATGGTGCATTAACTGCGACTGAAAAAATGTACAGTCAAATTGAAAAAGAAAGTTTAGCTATAGTGTTTGGTTGTCAAAAGTTCAATCAATGTTTGTTTGGTCAGAGATTTTTAATAGAAACCGATCATAAGCCACTGATCTATATTTTTTCAAAAGCCTATGAATAAATGTCCGCCTCCTATACAAAGAATGAGGATCAGTACTCATAACTTTGATTTTGAATTGAAACATGTGCCTGGTGAAAAGTCATTAATGGCAGATCCGTTTAAATAGATCACATTTGGAAAAAACAAAGTCGTCAGATGAGGCAAAAATTGAAGCTTATGTAATGATGGTAGAACAAAACGCATATATATCGGATGTGAGAATGATTGACTTTTAAAATGAAACAAATAAAGATGAACAATTGCAAGTGTGGAACTATGTAAAAATTAGATGGCCAGAAAATAAAGCAAAAGTGTCGGAGAACGCAGAAGAATATTTTAGTTTTAAGGACGTATCATCATTCAATGCGTTATCATCAAGCGAAAATTAACCAAAACAGTCTTCTCAGATTTTAGGTCACATAAGAATGGACTATCTGAACCAAGAGCAAAAAAATTAGTTGAGATATCTATAATATAAAAATTAATCGCAAAATGTGTTGGTAAGCGCATAACTCAACAACGCCTAGACCAATTTGGCCAATTCTTTTTTTAAAATGTTCGTTGAAGGATGGTTTTTACGGCGAGAAAATTTCGAATAATTGCCGGAAAAACCATAAAAACAGCCCTTTTCTTTTTCCCATACAAATTTTTTCTAACCAAAACGTAGTCAATTTGAGCTTTATTGCTATTGAATAAAGTTCATATTAAATTACAAGCACTCACTGTTGTTTAATCAATGTAGGTGTGTTCCTAACGTCAAAAATTATATTGAAATTCGCGTTTCTTATGAATTACTTTCGGCACGCAAGATAGAATGTATGAGTGTTCAAGTCATTACATCAGTCAAACACAAACCGCGTTACCAAAAGTGTTTTATTTTTTGTGTTGATGTCGATTTTCTTGGATTTTCTGTTACTTAATCTACTGAGTTTGCTTTTGTCAACTGATAAACGACTGAAACAAATTCGTATATCGTGTTTTGTGAAGAGTGTTTAGTTAGTTAGTGTTTGTTTAGTTAGTGTTTAGTGACAAAATAATTTATATTTTATATGCCTCCTATAAGACGAAGCAATTTAGGTAGAAGAATCCGAAATGCTACAAACCAAGCTAATTACCGATCTAATCGTACTACACAAGAACGTGACGACCGAATTGAACGTGAAAGAATTCGGATATCACAAACGCGTGAAGCGCGAGCGCGACATTCAACTAATAATCGCGCAAGTTTGAATCGAGCTACTTTCAGTTACGATGTGTCTATTGTAACTACCAATGTGTTGTTATTGGTTCTATGAACTCGGTTTGCTCACACTGTAAGGCATTGAAATACAAAAACGAAGCCAATGGATTGTGTTGCGCAAATGGTAAAGTGAAATTGATACCATTGGATCCACCACCAGAGCCATTGTACTCATTGGTTTCAGGAATAAGAACAGATTCCATACACTTTTTGACACATATCCAACAATATAACAATTGCTTTCAAATGACTTCATTTGGGGCAACAAATGTAGTTCGGGAAAATTTTATGCCAACTTTCAAGGTATGTATTATAGCAGTTACTCATAATTATTTTAGCGAACAAAATTTTCTATCACCTAAGTTAAGATGTGTCACTAATTTTCAATTTCTTAATCATTACGAAATATATCACTTACTCATCATATTATATGGTGATTCAGTTTCAGTGACAGTTTTATTATTTTATAGATATTAGTTACAACTATAATCATTTAAGTTTGATCACTGACAATCCATAAATTTATACCCCCATTGCTTATTTATTTTATTTTATTTTATAGTGTTTGGTATAAAAATAATATTTTTTTTAATTTACAGTTACAAGGGCAAATATATCATAGAGCAGGTTCACTGTTACCAGTGTCAGATAGCGACAACAAATTCCTGCAAATTTATTTTATGGGCAATTCACCACAAGAAATTGATCTGCGTTGTGCACATAACAATTTAGTAAAGAGGTCTATTGTAGAACAATTACAAACTTTATTTCATGAACACAATCAATTGATTATATTGTTTAAAACTGCACTGGATCTGATGCCATCTGATAATCACAAAATTGTAATCAGAGCTGATAAAAACACCTGCAGGTCAACATGCAAGACGTTTTAATGCACCAACTATTGATGAAGTTGCTATCGTTGTACTTGGAGAAAACTTGGAATCCCGTGATATTGTTTTACATCGTCGGAATGATCAATTACAACGTATAAAGGAAACACACCGCTCATATGATGCACTGCAATATCCCATTATATTTTGGCAAGGTGAAGATGGCTATGATTTCTCAATAAAAATGATAAATCCCATTACAGGTAATTAAAACATTAGTTTAGCTATGGCGATAATATCTGTCACTATATCATGTATTAAAATTTTATATATTTCAATGTTATTAAAACAAAATCTATTTGCAGATTCTAAAACCAACAAAAAAGTCAGTTCAATGAACTATTATTCATACCGCCTAATGATTCTGGAAAATGAAGACAATCACATATTGAAATGTCGGCGATTATATCACAAATATGTTGTTGACATGTATGTTAAAATTGAAACGGAGAGATTAACATTCATCAGGTTGAATCAGACCAAACTCCGATCTGAAGAGTATATTCACCTTCGAGATGCGATTAATACTGATGGAAATGCACAGAATGTCGGTCGGATGACTATTCTTCCAGCAACATACATCGGAAGCCCTCGGCATATGCACGAATATGCTCAAGATGCCATGTCGTATGTTCGTCATTATGGTACAGCAGATTTGTTCATCACATTTACATGCAATCCGCAATGGATAGAAATCAAACAGGAGTTATTCTCTGGGCAATCACCCATTGATCGTCATGATATTACAGCCAGAGTCTTTAGACAAAAGTTGAAATTATTAATGGATTTCATCGTAAAACATTATGTGTTTGGTGAGACACGCTGCTGGATGTATTCTGTGGAGTGGTAGAAACGAGGATTGGCACATGCACACATTTTGATTTGGTTGGTTGAAAAGATAAGGCCAAATGAAGTTGATGCAGTGATATCAGCTGAAATCCTTAATCTACAAGTAGATCCTGGATTGCATGAGGTAGTTATCAAAAACATGATACATGGTCCCTGTGGAACTCTTAATCAAAATTCACCGTGTATGATGGATGGTAAATGTTCAAAACGATATCCACGGACATTAATATCGGAAACACTTACTGGTAATGACGGTTATCCATTGTATCGTCGCCGATCGACAGCAGACAATGGAAAATCAACAATTGTCAAATTAAATCAACAAAATATTGAAATAGATAATCGTTGGATTGTTCCATATTCACCCATTTTATCAAAGACATTCAAAGCACACATCAACGTTGAATCTTGCCATTCAGTGAAATCTATTAAATACATTTGCAAATATGTAACCAAAGGGAGTGATATGGCTGTGATTGGAATTGGTGCAGAGAATTCCAATGATGAAGTTACCCAATACCAAATGGGCCGCTATGTTAGTAGTAATGAAGCAGAAGGGCGAATATTTTCTTTTCCAATTCATGAGAGACACCCTTCCGTTTTTCACTTAGCTGTACATTTAGAAAATGGACAAAGAGTGTATTTTACAGCACAGAACGCAGTACAAAGAGCTGCTCAGCCACCATCTACCACATTAACCAGTTTTTTTGAGACATGCCAAAACGATAATTTTGCACAAACATTGCTATATTCTGAAATGCCAAAATATTATACCTGGAATCAATCCTCAAGGAGATTTATACGACGGAAACAAGGAAAATCAGTTCCAGGATACCCAGATGTATATTCCACCGATGCGATTGGTCGAATTTATTCAGTACATCCAAGCAATGATGAATGTTTTTATTTACGACTGCTATTAGTCAATGTACGTGGCCCAACATCATTCCAACATTTACGAACTGTTGATGGTGAATTGTGTGGATCCTACAGAGAAGCCTGTCAACGTTTGCATTTGCTAGAAAATGACGCTCATTGGGATCAAACTCTCAATGATGCTGTAATATCATCACATGCTCATCAAATACTAACATTGTTTTCTATAATCATATCTACATGCTTCCCATCAAACCCAATTGATTTGTGGATCAAGTACAAAGATTATATGTGTGGTGATATTTTGTATCAAATACGGAATAGAATGGGAAATCCAAATAGACAAATCAGTGCAGAAATCTACAATGAAGCATTGATTTCAATTGAGGACATGTGCTTGATAATGTCAAACAAACTATTAATTCAATTAGGCCTGACCGCGCCCAATCGTCCAATGCATGATGCTTTTAACCAAGAGTTGCATCGAGAAAAACTGTATGATCTCAACACTTTGAAAGAATTAATTCAAACAAATCTTCCACTGTTGAATGAACAACAGAAGTATGTATTTGATACTCTTATGAAAGTAACAAATGATGAAACTGGAGGGATTTACTTCTTAGATGCACCTGGTGGTACAGGAAAAACTTTTTTGATTTCATTAATATTAGCAACAATTCGCTCACAAAATAAAATTGCACTTGCACTCGCTTCGTCGGGAATCGCAGCAACTTTGCTTGAAGGTGGTCGAATAACCCATTCAGCTCTAAAATTGCCATTAAATATGCAAAGCAATGAAACTCAAACCTGCAACATTTCGAAGAACTCTGCAATGGCAAAGGTTTTGCAGCAATGTAAATTGATTGTTTGGGATGAATGTACGATGGCGCATAAAAAATCTTTGGAGGCTTTAGACAGAACCTTAAAAGATCTACGAAGCAATAATAATCGATTTGGTGGTGCAATGATTTTATTAGCAGGGGATTTTCGTCAAACATTGCCAGTAATTCCACGATCAACGCCAGCTGATGAAATCAATGCATGTCTAAAGTCCTCCAATTTGTGGAAACATGTCAAAGTACTTCATTTAAGCAAGAATATGCGTGTCGAGTTGCAAAATGACCAATCTGGAAACATATTCTCTAAAAAACTCATTGACATTGGTAATGGCAAATTTCCTATAGACATGTTGACTGGCTGCATTAACTTTCCTCAAAGTTTTTGTCAGTTAACGCAATCAAAAGATGAACTTATTCAGAAGGTGTTTCCAGATGTTTCTCAAAATTACAGAAACCATGATTGGTTCAGCGAACGAGCTATATTGGCTGCAAAAAACATAGATGTAAATGAATTAAATTTCAAAATTCAAGAACAAATTACAGGCGAATCGAGGATATATAAATCAGTTGATTCGGCTACTAACCAAGATAATGTAGTCAACTATCCACCGGAATTTTTAAACTCGCTGGATTTGCCAGGATTGCCACCTCACAATCTTTAGTTAAAGGTTGGATCAATAGTTATAATGTTGCGAAATATCAACCAACCGCGTCTTTGCAACGGTACAAGGTTAGCGATAAAAAAATTACTAAACAACTTGATAGAAGCAACTATACTCAAAGGAAAGTATACAGGAGAAGATGTTCTCATACCGCGCATCCCAATGATTCCGACTGATGTGCCATTTGAGTTTAAACGACTACAGTTTCCAGTACGGCTTGCTTTTGCTATGACCATAAACAAGTCCCAAGGGCAATCATTAAGTGTTTGTGGTATTAATCTAGAAAACCCATGTTTCTCACATGGTTAATTGTATGTTGCCTGTTCCCGTGTTGGAAAACCATCAGATTTGTTTGTCTATGCGCCAAGTAATCAAACAAAAAACATCGTATATCACAAAGCATTACAATGATAATAAAACTGATTTCTGTTAATAATTATGATTCACATGATTAACAATAAAGCGATTAATTACTTTTTAATCCTTATATATGTTTCATTTAATTATTTTTTATTCACAACGCCCTATCACCAGGGTGACGGTTATGTTCAGGAGAATTTTTAGCCATGACTATAAAATACGTAGGAACAAAAAACTGCCACATTAAAAAACTTTATGACAGGACGAAGTCTGTCGGGTCCGCTAGTTTAGAATATTTTTTTTTTCCGACCTAAAGCTGTTCTTGCAGCTTAAAAGAATAAAAAATAGGATGAAAAGCTATCCTCGTAGAAAACGAAGAATTTTCCAAGCAAACCATTCTACTATTAGAACTCACTTACTACCAAAATAGCCTAGCTAATTAGAACCAGTACGTAAAAAATTGCGGAGGAACTGAATAGTAAACTTGGAATACGAGCAGTTTCAAAGGAACTTAAATTGAAATACCACTTTCCAAAACATGTACATAGAGTTCCATTCTTGACAACTGCGTGTTATTTGGAACTCATCAAAACTTAATATTTACAAAGAAAGGTGAAAAAAAATCATCAAAACTATTATTCAAAATCCCTAAAATCACAGATAAACTGGCTGAAATATTTCAGGTAGATGTGTTCTCGTTTCGAATAGTTATTTCTTACGATAATAGACAAGTTTTCAAAACACACTTACGTAATAAGGATTCTCACGAGAACTTCGCACAAAGAAGAGAGAGTAACAGCAATTAGAAGAGGTATGCGTATCATTTTACTCAGTTCTTCAGTTATATTTATAATTATTCAGTTATAATTCAGTTAATTTATCTATTATAACGCGATGATAAAAGCCTATAAAATACATCAATGCGAATATAATTTCATACACCAAGCAACCTTTCATGACTTGAGCAAATTATATAATATCAAATATATATAAAAACGACTGTTGCTTCGAGCGATAAACTAATATCAATTTTTCTGGCAATACAAAACATATACAGAACATACACACATTCTTAACATAACAAAGTGCTGCCAATTTAAAGTTCTATACCACTTAAAAACAATCCTTTACTAATGGATTGTTATCTCTATAGGAGTTTCATTGATGAAATAATTCGTGTTTATGTGAATTTTTGCCAATACAGTACCACTCTTACTGACTTAACTTCAAAAATTGGAGATTGGTACAAATTTAAACCTGTAATCCTCTTCGGTTACCAAGCTATTGGCATGGACACCCAAAAATGTTTTGGAAACCCATCAATGGGTTGTGAATACATAAATAATATTTATATTTCATTTTTTACAGAAGGTTAATATTCAAGAGAAGATGTGTGAGTGAAGTGGATACGAATTAAATGTCAATGATTAGTTGTTGGGGTAAATTTAACGTTATTTTCATAATCGCATTCAGAAGGAAAAATAAGAGTCAAAATAAAATTCTAATCAACTGTTGAGACTTACAACTGAAAGGACCTAAAACGTAAAACACGTGCTGAGTAGTTGGATAGGAATAACCATAAACTTCAATTTGCTTCATATTCAAATTATAACATAATGTAATTCCCTTCTCAAGTGTGGCAATCCCGCCAAGGTGACACACTTCAGAGAAGTTTATCCGGAATTCACCTCGCAAGGGGGACAACAAAAAAAAAGAGAGAAGAGAGAGGGAAGTCTTGGGAATTGCTCGATCGCGGCCATTTTTGGAGGTTCTGGTAGTTTTTTTTCACGAGCGGGAAGACGTGACTGTGCTTGTCCTCGACAACTCGGAGTGACTCGATTCTTTAAAAAAAAAAAGTTTGAAAACCAATACCGCGTGGCCCCATTTTCATGGCAGTAAATTTTTTTTTGCATAAAAATACCTCAAACGAGCAACCCACCGTACATTAATAATTAGACAACACGTGCTAACGAGTGTGCAAGTGTTTTTATTTCTTTGGTATCGTCCCCTTGCTCGCGAAAATGAAATTTTCTTTGACAATGGACGATGAAAAGATCAATTGAAGCGGCCGCAACACCAGCCGAAAGCAGAGCAAGAACAGACCAGAACAAAAACCCAAGTTTCCTCATCGGAGCACCAACAACTGGATACCGCAACGATTTTTCTAAGTTTCCCCAATAGCAGAGTGGGTTTGTGAAATAGATTCGTCCGAAAGGGCGGCTATACAGAAAATTTTTAATCGCCGCCGCCGTCGTCGTTATCGTTTGCAATCCTATCAGCATTTAATTTTTCCGCAAATTGCAAATCACATTTAATGCTATTTAAGCGAATGGGCCACGCTCATATCAGTAGAGTGTAAAGTATAGAGTATATCACAAAAAAAAAGACAAATACCTTTTCATTAATATAGATTAAATTAATATAGATTAATAAACTAGATTAATAGAATAGAATTATAGATTAATAGAGATATAAGACAATAGAAGGTAATATAAAAAGTTATTTGTGAAATTTTTCACATCCGTAAATTTTCTTTGGTTATTTGCGTAACCACTCGATTTTTTTTTGCAATAGAATTAATTAACGTAGTGTATTTTCGGGCACTGTGGTATTAAAGTATTTCGGTGAGCGGAGGCGCGATCGATTTTGTTGTATTGAGTTGTAAAACGTAAAGTAAAGTAATTTTTGAAATGTTGCCTTCGGGTAATCGGATTTTTCGGTGGCTGGTTCAATAATGGAACCAGAGCGGAAGTTCACTCGGGTCCGACCCACGTCCGTAAACCTCGCCACACTGAGCTAGTCCACCAGCAGCCACCATCGTAATGAACTTCTGAGTGGCCGAGTCGTTGACCCTCCGAGTACAACTCGTTGCCATGTCTCTAGGACTGCACGTCCGGATGTCGGTGCGAGGCCGACTCGTCCTTCTTTCGTCGCCGTGACGATGGCGGGTTTCAAATCCATTAGAATAACTATCATGGATTTAAAGCGAAATTCTTTAAATCTCAGGAAATTTTTGGTAAAAATGTAGATGTTGCACGTTAGCGAAAATGCAAATAAGTACTAAGAATGTTATGATTTTGTACGAAAATGTTGACTTTAATGACTTTACTTTAATTTACGATGAAACGTTATTCCAAAACAAATTTCATTTTTAATTTTCAGCATTTAACTGCAACATTGCCAATTTACTTGTATTACGGTTCAATACATAAGTACATATAAATATATTGTGACATGTTCAAATAATGTCACGCGCCACTGTAGTCGTCTTAAGAGGAAATTCGTAAACAAGTTTCAATTACGAGTACATCGCTAATTCGCGAAGGCATAACATAAACACATTGCGTGCATTGAGTACAACAATTACGTGTGCAAGTGACTCAGCGCGTAAACACGAGAACAATCCACATGGAAGATTCTGGGTTGATTGTTAGTTGTATAAAAGCGACTACGGCGAGCGGCGAACAGAAGTTTTAGGGATGAAGCGAAGTCTTGTTGCATAAGCCAAAAACGCCAGTGCGAGATTATGCAAGCGAGTGTGATAAAAGTGAATAAGTGAAGTAGTAATTAAGCGAAAAAAAAGGGTAATAATAAGTGTTAGTGAAATTTATTAAAAGAGTAAATTTTAAATTAGTTCGTGGGTGTTTAATTCGCTTTTGCGAACATTTACGAAGCAAACAGGTCGCGCACTTGCGAACGCGCAACTGGTGGTGAAAGTGGGATTCTTCCAGCAATAGTGAAGTGAACAAAATCGAACACCTAAAACACTTTAAAATAAAAACGTGAACTATTGTGAACACTTTTATGAACTTTTGCATTAAAGGCAAATCATCAGAAAAATGCCGCGTAAAATCAACGCACTTACTTCGCCCGAACTAAAGGAGGAATTGGAAAAGCGGAACATTTCCACCGAAGGAAGTATAGCTAGACTAATTACCCGGGTAAAAGAAGCGCTGACAGCGGAAGGAATGGCTCCAGAGTCGTTTGAGCTTTGCGATCCTGAAAGTTGCACTGGAGGCGAGGAGGAGGGACAAATTCTGACTGCGAAAGCGCTCATGCGGATGTTGATGATAATGCAATAGCAATCTGGATTGGGGCGATTTGTAGTGATGCCATTTGGGCTTTGCAATGCTCCAGCATAACTTGAACGCCTCATGGAATGTGTACTCTGCGGGTTAAGCTCGAAAACGTGCTTGGTATATCTGGATGACATCCTTGTCATAAGGAGGACGTTTGACGAACATGTGCGCAACTTGGAAGAGGTGTGCTCAAGGCTACGACGGGCTAACTTGAAGCTGAGTCCAAAGTGCACACTTTTCGCAGCTGAAGGAAAGTACCGAGGACATATTGTATCGGCAAAAAGTGTGAAAACGGATCCAGAGAAAAAAGAAGCTGTGAGAAGTTGGCCGAAACCTAATAACAAACGATAACTTCGAAGTTTCTTTGGACTGGTGACCTAATATCGCCGATTCGTTAGACTTTGCAAAATCTTTATCTGCAACGATCAGTGTGAAAAAGCCTTCGAGATGCTGAAGAATAAGCAGTGTGAATCGCCGGTTCTAGCGTACCCCAAACGTGGAAAAATGTTCGTAGTTGATACCGATGCGAGTAAAAACGGGATTGGCGCCGTATTGCCACAGCAGCTTGACGGTGAAGAACGAGTAATTTCATACTACAGCTTCAGTTTCCAGTACGGCTTGCTTTTGCTATGACCATAAACAAGTCCCAAGGGCAATCATTAAGTGTTTGTGGTATTAATCTAGAAAACCCATGCTTCTCACATGGTTAATTGTATGTTGCCTGTTCCCGTGTTGGAAAACCATCAGATTTGTTTGTCTATGCGCCAAGTAATCAAACAAAAAACATCGTATATCACAAAGCATTACAATGATAATAAAACTGATTTCTGTTAATAATTATGATTCACATGATTAACAATAAAGCGATTAATTACTTTTTAATCCTTATATATGTTTCATTTAATTATTTTTTATTCACAACGCCCTATCACCAGGGTGACGGTTATGTTCAGGAGAATTTTTAGCCATGACTATAAAATACGTAGGAACAAAAAACTGCCACATTAAAAAACTTTATGACAGGACGAAGTCTGTCGGGTCCGCTAGTTTAGAATATTTTTTTTTTCCGACCTAAAGCTGTTCTTGCAGCTTAAAAGAATAAAAAATAGGATGAAAAGCTATCCTCGTAGAAAACGAAGAATTTTCCAAGCAAACCATTCTACTATTAGAACTCACTTACTACCAAAATAGCCTAGCTAATTAGAAACAGTACGTAAAAAATTGCGGAGGAACTGAATAGTAAACTTGGAATACGAGCAGTTTCAAAGGAACTTAAATTGAAATACCACTTTCCAAAACATGTACATAGAGTTCCATTCTTGACAACTGCGTGTTATTTGGAACTCATCAAAACTTAATATTTACAAAGAAAGGTGAAAAAAAATCATCAAAACTATTATTCAAAATCCCTAAAATCACAGATAAACTGGCTGAAATATTTCAGGTAGATGTGTTCTCGTTTCGAATAGTTATTTCTTACGATAATAGACAAGTTTTCAAAACACACTTACGTAATAAGGATTCTCACGAGAACTTCGCACAAAGAAGAGAGAGTAACAGCAATTAGAAGAGGTATGCGTATCATTTTACTCAGTTCTTCAGTTATATTTATAATTATTCAGTTATAATTCAGTTAATTTATCTATTATAACGCGATGATAAAAGCCTATAAAATACATCAATGCGAATATAATTTCATACACCAAGCAACCTTTCATGACTTGAGCAAATTATATAATATCAAATATATATAAAAACGACTGTTGCTTCGAGCGATAAACTAATATCAATTTTTCTGGCAATACAAAACATATACAGAACATACACACATTCTTAACATAACAAAGTGCTGCCAATTTAAAGTTCTATACCACTTAAAAACAATCCTTTACTAATGGATTGTTATCTCTATAGGAGTTTCATTGATGAAATAATTCGTGTTTATGTGAATTTTTGCCAATACAGTACCACTCTTACTGACTTAACTTCAAAAATTGGAGATTGGTACAAATTTAAACCTGTAATCCTCTTCGGTTACCAAGCTATTGGCATGGACATCCAAAAATGTTTTGGAAACCCATCAATGGGTTGTGAATACATAAATAATATTTATATTTCATTTTTTACAGAAGGTTAATATTGAAGAGAAGATGTGTGAGTGAAGTGGATACGAATTAAATGTCAATGATTAGTTGTTGGGGTAAATTTAACGTTATTTTCATAATCGCATTCAGAAGGAAAAATAAGAGTCAAAATAAAATTCTAATCAACTGTTGAGACTTACAACTGAAAGGACCTAAAACGTAAAACACGTGCTGAGTAGTTGGATAGGAATAACCATAAACTTCAATTTGCTTCATATTCAAATTATAACATAATGTAATTCCCTTCTCAAGTGTGGCAATCCCGCCAAGGTGACACACTTCAGAGAAGTTTATCCGGAATTCACCTCGCAAGGGGGACAACAAAAAAAAGAGAGAAGAGAGAGGGAAGTCTTGGGAATTGCTCGATCGCGGCCATTTTTGGAGGTTCTGGTAGTTTTTTTTCACGAGCGGGAAGACGTGACTGTGCTTGTCCTCGACAACTCGGAGTGACTCGATTCTTTAAAAAAAAAAAGTTTGAAAACCAATACCGCGTGGCCCCATTTTCATGGCAGTAAATTTTTTTTTGCATAAAAATACCTCAAACGAGCAACCCACCGTACATTAATAATTAGACAACACGTGCTAACGAGTGTGCAAGTGTTTTTATTTCTTTGGTATCGTCCCCTTGCTCGCGAAAATGAAATTTTCTTTGACAATGGACGATGAAAAGATCAATTGAAGCGGCCGCAACACCAGCCGAAAGCAGAGCAAGAACAGACCAGAACAAAAACCCAAGTTTCCTCATCGGAGCACCAACAACTGGATACCGCAACGATTTTTCTAAGTTTCCCCAATAGCAGAGTGGGTTTGTGAAATAGATTCGTCCGAAAGGGCGGCTATACAGAAAATTTTTAATCGCCGCCGCCGTCGTCGTTATCGTTTGCAATCCTATCAGCATTTAATTTTTCCGCAAATTGCAAATCACATTTAATGCTATTTAAGCGAATGGGCCACGCTCATATCAGTAGAGTGTAAAGTATAGAGTATATCACAAAAAAAAAGACAAATACCTTTTCATTAATATAGATTAAATTAATATAGATTAATAAACTAGATTAATAGAATAGAATTATAGATTAATAGAGATATAAGACAATAGAAGGTAATATAAAAAGTTATTTGTGAAATTTTTCACATCCGTAAATTTTCTTTGGTTATTTGCGTAACCACTCGATTTTTTTTTGCAATAGAATTAATTAACGTAGTGTATTTTCGGGCACTGTGGTATTAAAGTATTTCGGTGAGCGGAGGCGCGATCGATTTTGTTGTATTGAGTTGTAAAACGTAAAGTAAAGTAATTTTTGAAATGTTGCCTTCGGGTAATCGGATTTTTCGGTGGCTGGTTCAATAATGGAACCAGAGCGGAAGTTCACTCGGGTCCGACCCACGTCCGTAAACCTCGCCACACTGAGCTAGTCCACCAGCAGCCACCATCGTAATGAACTTCTGAGTGGCCGAGTCGTTGACCCTCCGAGTACAACTCGTTGCCATGTCTCTAGGACTGCACGTCCGGATGTCGGTGCGAGGCCGACTCGTCCTTCTTTCGTCGCCGTGACGATGGCGGGTTTCAAATCCATTAGAATAACTATCATGGATTTAAAGCGAAATTCTTTAAATCTCAGGAAATTTTTGGTAAAAATGTAGATGTTGCACGTTAGCGAAAATGCAAATAAGTACTAAGAATGTTATGATTTTGTACGAAAATGTTGACTTTAATGACTTTACTTTAATTTACGATGAAACGTTATTCCAAAACAAATTTCATTTTTAATTTTCAGCATTTAACTGCAACATTGCCAATTTACTTGTATTACGGTTCAATACATAAGTACATATAAATATATTGTGACATGTTCAAATAATGTCACGCGCCACTGTAGTCGTCTTAAGAGGAAATTCGTAAACAAGTTTCAATTACGAGTACATCGCTAATTCGCGAAGGCATAACATAAACACATTGCGTGCATTGAGTACAACAATTACGTGTGCAAGTGACTCAGCGCGTAAACACGAGAACAATCCACATGGAAGATTCTGGGTTGATTGTTAGTTGTATAAAAGCGACTACGGCGAGCGGCGAACAGAAGTTTTAGGGATGAAGCGAAGTCTTGTTGCATAAGCCAAAAACGCCAGTGCGAGATTATGCAAGCGAGTGTGATAAAAGTGAATAAGTGAAGTAGTAATTAAGCGAAAAAAAAGGGTAATAATAAGTGTTAGTGAAATTTATTAAAAGAGTAAATTTTAAATTAGTTCGTGGGTGTTTAATTCGCTTTTGCGAACATTTACGAAGCAAACAGGTCGCGCACTTGCGAACGCGCAACTGGTGGTGAAAGTGGGATTCTTCCAGCAATAGTGAAGTGAACAAAATCGAACACCTAAAACACTTTAAAATAAAAACGTGAACTATTGTGAACACTTTTATGAACTTTTGCATTAAAGGCAAATCATCAGAAAAATGCCGCGTAAAATCAACGCACTTACTTCGCCCGAACTAAAGGAGGAATTGGAAAAGCGGAACATTTCCACCGAAGGAAGTATAGCTAGACTAATTACCCGGGTAAAAGAAGCGCTGACAGCGGAAGGAATGGCTCCAGAGTCGTTTGAGCTTTGCGATCCTGAAAGTTGCACTGGAGGCGAGGAGGAGGGACAAATTCTGACTGCGAAAGCGCTCATGCGGATGTTGATGATAATGCAATAGCAATCTGGATTGGGGCGATTTGTAGTGATGCCATTTGGGCTTTGCAATGCTCCAGCATAACTTGAACGCCTCATGGAATGTGTACTCTGCGGGTTAAGCTCGAAAACGTGCTTGGTATATCTGGATGACATCCTTGTCATAAGGAGGACGTTTGACGAACATGTGCGCAACTTGGAAGAGGTGTGCTCAAGGCTACGACGGGCTAACTTGAAGCTGAGTCCAAAGTGCACACTTTTCGCAGCTGAAGGAAAGTACCGAGGACATATTGTATCGGCAAAAAGTGTGAAAACGGATCCAGAGAAAAAAGAAGCTGTGAGAAGTTGGCCGAAACCTAATAACAAACGATAACTTCGAAGTTTCTTTGGACTGGTGACCTAATATCGCCGATTCGTTAGACTTTGCAAAATCTTTATCTGCAACGATCAGTGTGAAAAAGCCTTCGAGATGCTGAAGAATAAGCAGTGTGAATCGCCGGTTCTAGCGTACCCCAAACGTGGAAAAATGTTCGTAGTTGATACCGATGCGAGTAAAAACGGGATTGGCGCCGTATTGCCACAGCAGCTTGACGGTGAAGAACGAGTAATTTCATACTACAGCTTCAGTTTCCAGTACGGCTTGCTTTTGCTATGACCATAAACAAGTCCCAAGGGCAATCATTAAGTGTTTGTGGTATTAATCTAGAAAACCCATGCTTCTCACATGGTTAATTGTATGTTGCCTGTTCCCGTGTTGGAAAACCATCAGATTTGTTTGTCTATGCGCCAAGTAATCAAACAAAAAACATCGTATATCACAAAGCATTACAATGATAATAAAACTGATTTCTGTTAATAATTATGATTCACATGATTAACAATAAAGCGATTAATTACTTTTTAATCCTTATATATGTTTCATTTAATTATTTTTTATTCACAACGCCCTATCACCAGGGTGACGGTTATGTTCAGGAGAATTTTTAGCCATGACTATAAAATACGTAGGAACAAAAAACTGCCACATTAAAAAACTTTATGACAGGACGAAGTCTGTCGGGTCCGCTAGTTTAGAATATTTTTTTTTTCCGACCTAAAGCTGTTCTTGCAGCTTAAAAGAATAAAAAATAGGATGAAAAGCTATCCTCGTAGAAAACGAAGAATTTTCCAAGCAAACCATTCTACTATTAGAACTCACTTACTACCAAAATAGCCTAGCTAATTAGAAACAGTACGTAAAAAATTGCGGAGGAACTGAATAGTAAACTTGGAATACGAGCAGTTTCAAAGGAACTTAAATTGAAATACCACTTTCCAAAACATGTACATAGAGTTCCATTCTTGACAACTGCGTGTTATTTGGAACTCATCAAAACTTAATATTTACAAAGAAAGGTGAAAAAAAATCATCAAAACTATTATTCAAAATCCCTAAAATCACAGATAAACTGGCTGAAATATTTCAGGTAGATGTGTTCTCGTTTCGAATAGTTATTTCTTACGATAATAGACAAGTTTTCAAAACACACTTACGTAATAAGGATTCTCACGAGAACTTCGCACAAAGAAGAGAGAGTAACAGCAATTAGAAGAGGTATGCGTATCATTTTACTCAGTTCTTCAGTTATATTTATAATTATTCAGTTATAATTCAGTTAATTTATCTATTATAACGCGATGATAAAAGCCTATAAAATACATCAATGCGAATATAATTTCATACACCAAGCAACCTTTCATGACTTGAGCAAATTATATAATATCAAATATATATAAAAACGACTGTTGCTTCGAGCGATAAACTAATATCAATTTTTCTGGCAATACAAAACATATACAGAACATACACACATTCTTAACATAACAAAGTGCTGCCAATTTAAAGTTCTATACCACTTAAAAACAATCCTTTACTAATGGATTGTTATCTCTATAGGAGTTTCATTGATGAAATAATTCGTGTTTATGTGAATTTTTGCCAATACAGTACCACTCTTACTGACTTAACTTCAAAAATTGGAGATTGGTACAAATTTAAACCTGTAATCCTCTTCGGTTACCAAGCTATTGGCATGGACATCCAAAAATGTTTTGGAAACCCATCAATGGGTTGTGAATACATAAATAATATTTATATTTCATTTTTTACAGAAGGTTAATATTGAAGAGAAGATGTGTGAGTGAAGTGGATACGAATTAAATGTCAATGATTAGTTGTTGGGGTAAATTTAACGTTATTTTCATAATCGCATTCAGAAGGAAAAATAAGAGTCAAAATAAAATTCTAATCAACTGTTGAGACTTACAACTGAAAGGACCTAAAACGTAAAACACGTGCTGAGTAGTTGGATAGGAATAACCATAAACTTCAATTTGCTTCATATTCAAATTATAACATAATGTAATTCCCTTCTCAAGTGTGGCAATCCCGCCAAGGTGACACACTTCAGAGAAGTTTATCCGGAATTCACCTCGCAAGGGGGACAACAAAAAAAAGAGAGAAGAGAGAGGGAAGTCTTGGGAATTGCTCGATCGCGGCCATTTTTGGAGGTTCTGGTAGTTTTTTTTTCACGAGCGGGAAGACGTGACTGTGCTTGTCCTCGACAACTCGGAGTGACTCGATTCTTTTAAAAAAAAAAGTTTGAAAACCAATACCGCGTGGCCCCATTTTCATGGCAGTAAATTTTTTTTTTGCATAAAAATACCTCAAACGAGCAACCCACCGTACATTAATAATTAGACAACACGTGCTAACGAGTGTGCAAGTGTTTTTATTTCTTTGGTATCGTCCCCTTGCTCGCGAAAATGAAATTTTCTTTGACGATGGACGATGAAAAGATCAATTGAAGCGGCCGCAACACCAGCCGAAAGCAGAGCAAGAACAGACCAGAACAAAAACCCAAGTTTCCTCATCGGAGCACCAACAACTGGATACCGCAACGATTTTTCTAAGTTTCCCCAATAGCAGAGTGGGTTTGTGAAATAGATTCGTCCGAAAGGGCGGCTATACAGAAAATTTTTAATCGCCGCCGCCGTCGTCGTTATCGTTTGCAATCCTATCAGCATTTAATTTTTCCGCAAATTGCAAATCACATTTAATGCTATTTAAGCGAATGGGCCACGCTCATATCAGTAGAGTGTAAAGTATAGAGTATATCACAAAAAAAAAGACAAATACCTTTTCATTAATATAGATTAAATTAATATAGATTAATAAACTAGATTAATAGAATAGAATTATAGATTAATAGAGATATAAGACAATAGAAGGTAATATAAAAAGTTATTTGTGAAATTTTTCACATCCGTAAATTTTCTTTGGTTATTTGCGTAACCACTCGATTTTTTTTTGCAATAGAATTAATTAACGTAGTGTATTTTCGGGCACTGTGGTATTAAGGTATTTCGGTGAGCGGAGGCGCGATCGATTTTGTTGTATCGAGTTGTAAAACGTAAAGTAAAGTAATTTTTGAAATGTTGCCTTCGGGTAATCGGATTTTTCGGTGGCTGGTTCAATAATGGAACCAGAGCGGAAGTTCACTCGGGTCCGACCCACGTCCGTAAACCTCGCCACACTGAGCTAGTCCACCAGCAGCCACCATCGTAATGAACTTCTGAGTGGCCGAGTCGTTGACCCTCCGAGTACAACTCGTTGCCATGTCTCTAGGACTGCACGTCCGGATGTCGGTGCGAGGCCGACTCGTCCTTCTTTCGTCGCCGTGACGATGGCGGGTTTCAAATCCATTAGAATAACTATCATGGATTTAAAGCGAAATTCTTTAAATCTCAGGAAATTTTTGGTAAAAATGTAGATGTTGCACGTTAGCGAAAATGCAAATAAGTACTAAGAATGTTATGATTTTGTACGAAAATGTTGACTTTAATGAAATTTAATGATTATGCAAGCGAGTGTGATAAAAGTGAATAAGTGAAGTAGTAATTAAGCGAAAAAAAAGTGTAATAAGTGTTAGTGAAATTTATTAAAAGAGTAAATTTTAAATTAGTTCGTGGGTGTTTAATTTGCTTTTGCGAACATTTACGAAGCAAACAGGTCGCGCACTTGCGAACGCGCAACTGGTGGTGAAAGTGGGATTCTTCCAGCAATAGTGAAGTGAACAAAATCGAACACCTAAAACACTTTAAAATAAAAACGTGAACTATTGTGAACACTTTTATGAACTTTTGCATTAAAGGCAAATCATCAGAAAAATGCCGCGTAAAATCAACGCGCTTACTTCGCCCGAACTAAAGGAGGAATTGGAAAAGCGGAACATTTCCACCGAAGGAAGCATAGCTAGACTAATTACCCGGGTAAAAGAAGCGCTGACAGCGGAAGGAATGGCTCCAGAGTCGTTTGAGCTTTGCGATCCTGAAAGTTGCACTGGAGGCGAGGAGGAGGGACAAATTCTGACTGCGAAAGCGCTCATGCGGATGTTGATGATAATGCAATAGCAATCTGGATTGGGGCAATTTGTAGTGATGCCATTTGGGCTTTGCAATGCTCCAGCATAACTTGAACGCCTCAGGGAATGTGTACTCTGCGGGTTAAGCTCGAAAACGTGCTTGGTATATCTGGATGACATCCTTGTCATAAGGAGGACGTTTGACGAACATGTGCGCAACTTGGAAGAGGTGTGCTCAAGGCTACGACGGGCTAACTTGAAGCTGAGTCCAAAGTGCACACTTTTCGCAGCTGAAGTAAAGTACCGAGGACATATTGTATCGGCAAAAAGTGTGAAAACGGATCCAGAGAAAAAAGAAGCTGTGAGAAGTTGGCCGAAACCTAATAACAAACGATAACTTCGAAGTTTCTTTGGACTGGTGACCTAATATCGCCGATTCGTTAGACTTTGCAAAATCTTTATCTGCAACGATCAGTGTGAAAAAGCCTTCGAGATGCTGAAGAATAAGCAGTGTGAATCGCCGGTTCTAGCGTACCCCAAACGTGGAAAAATGTTCGTAGTTGATACCGATGCGAGTAAAACCGGGATTGGCGCCGTATTGCCACAGCAGCTTGACGGTGAAGAGCGAGTAATTTCATACTACAGCTTCAGTTTCCAGTACGGCTTGCTTTTGCTATGACCATAAACAAGTCCCAAGGGCAATCATTAAGTGTTTGTGGTATTAATCTAGAAAACCCATGTTTCTCACATGGTTAATTGTATGTTGCCTGTTCCCGTGTTGGAAAACCATCAGATTTGTTTGTCTATGCGCCAAGTAATCAAACAAAAAACATCGTATATCACAAAGCATTACAATGATAATAAAACTGATTTCTGTTAATAATTATGATTCACATGATTAACAATAAAGCGATTAATTACTTTTTAATCCTTATATATGTTTCATTTAATTATTTTTTATTCACAACGCCCTATCACCAGGGTGACGGTTATGTTCAGGAGAATTTTTAGCCATGACTATAAAATACGTAGGAACAAAAAACTGCCACATTAAAAAACTTTATGACAGGACGAAGTCTGTCGGGTCCGCTAGTTTAGAATATTTTTTTTTTCCGACCTAAAGCTGTTCTTGCAGCTTAAAAGAATAAAAAATAGGATGAAAAGCTATCCTCGTAGAAAACGAAGAATTTTCCAAGCAAACCATTCTACTATTAGAACTCACTTACTACCAAAATAGCCTAGCTAATTAGAAACAGTACGTAAAAAATTGCGGAGGAACTGAATAGTAAACTTGGAATACGAGCAGTTTCAAAGGAACTTAAATTGAAATACCACTTTCCAAAACATGTACATAGAGTTCCATTCTTGACAACTGCGTGTTATTTGGAACTCATCAAAACTTAATATTTACAAAGAAAGGTGAAAAAAAATCATCAAAACTATTATTCAAAATCCCTAAAATCACAGATAAACTGGCTGAAATATTTCAGGTAGATGTGTTCTCGTTTCGAATAGTTATTTCTTACGATAATAGACAAGTTTTCAAAACACACTTACGTAATAAGGATTCTCACGAGAACTTCGCACAAAGAAGAGAGAGTAACAGCAATTAGAAGAGGTATGCGTATCATTTTACTCAGTTCTTCAGTTATATTTATAATTATTCAGTTATAATTCAGTTAATTTATCTATTATAACGCGATGATAAAAGCCTATAAAATACATCAATGCGAATATAATTTCATACACCAAGCAACCTTTCATGACTTGAGCAAATTATATAATATCAAATATATATAAAAACGACTGTTGCTTCGAGCGATAAACTAATATCAATTTTTCTGGCAATACAAAACATATACAGAACATACACACATTCTTAACATAACAAAGTGCTGCCAATTTAAAGTTCTATACCACTTAAAAACAATCCTTTACTAATGGATTGTTATCTCTATAGGAGTTTCATTGATGAAATAATTCGTGTTTATGTGAATTTTTGCCAATACAGTACCACTCTTACTGACTTAACTTCAAAAATTGGAGATTGGTACAAATTTAAACCTGTAATCCTCTTCGGTTACCAAGCTATTGGCATGGACACCCAAAAATGTTTTGGAAACCCACCAATGGGTTGTGAATACATAAATAATATTTATATTTCATTTTTTACAGAAGGTTAATATTCAAGAGAAGATGTGTGAGTGAAGTGGATACGAATTAAATGTCAATGATTAGTTGTTGGGGTAAATTTAACGTTATTTTCATAATCGCATTCAGAAGGAAAAATAAGAGTCAAAATAAAATTCTAATCAACTGTTGAGACTTACAACTGAAAGGACCTAAAACGTAAAACACGTGCTGAGTAGTTGGATAGGAATAACCATAAACTTCAATTTGCTTCATATTCAAATTATAACATAATGTAATTCCCTTCTCAAGTGTGGCAATCCCGCCAAGGTGACACACTTCAGAGAAGTTTATCCGGAATTCACCTCGCAAGGGGGACAACAAAAAAAAAGAGAGAAGAGAGAGGGAAGTCTTGGGAATTGCTCGATCGCGGCCATTTTTGGAGGTTCTGGTAGTTTTTTTTCACGAGCGGGAAGACGTGACTGTGCTTGTCCTCGACAACTCGGAGTGACTCGATTCTTTAAAAAAAAAAAGTTTGAAAACCAATACCGCGTGGCCCCATTTTCATGGCAGTAAATTTTTTTTTGCATAAAAATACCTCAAACGAGCAACCCACCGTACATTAATAATTAGACAACACGTGCTAACGAGTGTGCAAGTGTTTTTATTTCTTTGGTATCGTCCCCTTGCTCGCGAAAATGAAATTTTCTTTGACAATGGACGATGAAAAGATCAATTGAAGCGGCCGCAACACCAGCCGAAAGCAGAGCAAGAACAGACCAGAACAAAAACCCAAGTTTCCTCATCGGAGCACCAACAACTGGATACCGCAACGATTTTTCTAAGTTTCCCCAATAGCAGAGTGGGTTTGTGAAATAGATTCGTCCGAAAGGGCGGCTATACAGAAAATTTTTAATCGCCGCCGCCGTCGTCGTTATCGTTTGCAATCCTATCAGCATTTAATTTTTCCGCAAATTGCAAATCACATTTAATGCTATTTAAGCGAATGGGCCACGCTCATATCAGTAGAGTGTAAAGTATAGAGTATATCACAAAAAAAAAGACAAATACCTTTTCATTAATATAGATTAAATTAATATAGATTAATAAACTAGATTAATAGAATAGAATTATAGATTAATAGAGATATAAGACAATAGAAGGTAATATAAAAAGTTATTTGTGAAATTTTTCACATCCGTAAATTTTCTTTGGTTATTTGCGTAACCACTCGATTTTTTTTTGCAATAGAATTAATTAACGTAGTGTATTTTCGGGCACTGTGGTATTAAAGTATTTCGGTGAGCGGAGGCGCGATCGATTTTGTTGTATTGAGTTGTAAAACGTAAAGTAAAGTAATTTTTGAAATGTTGCCTTCGGGTAATCGGATTTTTCGGTGGCTGGTTCAATAATGGAACCAGAGCGGAAGTTCACTCGGGTCCGACCCACGTCCGTAAACCTCGCCACACTGAGCTAGTCCACCAGCAGCCACCATCGTAATGAACTTCTGAGTGGCCGAGTCGTTGACCCTCCGAGTACAACTCGTTGCCATGTCTCTAGGACTGCACGTCCGGATGTCGGTGCGAGGCCGACTCGTCCTTCTTTCGTCGCCGTGACGATGGCGGGTTTCAAATCCATTAGAATAACTATCATGGATTTAAAGCGAAATTCTTTAAATCTCAGGAAATTTTTGGTAAAAATGTAGATGTTGCACGTTAGCGAAAATGCAAATAAGTACTAAGAATGTTATGATTTTGTACGAAAATGTTGACTTTAATGACTTTACTTTAATTTACGATGAAACGTTATTCCAAAACAAATTTCATTTTTAATTTTCAGCATTTAACTGCAACATTGCCAATTTACTTGTATTACGGTTCAATACATAAGTACATATAAATATATTGTGACATGTTCAAATAATGTCACGCGCCACTGTAGTCGTCTTAAGAGGAAATTCGTAAACAAGTTTCAATTACGAGTACATCGCTAATTCGCGAAGGCATAACATAAACACATTGCGTGCATTGAGTACAACAATTACGTGTGCAAGTGACTCAGCGCGTAAACACGAGAACAATCCACATGGAAGATTCTGGGTTGATTGTTAGTTGTATAAAAGCGACTACGGCGAGCGGCGAACAGAAGTTTTAGGGATGAAGCGAAGTCTTGTTGCATAAGCCAAAAACGCCAGTGCGAGATTATGCAAGCGAGTGTGATAAAAGTGAATAAGTGAAGTAGTAATTAAGCGAAAAAAAAGGGTAATAATAAGTGTTAGTGAAATTTATTAAAAGAGTAAATTTTAAATTAGTTCGTGGGTGTTTAATTCGCTTTTGCGAACATTTACGAAGCAAACAGGTCGCGCACTTGCGAACGCGCAACTGGTGGTGAAAGTGGGATTCTTCCAGCAATAGTGAAGTGAACAAAATCGAACACCTAAAACACTTTAAAATAAAAACGTGAACTATTGTGAACACTTTTATGAACTTTTGCATTAAAGGCAAATCATCAGAAAAATGCCGCGTAAAATCAACGCGCTTACTTCGCCCGAACTAAAGGAGGAATTGGAAAAGCGGAACATTTCCACCGAAGGAAGCATAGCTAGACTAATTACCCGGGTAAAAGAAGCGCTGACAGCGGAAGGAATGGCTCCAGAGTCGTTTGAGCTTTGCGATCCTGAAAGTTGCACTGGAGGCGAGGAGGAGGGACAAATTCTGACTGCGAAAGCGCTCATGCGGATGTTGATGATAATGCAATAGCAATCTGGATTGGGGCGATTTGTAGTGATGCCATTTGGGCTTTGCAATGCTCCAGCATAACTTGAACGCCTCATGGAATGTGTACTCTGCGGGTTAAGCTCGAAAACGTGCTTGGTATATCTGGATGACATCCTTGTCATAAGGAGGACGTTTGACGAACATGTGCGCAACTTGGAAGAGGTGTGCTCAAGGCTACGACGGGCTAACTTGAAGCTGAGTCCAAAGTGCACACTTTTCGCAGCTGAAGTAAAGTACCGAGGACATATTGTATCGGCAAAAAGTGTGAAAACGGATCCAGAGAAAAAAGAAGCTGTGAGAAGTTGGCCGAAACCTAATAACAAACGATAACTTCGAAGTTTCTTTGGACTGGTGACCTAATATCGCCGATTCGTTAGACTTTGCAAAATCTTTATCTGCAACGATCAGTGTGAAAAAGCCTTCGAGATGCTGAAGAATAAGCAGTGTGAATCGCCGGTTCTAGCGTACCCCAAACGTGGAAAAATGTTCGTAGTTGATACCGATGCGAGTAAAAACGGGATTGGCGCCGTATTGCCACAGCAGCTTGACGGTGAAGAGCGAGTAATTTCATACTACAGCCGAGTTCTGTCAAAGAGTGAAAGGAACTACTGCGTAACCAGGAAAGAACTTCTAGCTATAATTGAAGCAACAAAGCAGTTCCACAAGTATTCGTCCTTCGAACAGATGATTCTTCCCTGAGATGGCTGCTTCATTTCAAGAACCCAGAAGGGCAAGTTGCTAGATGAATCGAAAGGCTACTGTCCTCTAATTATGAAATCGTCCATCAAACGAATGCAGACTTATAACGTGGGGGTACCGTTCGAAAGAATCGCTGTGGACATCGCAGGACCCTTTCCCGAGTCTGAATGAGGAAATCGGTATTTAATCGTTGTGGCTGATTACTTCAGTAAGTGGCCAGAAGTCTGCCCAATTCCTAAACAGGAGGCAATTACTGTAGCGGAGCAAATCGTTTCACAGTGGGTTAGTAGATAGGCATATCCCGTGAGCTACATTCAGACCAAGGCAGAAACTTCGAGTCACAGGTTTTTGCCGAACTGTGTGGGCTGCTGGGAATACGGAAAACATGGACAACACCACTTCACCCCCAGTCCGATGGAATAAACATTTGGCCAAGATGGTTGATGAAATCAGAGAGATTGGGATCGACGCATTCCATTATTATTTTTTTTCTCGTGGATGACAGGAATCATCCACCAGAAGACTAATCCTCACACTCCAGAACAGAATGCACTCTCAGAAAGGTTCAACAGAGTTGTAGTTGAACGGGCTAGATGTTTATTGTTTGAAGCAGATCTCAATAAAAGTTTTTGGGGTGAAGCAGTTAATACTGCAGTATACCTAATGAATAGAACGTCAGCCGCCAATTTAGGCATGCTGACACCATTTGAGAAGTCGACAGGCGGGAAGCCAGACTTGAGCTTTGTCAGAATATTTGAAAGTAAAGTAATGGTGCATGTTCCCAAAGTGCAAAGAAAAAAATGGGATAAGAAGGCTGACAAATTAATTCTAGTTGGTTATCCGGATAACGTCAAAGGTTACAGATTATATAACCCCTAAACCAGAAAGATTACTACGAGCAGGAATGTCAGGAATGAGAAAGAAAACTCGGAGGCAGCTCAGTTAGTAGTAAATAATGAAGAAGAAAATGAAGAAAAACATCAGAAAACAGGCCAAAAATGTTAGAGAAAGTTGAAAACTCTGAGAAAGAGAGAATCGCGTCAGATAGTTGTAGATGTTAACGATCCTATATATATCTATGACCCATCAAGTTCCCGCGAAGATTCTCATCGATCGGTGTATGAAAGTGATGAGTCTACCTTAAAATCTATTTTAGAAGAAAATGTTCAAAACTTAGAGGAGCTTGATGAGCTGAAATCATGTGGTGAAGAACTGAGTTATGAAACAACAATAAATGGACCGGAGAAGGAACTGTGGGAACAGGCGATGACAGAAGAACTGAAGGCTTTTGATGATAATCAAGCATAGGAATTCGTTGACAGGAAAGGAGCTGATTGAGTAGTGCAGTGGCTAGACTGGTTGCGAAAGATTTAAATCAAAAAAGAAGGTGTGGATTATACCGAGACACACTCACCAGTGCTTCTTTACTCTACATTGACACTTTTATTTGCATTTAGCGTGAATTTTTTATTTATTTGCATTTAGCGTGTTTTAGGTTATCTTAATGAAAATGTATACATGTATGCTCCTCCTAATTTAGATTGTAAAGAACACTGTGTACTTAAATTAAAACGTGCAATTTATGGTTTGAAACAATCAGCCAGAGCTTGGTATATAAGAATAAATGTTTGTTTATTCAAGTCCAACTTTGTTAGGTCAAAATTACAACCATGTTTATATATAAAAAGGTGTGAAAAGTAGCTGATTATGATAGCAACTTTTGTAGATGCTATTTTCATGTTTTCTAATTGTCAAGATAAGGGAAATAAGAATAAGATTGTACTAATGCAAAAATTTACGATTAAAGACTTGGGACAGTTAAAACAATGTTAAGGCATGAGAATTCAAATGTATAAAAATGGTTGCATTTCACTGGATCAAAAAGATTTTGTGGATCTCATATTAAATAAATTTATTATGACAAATTGTAATTCTTAATGTCGATACTCCCATTAAGAATAATTTAAAACTAGAGAAAAGTGTTTAAGTTTGTAAACAATACCCATTTCAACAATTAATAGGAAATTTAATGTATTTAAGTGTCCTAACTCGCCCAGATATTTCTTATAGTGTAAGTTTTTTGAGTCAATTTAATAATTGTTATTCACTCATACATTGGAAACATGCAAAACGAATTTTAAGATATTTAAGCAAAACTAAATCTTATGGGCTTATGTTTACTAAAGATGCAGACTGCGCCTCAAATACTTTATATAGGAAACCTTATACAGATTTTTATTTTAAGCTTTCAGGGTCTATTATCTCATATGAATATAGAAAACAGTAGACTACAGCTTTGTCCAGTACATAAGCCCAATATATGGCGATAACTGAGGCTTGTAAAGAGGCTATATATTTAAAAACTTGTCGAATAAGAAAATCAGGGGGCTCAACAACTATTTCTAAGTCTACCTGGTATTTTGTCTATTGTCTATGTATTAAGAAAATAAACAGTTAGTCTTTCAACCATCTCCCGGCATGTTTTATTATGGATTGCCTTTGGGCACGGGGTCTGGGAAAGTCTCTTTTTCCGGCAGTCCTCCTCCATCCTGCCTCCCGCTGGGAGGATTTCCTTAGGCTGACGGCGTCCTAGGGCGAAGAAAAAAGAGGCCTAGCCCGAAGTAATGTGTGAAACAGTTCCAGGCTAGGGTCACTTGACAGGGGGGGGGGGGTGTGTTTAGTGGATAGTCTGGTAGCATGCGCTACTAGGAGTCCCACACTACGGGCGCAAATTGCCTTCACCCCCCAACCAAAAAAAAATAAATAAATAAAAATAAAAAATATTTTACTTACAGGTCGCAATTTTACTTTTCGAACTTAAAAAAATAAATGAAAACCATTAATTCGAGTTAATGGCGGGTATTTCTCACACCGGTGTTTAAACAACTTCGATCAGAGCGGACCGTTCGTCATAAGCCTGAAATCTCAACACGCACCTATAAAACCACGTTTCTTTCAGCTTTTTTTCGTATATTTCAGCTGATTGTCGCGGAAATTTTTATTGAAGTTGGGAATTTTATATGGCCGCGATTGGATAGTGTCCAAAAATATGTCCGGATAATACTGCAAGTTTTTATTTAAAAAAGTTCAAATCGCTTAGCAGAAAATATCAAAAGTGATTTAATTGTCGTGAATGGTGGCAAATGATTCATCGATAAGGTCAGTGTTTCGTTACAATTTTTTTGTACTCAGGAACGAAACGTCAGTTGTCGGGAAATTCGTTCCCGCTCTCGGTTGAAAAGAAAGGGGATGGTGCTGAGTTAATTTTTTTATTTATTTATAGAATTACCGAAAAGTGCAGAAAACAGCGTACGGCCATCAATATTTCTCTCCTCTTTTCCCTAAATTTACAATAATGCAAATAAAACCTCAACGGCAGTATGAATATACAGGAAAAATTTTGTAATGTGTACTAAGGTAATACATACTATAATAATCGATTTCTATAAATTATTCAGCTGTTTTGTGATACTAGCACTGAGTCACAAATATTCATAATTATTTCGTCATTAAATTAATATACAGTGCCGAGAAAAAGTGATGCAAAAACAAATATTTGAGAAATTTTTTGTATAAAGCTTTTCATATTGGCAAAACTAGTCAGTAAAAATTCTTTTGGTTTTTATTTTACCATTTATTTATTTCTAAGAATTCATGGAACAACAAAAAACAACACAAAAAATAACTATTTTATAAGAAAAACGTAAAAAAATAAATCAATTAGCTTCTGGCTACCGAGAAAAAGTGATGCAAAAAATCAAATCATGATCATCTTCTTTCAACTGTGGTAGGTATCCTAGTAAAATCAATGGTTTTTAATATTTGGTAGGATTTCCTTTCCTATCTATGATCGCTTGCAGCCTTCTTGGCATTGAAGAAACCAAATTCGCACAATATTCTTGAGTGATGTTGCTCCATTTTTCTATCATTCTTTCCTTAAGCACGGACTTACTGCGAATATTATGTACTGCTAGTCGACGTGACAGTTCTTCCCAAACATGCTCTATTGGATTGAGATCAGGTGATTGTGGAGGCCATTTTAAACAATTCGGAATATTGTAAAGCATCCACATTCGAGTTTGGTGGGTGGTGTGTTTTGGATCTTTGTCCTGCATAAATATGTAGTCCGTTCCTAAGTTCAGCTTTTGCACACTAGGAATAAGTCTTTTCTTTAAAATGTCGATGTAGACTTTGTGATCCATCGTTTTTTGTTCTATAATATGAAGTTCACCAACGCCATTGTACCCCACACCAAAATAGAGCCACCACCATGCTTAACTGTTCCTATCATATTTTTCGTGTCTAATTCCGTACGCGGCTTTCTACGCACTTTTGCTCGTCCATCGTGAGAAATCACATTAAACTTACTTTCGTCCGTAAATAAGACGCGTTTCCAAAAGTCGAGATCCTTATTTATATGTTCTTCGGCGAAATTCAATCTTTTTTTACGATTTATCTCGCTAACAAAACATTTTTTTCGCGGAACACAACACCGGTAACCTGATTTTCTCAAGTAGTTTCGCACTGTATGAACGGTAACATCTTTTTTTTACTGATTTTAATGTTGCGGTTATTTTCGTTGCTGGTATAAAAGGATCCCTCTTGACTTCACGTTCGATTATTCGCATATCACGTTCAGATAGCACTTTTTCCCTTCCGGAGCGCTTTTTGTCATCCAAAGTTTTGGTCTTGCAGAACCTGTCTTCAATCCTCCAAACTGTTGAAATGGGTCTGTTGACAATAGACGCAATCTCCTTGTATGGTACGGTCTGATTATGGAGCCGCAAAATAATTTTCCTTTTTTCTAAGGTGGTTTCTTTCCTCATCTTGAAGGGCTGCAAATTGATTAAACAATTATATTCATGGAACACTTTACCTAAATATTTATAAATTACTTTTCTTCACGAGTGTTTTTCTCTAACTAGCTCAAAGATGTATTTCCAATGACGAAAACTTCTGAAGACAGACTGCAATTGCCAGGCAAATGACGCATTTACATTAAAAAGCAATAATTGCATCACCTTTTCTCGGTTTATTTCGCCTCAAAATTTCATTTGGCAGTGCATACAAACTTTTAAAAACAGGTTTTTGGGGAAACCATGCTTAAATATCGTCTTGAATACATAGAACAATGTTATGAACCATCAATTTTGCGGATATTACTTTTGAGAACCTGGAAATTGGTTATCAAAGTTGAAATTGAGTGTATTTGCACATTTTTGCATCACTTTTTCTCGGCACTGTAATTACGGCAAAACGATATGATATGTGCCTTAATTTTATTAACTATGTATTTCCATAACAGAAAAAACGGAAATGTGAACGTCACAAGATAATTTCCCGAAGAATTGAGCAGTAAAATTTTGACACATTTAAGTGTTTGTGATATTTTTCAATTATTGTTTACTGAGAGTACGATTTATAAACAAAGTTCATATATGCTTTTATTAGTTTTGAGGCACATGTATATTTTATGGCACATCATAAAATTGAAAATAAACAGATTTTTCACCTATTCTCAGCATTTTATGAATGCCCATTTCATCTTCTCGCCTACGATTGAAAATTCGATAAAATTACGTGAACATGTTCCATATTAGACACGAAAGGAGCTGAAGATTTGAACAGTTGGTGAGGGGAAAAATTATCTAAATTAAATTTTCGGCCTCTCACGTCATGTGCACGGACAGAGCATCTCTTTTACCTTATATTTTCATCTATGGTGGTATGGTCATAGCAACAAGTGAGTCATATTTTGTTTCAAGCAGGCATTAATATTTGATTTTTTTACTGATACGTGATAATTTACCGTAGCATTTTTATTACATATGTCATGTAAGCACGAAAGTTGTATAGAAATTTTAAATTTCGAAAGAATCGCTGTGGACATCGCAGGACCCTTTCCCGAGTCTGAATGAGGAAATCGGTATTTAATCGTTGTGGCTGATTACTTCAGTAAGTGGCCAGAAGTCTGCCCAATTCCTAAACAGGAGGCAATTACTGTAGCGGAGCAAATCGTTTCACAGTGGGTTAGTAGATAGGCATATCCCGTGAGCTACATTCAGACCAAGGCAGAAACTTCGAGTCACAGGTTTTTGCCGAACTGTGTGGGCTGCTGGGAATACGGAAAACATGGACAACACCACTTCACCCCCAGTCCGATGGAATAAACATTTGGCCAAGATGGTTGATGAAATCAGAGAGATTGGGATCGACGCATTCCATTATTATTTTTTTTCTCGTGGATGACAGGAATCATCCACCAGAAGACTAATCCTCACACTCCAGAACAGAATGCACTCTCAGAAAGGTTCAACAGAGTTGTAGTTGAACGGGCTAGATGTTTATTGTTTGAAGCAGATCTCAATAAAAGTTTTTGGGGTGAAGCAGTTAATACTGCAGTATACCTAATGAATAGAACGTCAGCCGCCAATTTAGGCATGCTGACACCATTTGAGAAGTCGACAGGCGGGAAGCCAGACTTGAGCTTTGTCAGAATATTTGAAAGTAAAGTAATGGTGCATGTTCCCAAAGTGCAAAGAAAAAAATGGGATAAGAAGGCTGACAAATTAATTCTAGTTGGTTATCCGGATAACGTCAAAGGTTACAGATTATATAACCCCTAAACCAGAAAGATTACTACGAGCAGGAATGTCAGGAATGAGAAAGAAAACTCGGAGGCAGCTCAGTTAGTAGTAAATAATGAAGAAGAAAATGAAGAAAAACATCAGAAAACAGGCCAAAAATGTTAGAGAAAGTTGAAAACTCTGAGAAAGAGAGAATCGCGTCAGATAGTTGTAGATGTTAACGATCCTATATATATCTATGACCCATCAAGTTCCCGCGAAGATTCTCATCGATCGGTGTATGAAAGTGATGAGTCTACCTTAAAATCTATTTTAGAAGAAAATGTTCAAAACTTAGAGGAGCTTGATGAGCTGAAATCATGTGGTGAAGAACTGAGTTATGAAACAACAATAAATGGACCGGAGAAGGAACTGTGGGAACAGGCGATGACAGAAGAACTGAAGGCTTTTGATGATAATCAAGCATAGGAATTCGTTGACAGGAAAGGAGCTGATTGAGTAGTGCAGTGGCTAGACTGGTTGCGAAAGATTTAAATCAAAAAAGAAGGTGTGGATTATACCGAGACACACTCACCAGTGCTTCTTTACTCTACATTGACACTTTTATTTGCATTTAGCGTGAATTTTTTATTTATTTGCATTTAGCGTGTTTTAGGTTATCTTAATGAAAATGTATACATGTATGCTCCTCCTAATTTAGATTGTAAAGAACACTGTGTACTTAAATTAAAACGTGCAATTTATGGTTTGAAACAATCAGCCAGAGCTTGGTATATAAGAATAAATGTTTGTTTATTCAAGTCCAACTTTGTTAGGTCAAAATTACAACCATGTTTATATATAAAAAGGTGTGAAAAGTAGCTGATTATGATAGCAACTTTTGTAGATGCTATTTTCATGTTTTCTAATTGTCAAGATAAGGGAAATAAGAATAAGATTGTACTAATGCAAAAATTTACGATTAAAGACTTGGGACAGTTAAAACAATGTTAAGGCATGAGAATTCAAATGTATAAAAATGGTTGCATTTCACTGGATCAAAAAGATTTTGTGGATCTCATATTAAATAAATTTATTATGACAAATTGTAATTCTTAATGTCGATACTCCCATTAAGAATAATTTAAAACTAGAGAAAAGTGTTTAAGTTTGTAAACAATACCCATTTCAACAATTAATAGGAAATTTAATGTATTTAAGTGTCCTAACTCGCCCAGATATTTCTTATAGTGTAAGTTTTTTGAGTCAATTTAATAATTGTTATTCACTCATACATTGGAAACATGCAAAACGAATTTTAAGATATTTAAGCAAAACTAAATCTTATGGGCTTATGTTTACTAAAGATGCAGACTGCGCCTCAAATACTTTATATAGGAAACCTTATACAGATTTTTATTTTAAGCTTTCAGGGTCTATTATCTCATATGAATATAGAAAACAGTAGACTACAGCTTTGTCCAGTACATAAGCCCAATATATGGCGATAACTGAGGCTTGTAAAGAGGCTATATATTTAAAAACTTGTCGAATAAGAAAATCAGGGGGCTCAACAACTATTTCTAAGTCTACCTGGTATTTTGTCTATTGTCTATGTATTAAGAAAATAAACAGTTAGTCTTTCAACCATCTCCCGGCATGTTTTATTATGGATTGCCTTTGGGCACGGGGTCTGGGAAAGTCTCTTTTTCCGGCAGTCCTCCTCCATCCTGCCTCCCGCTGGGAGGATTTCCTTAGGCTGACGGCGTCCTAGGGCGAAGAAAAAAGAGGCCTAGCCCGAAGTAATGTGTGAAACAGTTCCAGGCTAGGGTCACTTGACAGGGGGGTGGGTGTGTTTAGTGGATAGTCTGGTAGCATGCGCTACTAGGAGTCCCACACTACGGGCGCAAATTGCCTTCACCCCCCAACCAAAAAAAAATAAATAAATAAAAATAAAAAATATTTTACTTACAGGTCGCAATTTTACTTTTCGAACTTAAAAAAATAAATGAAAACCATTAATTCGAGTTAATGGCGGGTATTTCTCACACCGGTGTTTAAACAACTTCGATCAGAGCGGACCGTTCGTCATAAGCCTGAAATCTCAACACGCACCTATAAAACCGCGTTTCTTTCAGCTTTTTTTCGTATATTTCAGCTGATTGTCGCGGAAATTTTTATTGAAGTTGGGAATTTTATATGGCCGCGATTGGATAGTGTCCAAAAATATGTCCGGATAATACTGCAAGTTTTTATTTAAAAAAGTTCAAATCGCTTAGCAGAAAATATCAAAAGTGATTTAATTGTCGTGAATGGTGGCAAATGATTCATCGATAAGGTCAGTGTTTCGTTACAATTTTTTTGTACTCAGGAACGAAACGTCAGTTGTCGGGAAATTCGTTCCCGCTCTCGGTTGAAAAGAAAGGGGATGGTGCTGAGTTAATTTTTTTATTTATTTATAGAATTACCGAAAAGTGCAGAAAACAGCGTACGGCCATCAATATTTCTCTCCTCTTTTCCCTAAATTTACAATAATGCAAATAAAACCTCAACGGCAGTATGAATATACAGGAAAAATTTTGTAATGTGTACTAAGGTAATACATACTATAATAATCGATTTCTATAAATTATTCAGCTGTTTTGTGATACTAGCACTGAGTCACAAATATTCATAATTATTTCGTCATTAAATTAATATACAGTGCCGAGAAAAAGTGATGCAAAAACAAATATTTGAGAAATTTTTTGTATAAAGCTTTTCATATTGGCAAAACTAGTCAGTAAAAATTCTTTTGGTTTTTATTTTACCATTTATTTATTTCTAAGAATTCATGGAACAACAAAAAACAACGCAAAAAATAACTATTTTATAAGAAAAACGTAAAAAAATAAATCAATTAGCTTCTGGCTACCGAGAAAAAGTGATGCAAAAAATCAAATCATGATCATCTTCTTTCAACTGTGGCAGGTATCCTAGTAAAATCAATGGTTTTTAATATTTGGTAGGATTTCCTTTCCTATCTATGACCGCTTGCAGCCTTCTTGGCATTGAAGAAACCAAATTCGCACAATATTCTTGAGTGATGTTGCTCCATTTTTCTATCATTCTTTCCTTAAGCACGGACTTACTGCGAATATTATGTACTGCTAGTCGACGTGACAGTTCTTCCCAAACATGCTCTATTGGATTGAGATCAGGTGATTGTGGAGGCCATTTTAAACAATTCGGAATATTGTAAAGCATCCACATTCGAGTTTGGTGGGTGGTGTGTTTTGGATCTTTGTCCTGCATAAATATGTAGTCCGTTCCTAAGTTCAGCTTTTGCACACTAGGAATAAGTCTTTTCTTTAAAATGTCGATGTAGACTTTGTGATCCATCGTTTTTTGTTCTATAATATGAAGTTCACCAACGCCATTGTACCCCACACCAAAATAGAGCCACCACCATGCTTAACTGTTCCTATCATATTTTTCGTGTCTAATTCCGTACGCGGCTTTCTACGCACTTTTGCTCGTCCATCGTGAGAAATCACATTAAACTTACTTTCGTCCGTAAATAAGACGCGTTTCCAAAAGTCGAGATCCTTATTTATATGTTCTTCGGCGAAATTCAATCTTTTTTTACGATTTATCTCGCTAACAAAACATTTTTTTCGCGGAACACAACACCGGTAACCTGATTTTCTCAAGTAGTTTCGCACTGTATGAACGGTAACATCTTTTTTTTACTGATTTTAATGTTGCGGTTATTTTCGTTGCTGGTATAAAAGGATCCCTCTTGACTTCACGTTCGATTATTCGCATATCACGTTCAGATAGCACTTTTTCCCTTCCGGAGCGCTTTTTGTCATCCAAAGTTTTGGTCTTGCAGAACCTGTCTTCAATCCTCCAAACTGTTGAAATGGGTCTGTTGACAATAGACGCAATCTCCTTGCATGGTACGGTCTGATTATGGAGCCGCAAAATAATTTTCCTTTTTTCTAAGGTGGTTTCTTTCCTCATCTTGAAGGGCTGCAAATTGATTAAACAATTATATTCATGGAACACTTTACCTAAATATTTATAAATTACTTTTCTTCACGAGTGTTTTTCTCTAACTAGCTCAAAGATGTATTTCCAATGACGAAAACTTCTGAAGACAGACTGCAATTGCCAGGCAAATGACGCATTTACATTAAAAAGCAATAATTGCATCACCTTTTCTCGGTTTATTTCGCCTCAAAATTTCATTTGGCAGTGCATACAAACTTTTAAAAACAGGTTTTTGGGGAAACCATGCTTAAATATCGTCTTGAATACATAGAACAATGTTATGAACCATCAATTTTGCGGATATTACTTTTGAGAACCTGGAAATTGGTTATCAAAGTTGAAATTGAGTGTATTTGCACATTTTTGCATCACTTTTTCTCGGCACTGTAATTACGGCAAAACGATATGATATGTGCCTTAATTTTATTAACTATGTATTTCCATAACAGAAAAAACGGAAATGTGAACGTCACAAGATAATTTCCCGAAGAATTGAGCAGTAAAATTTTGACACATTTAAGTGTTTGTGATATTTTTCAATTATTGTTTACTGAGAGTACGATTTATAAACAAAGTTCATATATGCTTTTATTAGTTTTGAGGCACATGTATATTTTATGGCACATCATAAAATTGAAAATAAACAGATTTTTCACCTATTCTCAGCATTTTATGAATGCCCATTTCATCTTCTCGCCTACGATTGAAAATTCGATAAAATTACGTGAACATGTTCCATATTAGACACGAAAGGAGCTGAAGATTTGAACAGTTGGTGAGGGGAAAAATTATCTAAATTAAATTTTCGGCCTCTCACGTCATGTGCACGGACAGAGCATCTCTTTTACCTTATATTTTCATCTATGGTGGTATGGTCATAGCAACAAGTGAGTCATATTTTGTTTCAAGCAGGCATTAATATTTGATTTTTTTACTGATACGTGATAATTTACCGTAGCATTTTTATTACATATGTCATGTAAGCACGAAAGTTGTATAGAAATTTTAAATTTCAACATTAGTTCCGACTACCGACAGTGTTTAAGTACATACGTGTCGCCATATCATGGTTTCTGTGATGTAAAATGACTAACGAAGCAAAAAATATAGCTTCAACTTTGTTTTTCGGAAAATTTTCTTTATTTCGGTCTTCCAATTGGATAAGACTAGCGAAGCAAAAAAGTTTTTTTCAGAGATTTTTTATTTTGCGAGCTTTTAATTTGATAAGACAGGAAAGCTGAATCGTTTCTGTGTTTTTCAGGAGAATTCATTTTTTACGGTGTTCTAATCAGTGGAACTAAAAAAGACGAAACGGTTCCAATGTATGTTGTAACTGGGCATGAATGTTTTTTCTTGTGCTTGATGATTTAGGACCCTTGAAAGGAAAACAAAATGATTAATTATTTTGAGTGTTTAAAAAAAAAATCGATGCAAAAATGCAAATCGAACATTGAGGAAACTATAAATTGAAACGAAGACATGATGTTTCATGTTGTTCCTTTGTACGATCTATTTGCTACAAACAAAAATGAATGTTCATTTCCCGAGCGAACGTCGCCTTTCTTTAAGATGCTGCTACGCATGTGTGATGGTTCAACTTTTTTTTACACACCACTTTGTTTGAAGAAATACAACACGTACATAACGATATACATAACAGCTTCCGGTTCGTCTTGAACAATCGACGTTTAGATTAATCAGGTTTTTATAACCCAGGGCAATCATTGTGTTGCATGAAAATTAACTGCATAAAGTCCTGAAGTTTGGCTAATATTTTTAATTATGTATTTTAAATATACAATTAATATACGTTTCAAATTAACCCTTTGTTGTCGGCAAATAGCCGCCCAAGCCTTTTTACCGTTGCAGACGCGTATCGGCATATAATCGCCCAATTTGAACATAGGTGGTTGCTTCGAAGTATATCATACAAAGGTCGAATATAAAACGTGTTTAATTATAATATACAAATATAACGAATACAAAATTTGTTTTTTTTTATGATTTTGCTGGATCTTATGAAAAAGTTATTTAAATAAAGCTTTAGTTTTTTTATAACGCAACCGTGCGACGTGAACATTTTCTTTATTGCGCGCTCCAATACCTGTCGTCCACAGCGACGCTCGCCCGTTGACTCTCGCTCCGTCCGCGAAACCATGACTACTACGCAACCTATCGTTGTTGTTGAATAATGTGTTTGAAGAAAATTAACTCAATCAATACAAAAGTAAATGCTATTGGTCGATCATATGGCATATGCTGATTGTAGTTCGGAGTACGCCGATAAAATAAGAATTCCAAGTCGATTGACAGTATACGTGATTTGAAAACGACACGCGCTGAATAAATAGCAACGGTATGGGTTAGCTCCCACATTCCTATTTCCCGAAGTGCCACTTAATGCAAATAGCTTTAATGTGAATGATATACGAAGAAAACAGTTTAGTGTCACCAACGACACTGGAGTAGTATCACCACTCCATTGTAGTAAACAGAACTCTCAAGTACGATCACGCTGGCGAAAATGTTCTGGAAAATCACTGAACAATGTGCAAGGATATTGATTGGTACCACTGAGAATTTAGATTATGTCATACTCTCCAAGGGACAACAACTTGTGATACATCAGCATATTCAAACTTCACATTTGATAAAGTGCTGAAAAGCCATGAATTTTATTCAGAAAGAAAAGTGATACCAAAATATGCGATAATTTAAAGTTTATACCTGATTAAAAGAGCGTTGATTTTGGCGTCGACGTAAGAACACTTTTTACAACCATTACTATTAAAATAAAATTATATCTTCATAACCATTACAATAACCAACAGTAGCTTTCGCCAGCTCACCAAAAATAATTTTTTTTAGTTTAAAGATTTTGTAGTATCAATATATTCTGATGAAATTAATAAATATAATTATCTTAAGTAGTATTTTACCTGTTCCGGGCCTTCCATCTTTGACATAGCTGAAAGTATTGTTTGCATTGGACATACATGAATACAAGGCCACCAATTAATCCTACTATAACAACGGCAAGTTTAGTCCAGAATGGCCAGCCTGGAGTAAAAATAAATAAAACTGTACTTTATCATAAATTTTCCACTGTTCTCGTTTTTGCATACCAATTAGTCCTCGCTTAAACTCTTCTGTAGCTCTTTCCATAAGAACGCACAAAGACCAAATTACGCAAAAAGCAGCAGTACAATGAAACAACACGGCACAACACAATCGTCGCCTTTCTACGCCCGTCATATCAAGACTTCTCCACTAAACAATAAATATAAGTAAGGATATGTACCGAAGATTATGTTTATAGGAATATACCTCATTCAATGGTTTTATTTTAGTGTGGATCACGAACGGAAATTTACATAACTCACAAAAGTTTGTTTCCGATGCGGTAAGCCATTGCTGAAGACAGCTTTGATGTACATGTTTTAAACTCCCTGAACAGTGGCATGGAGTGAGCAGAGGATTATATATTTCACTCTCACAGTGGCAAATTCGACAGAAATCTCCACTGATTTCAGAACACCGGCTACTATCGGATCCACAGCTATACAGTTAATACAAAGTTTAAATAAAAATTATCAATGAACGTTGTTACCTTCAGGGCTTAGGTATCAAGTAGTCAATAAGCTTGTTTGAAAAGACCATCAAATACATTAAAATATCTAAATTTTTCCTAAGGTACAAATTGACAGCCATTTGATTTTATTAATATTGAATTTAGTTTTTTTATTTCAGCCGTTGCGGTCACACGTCGGAATAGTAACTTAACGGTCACAGGGCGTCCAGCGGACCCCACACATTAAAACAGTTCTCATTTGTATACGCTATTATGCATAAACTTGAATCTTGTACCAAACTTCAATTCACCTTTTCTTCTGAGTAATCAATCCAATAACTTTTTTAATGACTTTACAATACTCAAAAAGCGTTAAACAGAAGAAAATATGAAATTGAACTTTTTTTACAAAAAAGGAGTAAAAACTTTAATTTCTACCTTTATCTTTCTACGACTTGCATCAAACTTGACCGTTTGCCAAGACTGAATCAGGAAAGAAGTACATGTTGGTAGTTACGTACAAGTGCAAACAGCAGATGCAGTTTGAATTATATATTAAGAATAAATTTATACATGATTTTAGAGGCAGTTGCTATGTATGTGAATTTTATTTGTAACATGAAATGAACAATTAAAAAATCTGATATTAACTTTTTTTCAACTTTACAAAACTGCATTCTTGTGAAATTCTGTAATTGAGAAATTCTATCGCCACTTGTTTAAAAAGTTTCGGTTTAAATGTTATATTCGAAAGTCGTAAATCGCTCATGACCTAATAACAAGACGCTCAACCTCTTAATTGGAGGAGTCCAGACTTTGAAATGTAAGTCTATCCAAACACGATTTCGGTTAAAGAAATAATACGAAATTAGGAAGACGACGATATTGCAAATGGATATAAAGACTTGATATAGTATGCTTGTAGAGTCGTCCATTCGGCTCAATTTATTTTTCGATGAAAGTTTGTTTTTAACGCTGGGTTGTCAACTATAGACCGCGCATCAAATTTTTGGGGAGAATTTGGGTACGATATACAAATTTCATAATCCGCTAGACACATAACATAATGTTCCACAAAGATTATTCCGCTTTCACTGCGGCAAGCTTTGTTTAACGGTTATAACCAAGTTTTTTTAAATTAGAATTCTTAAAGCTATGAAATTTTTATCTCTTGCAATTCTTTATGTTTAACAGTTTTTAACCCATTTCCTTCCTCTGTTGCGTACACGCAACATGACTTTTCCAAAAATTAATATGTGCCGTGTGTGTGAGATAACACCAAAAATTTTTTTTTTGTTTGGAAGGTATAACTTTAGGCTTCCTTCTTCTCCATATTCCGACCACATGCAAAAAACACACTGACACACACACTTTCGTATGTGGACACACCTTTTTTGGACAAATTTTGAATCGCACACTTAAAATTATTGAATGTAAATTCTTTGTCTTATCAACATGAAAATATGTTGACAAAAAAAAACAAAGAAAAATTATAATTAGTTCATGACGTACCCAGATGTATTGTGCGTGTTCCAGATGAGTCTGAAATCTGTGTTGCGTGTACGCAACGCTGGAGCATTGCTCGACAAATGAATTCGACATTGCCATCGACACGTACGTGTTTCTTTGGCGTGTTTTCTATACGTCATTTGTTATTTTTTTTTTCTTTTTATGCTTTGTTTTTGTTCACTGGATAATTCTGCCTTTTTTGCTACCTTTATTTGTGTTATTGTAGTGAATAATTATAGACAATGTAACAATCGTCGCATTTGTTCTTTATTTTCTACCTCTGACCTTTGCTCCACAACTGGAGCAACACTCGGGCGGGTCGTGTTCGATTTTGCATGTGGTCCTTACCACTGTGAGGTTCGACTCCCGCCGCCAGGTGGCTGCAGCGCTCTTGCGCTCACACAAAATAGGACGCTGGGAAATTTATAAGTAGCGCGTCGAAGTCAATTATAAACATATACCAGTTATACCGGTTGTAACTTATATTATTGTTACGCGGGACAAATGGCAGCGAGATCTTTTCGTAGTCAAAGAGAATTGGCGCGCATCGTGAATCAGTGCAGTGAGAATGAAAATGATGAAGAAGGGATCGTGTTGAACCAGAACCCGAAAATCATTTACATTCCTCCGTCAACTGTAGATGCATTGAGCGATGAAGAGCTAATTGATGATGAGAATTTGGTCGACATTGATCCAACTCTCGAAATCGCTGGTGAGGTTGAGGTACATTATGATTCAACTGGGCAAGACTTTTCTGGTCCTTCAACGAGCACGGATCGTGCGGAAAGTGCAGGACGCGCGTACACGGCGGAAGCCCAATTCGGCAAACCAACGTGGAAGAAAGTCAAACAGCATTCATTAAAATTCCCGGAGATAGACGAAGAAGTTGTGACTCCTCTACAGGAAAATATCGTTCGTGATCATAGTAAGTGCTTTAGTAATTTCGAAATTCTCGAATTATGTAATTCCATTCCTAATTTTGTCTTCCTTTTAGCCAGCAAAACTCCATTAGAACTGTTTCGGATATTTTTGGACGACGAAATCATCGACATGATCCTTTCTAACTCAAACATCTACTTTCAACAAAAAAATATCATTTTCACCACCACTCGGCAACAAGTTTTTCGCTTTATCGGGATTCTCTTTCTTTCTGGCTACCACACACTTCCTCAGATCGAGCACTTTTGGTCGGTTCAGCCAGATCTTGGACTGCCAATCGTGAAACAGTCGATGACTAGATACGCTTTTCGAACACTGAAATCGATATTGCATCTGATGGACAACAATCGCATAGACAAGTCAGACAGATGCGCCAAAGTTCGACCCCTGATCGATCTTTTGAACAAGAAGTACAAGCAAGTTGGGATTTTCGCTGCGCATTTATCGATTGATGAACAGATGATTCCGTATTTCGGGCGACATAATTGCAAAATGTTTATAAGAGGGAAGCCCATTCGCTTCGGCTTCAAATTATGGTGCCTCTGTTCCGATTCAGGATATCTTTTCCATGCCATTCCATACGCTGGCAAAGGAAGTTCATTCGACAAAAACATTGGACTCGGTGCGTCAGTGATTCTTTCTATGATCGAATCCATCGAAGATCCAGAGATTCATGCATTTTACTTTGATAACTTCTTTATGTCATATTATTTACTCTGCTTGCTGAACGAGAAAAAGATTCGGGCAATCGGCACTGTGAGATCAAACCGGCTGAGAGGAGCGAACAGTATACTTGCAACAGGGAAAAGTCTGAAGAAACATTCGTACGACCAGTGTTTCGAAAAAACCAACTCGATATCGGTCTGTCGCTGGCAGGACAATTCCGAAGTAACAGTCGCTTCAAACTTCATCGCAGCTAAGCCAACACAAAACGCCTCCAGATATTCTCGAGAAGAAAAAAAGATGATTACGACCGCTCAACCTCGAATGATATCCGAATACAACAAACATATGGGAGGAGTAGATTTGCATGACAATGCTGTCTCCAACTACCGAATCGCCATTCGGGGTAAAAAATGGTGGTGGCCACTGATCACGAACTGCCACAACACCGCTTCAGTGAATGCTTGGAAGATCCACTGTCTCATCGCTAAGAAGGAAAAAACCAAATCTCTCAGCCAACTTGAATTCAAATCGGAAGTGACGCGAGCTCTATTGACGTTTGTTGAGAAGCAACCATCAGAAGCAGAAGATGTGGAATTGGAGTCAGATGCTGAAGAGGCAGAGAGACCAAGAAAACTTCCAAGAATCAATGTCCGAGAACACGTCATCAATGAGAATCCACAAAAACGACGATTAAGGTGTGTTCAGTGCCACTCGCAAACGATTTATCAGTGCAAAAAATGCAATGAAGCATTGCACGTGAAGTGTTTCGATTTTTATCATGAGTTGAAATTCTGAATTTCATTTTATTTTCTTTTGTTTTACTTTATTTTTCGTGATTTTATTGCTTTCATGTGATTTTTGGTAATTTCTAATACAATAAATCATCTTGAATGACACAATTATTCAATTCTGCTTCATTCATCCTAGACTATTCTACTTGTCGATTGATGCGCCAGCGTTGCGTACACACAACATGCCGCCACGGCATTCCTAGGCATCGGAAAAACATGTAATATTGCAAATAAGTTTTTTAAGATAAACATTACGCCTCTATATTGATTTCATTTCAATAAAAAATTTTTTCACGAAAACGGCGAAAATGGGTTAAGATGACTGAATTTTTTTATGAAGTCAGTGGAATGCAGTTGTATGGATATAATAATATCCATAATTGATAATGTTTATGCTTATTTCCATGATAATGTTTAACTCAATCATATTCAAGAAATGAGATGGCTTTAACATGCCTCACCCTCCAAGTTCTGTACTGAACTGTTTCGAAACAAAAATTCAATAGAAGTAATGAAATGAATCTAATTTTTCTAAAAGCCTAAAATATAATCACTTATTCTTTAAATCATTATCCAAAGAATTAAGTGCCACGCAATCCGATAAGCATTACCAATCAATATGCTGGAGGACCGGTAATATGGCTTACACTGAATACAATGTGGACCATCAGCAAATAACGAGATATATGTTAAGTCCTCGAGATATAGTTTTTATTTATACTAATTTAATTTTTTTCACAACCGCCATAATATTAGATAAAACTAGAAAACAGATAAACGATTCAGAAGACATTATAATATTAACTATCATACATAATTATGAAACGACGACGCAATTTGGCAGATTCCGAGAATACAAACTCATTCAAAAGAACCAACTAAAAAATATGTGAGAAGAACGAGTACATCGAGCAAGCACTAAGGCAGTTGCGAAATTTGCAAAAAGGAATCAAAAAAATTCTTTCAATGAAATTTTATGCGAACGGCTCCATTTAATTTAATTTAAAAAATGTTTACAATAAACGAATTGTACAGGACGATTTGGTTATGCCAGTTTTAGCTTACAAGGATAGAAAATGCTGCGTGTAGTATACATCAACATAGAGGGGCCTGATTTAAGACAAAAAACTGTGTGCCGACTGGTAAATTTATGATACCAATTTATGATTATAGACTTCATCTATGAACAAACTTATTTTATCACCACCGTTGAGCTGTCTGGATAAATTCTTTTGTAAGTATTGTGGTTTCATTTTTCCTTAATGCACGCGAATTGATAACTGAGATGTGAAGAACGAGTGGAGGCAGCTAAATTTCATCGGCCAATTCGATAACCGGGTCGTCTACACTCCAGGTGAGGTGGGTCAAATTTGCGACGTTCTTTTTACCAGTGACGCGCCGATTCACGACGAGCAGCCCCCTAATCTTCTCACCTGCCCGCCTCGGTGGTCGTATAGCGTAAAATAGTGAGCAACGGGTTCATCATCCCCGTATTTGCCGCTTTCACTTAGTCGACGACCATTCGATACGGTTCATTGTCTGTCAACCGAATGGTCGAACCACGACTAAACGACAGCATTCAACAAAAACATCTTCTAAGTTACACTGGGACGTGCCATACCAAAAGCATAGCGTAAGAACAAACAGCGATAACACTCCGACCATCGACCAATCTAACGGATTTTGCAGAATTGTATGAGTGTTAGTAAAAATATTTATTTATTGCTCGTTTTGTTTACAAGCGCAATGTAAACAAATAGTCAAAATAGAGAAAAATAAACATTTTTACGAACACCAATGAAATTCTCCAGAATTTTTTGAATACCGTTAGATCGGTCGTTTGTTCGGAGTGTTAGCGCTGTTTTTGTTTACGCTATGCCAAAAGTCCCAAGAGCATCGGCACAACAGAGCCGTACTTGGCACCTGACCACCACTTCGAATATATTCATTAAAATCTCATCAAGATGTATCCACTCAAAAATTATAAACACTTCCTCATCATCGTCGACCGATAATCTCGTTGGCTGCAAGCAATCCCTGTACAAGACACTATCGGTTCAACGATTGCTCGAGCCACCTACGACAAATGAATCCCCTTTTCTGGCATTCCACACGGATATCCTATCATTATACAAGAACTTAGACTAAGGCTATCAATTTGCGGCCGAGCTGCACCGAGCTTTGGGGACCCACCAAGTTCACACCACGCTATATCACCCCCAAGTCAAACGGGATAGTCGAACGTATGTATCGCTTTCTCAATGTCTCCCTCCGCAACATTCGCGCAAATTTAAATACCGCACGGAAAGATCAGCAGCACAAGCTGCTGACAACCGTTCCTCGCGGCATGTGAACTACCTTTAAGGAGGGCTTGCAAACATCAGTAGCCGAAGTGGTCTTTTGAACATCTCTTGGCATCTCAATGACATTGACGCAAACCTTAGGTGCCCGTTCAACGGAATGCAGCCAGTCCCTACATACAAGCGCAGTGATCAATCTCTATTTGTCTTCCGGGACCTAGCCAGCTGTGAATTCGTTTGCCGCTGCAACAGTCATACTCGGACTACACTTAATCACTATAAGGATTCACACACCCACCTTCGTCATTGATGTCAGCGGCAAAGCTAAGGTTCTTGCAATCGAGCATGTGAAACTGGCTTACCTATTAGTATTTCACCATTCAGAGTACCCGCCTGTGAAACCACCCCCACAATTGCATAGCACCTTCTAACCAGCCATAACTCCGAGGGGCCCCTCAGAGATACTAACATCTTTTGTAGAAAATAAAGGAAGCTTTAAAATTAAACGACGTGGATAAATGGAGATCACGATGGCTACGTTTGTAAGCTTAAATATATGGAGCCATTCATTTATGATCTAAGACGATCTAGTGGGCGGAAGGTTTTCCATGTCTAATTTTGTCTTACGTTGGAATGTGCTGGAGTCTTGATGTAAGGTCAAAAATACGTAAAATTAAGATTATATTTCAAAAATCGCGGGCAACCGTACGATTCCTGAGTGGCGCTTTGATGCGTATAGGTAAACATTGCCCATAGCAACGGATCCACGCCTCTCGGGAACTATATAGCACGCAACAGTGCCAATAGAGAGAGAAATACAGACATTTCAGTTCAAATATTCACAAAATTAAAAACCGAAATAGTTCAAGAATAAGGGTATATTGTGGCTTGTATGTCTGGAACTTTACTTTTCGTATTTGAATTAATTTGCAAATATCACTAAGAAGAATGAACTGAACTTTTTCTAAAAGAATTATTTTTGTGCTCGAAACCGCTAGAAAAATTATTTATTCTACGTAGCGCTATTTGCTGATCGGGTCTGTGCAACATTTAACATGTAAATAAGGCTAATAAAATCAAACAAATTTAAAAACATGATTTTTAATTTGATTGTCAGTTGACATCTTAATACCAAGCTAATGTAAAAAGATGAGCTATTCCATACTATGATTCGACGTTAAGTTGTATTTAGTTCCCTAGTTAGTGATTCTTGTTATTCTCGCGCTCTTTGGCTTGCAGAAGTCGGTCGAGTGTCGAGTGATAGGAAGACATAAGACGTCTGACGATTTCGATAAAAAATTCAACTTTGGGTGCCGTAACGAAAAAAACAGGATATTCAATTAGAAGTCAATCTGCTTGCCTCAAAAGAGGAGGTCAATTCTACTTGATTCAGAACTGTGACCGTTGGTCGTTTTAAATATAGAGTCGACTCAAATTAGTGTCTGGAGTTTTGTTGTCTTGATAACTTCGTTTCACGCGTCGATTATAGCTGCCAGCCACAGATGAACTCGTACAGCCGAGTTTCGATGGCCATGATACGAACGTGCATAACCGAATGCCGACTTTAGTCAACAGCCAAGAACTTTTCCGTTATTACTGATACTGCAGAGTGTACGATAATACGTTATATATTTGGGATTAAAACACTAGTATAAGTTGAATCCCTTTATTTTGAATAAACTTATTGTTATGGCTTCTGGCAATGCCGGGATAAGAAGATGATGATATGGATAAGATATCCCCGGTATGAGCCTTCGTGAGAAGCGAGAAGAACGGCTTAAGGAAATTTTAGTAAGTTTGCCGTGTTTTTGGTTGGCAAGTGAAGACTTGTCGCGGCATTAACTTTTGTTTCCGACGCGAAAAATGCGTCGGGACGTTTCGAGTTGCCACAGTCACTCCCTCCCCAATGACCTTCGCACGTGTTGAAGGGAGTGAAAATGTGACTCTCTTGTTGACGGTAGTAGGTGTTTGGTGCTGATGTTCCGGACTGCTGCGCTCTGGTTGAACAACTTGAGAGGACGGCGAAGGTAGAGGTGCAATCGACTGTGGGGGCGATTGGCAAAACTGAAGCGATTGAGGCTGTTGTGGGGGTAACTGGATCTCGGATTGTTCCAGATGAGCCGGTTTGAGATGATCGGTGGAGAGAGTTTTGGCGACACCGTTTACGTCTACGACATAGGTACGGTCGCTAACCCTTTCGATGACTCGGTGTGGTCCGGAGTACGGCTGGTCGAGCGGCTTTTTGATGGAGTCGATGCGGCGGAAAACATACTCGCAGGTAGCCATGTCCTTGAAGACAAAAGGACGGTGTGTGATGTGTCTGGCAGCAGGGACGGGGCGGATGGCTTTAAACAGGCGGCGGAGGTCTGTCACGAAATCCTGAGGGCTGCTGGAAATTGAGGAACGAGAAATTCGCCTGGGATCCGTAGTGACGTGCCGAAAACCATCTCCGCAGGGGAGGCTTGAAGGTCCTCCTTAAACGTTGTGCGCAAGCCTAACAAAATGGCCGGAAGTGCTTGCGGCCACGGTGTCTCGGGAACGCATTTTAAGGCAGCCTTGAGTGTGCGGTGCATACGTTCCACCATACCATTGGCCTGTGGGTGGTACGGTGTGGTATGCACGTGGTTGGTCCCCAAGAGGTGGCAGAGTTGACTTAAAAGGGCAGCTTCAAATTGGCGCCCTTGGTCTGAGGTGATCTCCTTAGGTGTACCGAATATGCTGATCCAATGGTCGAACAATGCTCTGGCAATGGTACTTGCCTTAATGTCGCGCACTGGTATGGCTTGAGGCCAGCGCGTGTAGCGATCGATGATGGTGAGGCAGTTTTCGAACCCCTCACATTCGGGAAGCTTAATGAGGTCTACGTGGATGTGGTCGAAACGCCCATCCGGCGTCTTGAAACTGCCCAGCTCGGCGCGGTTGTGGCGATGCACCTTCGAGAGCTGGCACGGTACACATTGCTTGGCCCACCGCAATACGTCCTTCCGAAGGCTTGGCCAAAAGAACTTAAGCGCTACGCGCTTTGCGGTGGCACGGCCACTGGGGTGTGAAAGATGGTGGACTGTGTCGAAGGCTTGTCGGCGGAGCGTGACTGGCAAGTATGGCTTGAGAGTCCCGTTGAATTCAACACAGTGTACGGGATTGCCGTCCAATTCCAATTGATGCAGCTTGAGTCGAGGGCTCAATAAGAGGTGCGGTAGTTGGTCATCAACAGCTTGGGCTTCACTGATAGCTCGGGTGGTGATCGTCGCGGGTATTTCAACCGTTTCTACGCGTGAAAGTGCGTCAGCAACGATGTTGTTGTCACCTGGTGTAAACTTCAACTGAGTATCGAATTGGCTTATGAAGTCTAGCTGTCTGCTTTGGCGGGGCGAGGCTTTGTCCGATCGTTGCGCCAGGGCAAAAGTGAGCGGCCGATGGTCAGTGTAGGTGACAAAGTGCCTTCCCTCCAGGATGCGTTGAAAGAATTTGATGGAAGCGAAAATTGCCAGGAGCTCGCGGTCGTACGTTGAGTAGCGCTGCTCGGTTTCGGAGAGCTTCCTCGAGAAAAACCCCAGCGGTATCCAAGTTCCGTCATTCTGCTGCTGGTCCAAAGCTGCGCCGATGGCGGCATTGGATGCGTCAGTGCGGAGAGCCAAAGGATGTGAAGTCGAGAGAAAAGCTGACGTAGCTGCTGCGGTGATGCCTTGTTTGCAGCGTTTGAAAGCGGCTTCGGAGGCGGGTGTCCAAGTAACTGGCGCTTTCTTGGTGTTGCAACCTTTCAGCATTTCTGAAAGTGGCGCTTGTAGCTCGGCCGCATGTGGTATGCAGCGGCGATAGAAATTAAGCATCCCAAGGAAGCGTCTCAGCTGCGAGGAGTCAGCCGGCTTGGGAAAATCTGTGATAGCCTGTGTTTTTGGAGCTGGTGGTCGGAATCCTGTTTTGCTTACTTGATAGCCGGCAAAAACAACCTCGGGCAGGCCGATTTGACATTTTTCCCAATTGGCTTGGAGCTTGGCGGCTTGCAAGATGGAGAGAAGCTGGTCAAGGTGATGTTGGTGATGATCGTGACTGGCAGAGAACACCAAAATATCGTCCTGGTAGACACGTACGAAGTCAAGCTTTCTCAACAAGTGGTTAAGGGTCCGCTGCATCGTTTGGGCCGCATTCCGAAGCCCCAAAGGCATACCTAGGAATTCAAAAAGCCCGAAGGGCGTAGTGACCGCCGTTTTTTCGATGTCTTCGGGGGCGACGGGGATTTGATAAAATGCACGTTGAAGGTCGATGACCGAAAATATCAAACCGTTGGCCTCTTGGATCAGATCCTCAATGATAGGTAATGGGTAGCGGTCGGGGCGAGTTTGGGTGTTGAGCTGGCGGTAGTCTCCAGTGGCACGCCAACGACCACCGTCCTTGGGTACCATGTGGAGAGGGCTAGCCCATTGGCTCGATGATGGTCGAATAACACCCCGCTCCAGAAGAAAATCAAATTCTGCTTTTGCAGCGGCGAGGCGTTCTCCTGTGAGACGACGTGGTCTTGCGAAAACCGGTGGGCCTTGAGTGATGATCTGATGGTGAACTGGAAGGTCAGCAATCGAAGCTAATTCGCCGGGTTTCAGAGGCTTCCTTGAGTATTTGGCAATGATCCTTTTGAATACGTCTTCAACGTTGTTTGCAACGCTGAATGTGTTGGCGATGGTGCTAACACTGTGTACTGGTGGAGCTGGGCCAATGTCGCAGGATGTGGAGAGATTTGTAAGGTCATCTAGAAGGCGTTGATTGCGGAGGTCAATAAGTAGACCATGATGTTTTAGAGCATCGGCTCCAAGGATAGCCGTCTGGACATCTGCAATCACAAATGTCCAGCGAAGTGGGCGGCGCAACCCAAAGTCCAACGTGAGTTGTTGGGTGCCGAAGGTGGCGATAGGCGTGCCATTGGCTGCTTGTAGCTCGAGGTTTTGCTTACGAAGAGGTCTTGCGATGTGGTGTCTCGGGATGATAGAGAGAGCGGATCCGGAGTCCACCAGAAAACGAAATTTGCTGGTGCGGTCGGAGACGTAGAGGCGTTTTTCCGAGGTGTTGCCGGCGGTGTCCGCTGAGTACAGCGCCGGCGATCCTAGTTTTCCAAGCGCCTAGTTGTGGTATCTGGAGCTTGGAACGCGCAGGGTTGCTTGCATCGCATCGCAAGGGCGCCGTGCTTGCTGTGGTACCAGCAATGTCCCGTACGACGATCTGGTCCAGGAGTGGTGGAGCGTGCTCGTCGTTGGTTCGCGTTACTTGATGAGTGCTCCCGCAACGCGTTGGCATTGGCCTTTGGTTGATGGAGCGCTTCGCGAGTCAGGGTGGTCAGTTGTGTGATCGCTAGACGCAGGGCAGCTAATTCGACCGCAAAATGGTCCACGGAACTGCGTGGTGAGGAGATGCCGGATGATGGTGTTGTTGCGCGCGTTGTTGATTGAACTGAAGTGGCCATCACTGTTGGGCCCATCTCGTGTGCTTCATCCGCAACAGCGGCAAGCTCCTCCAATGTTTGATTTCTAATTAGCAATAGCATGCGCCGCGTTTGCTGGGGCAGGAGATCAAGCCACCTGACCCGAAGAACATCGTCGCTAACGCGCGTGCCAGCCAGAGAACGCATATGGCGCAGTAGCTGTGAAGGTCGTCTGTCCCCAAGCTGAACGCCTGTGAGCAGCTTATGCAGCTGAGCATCAGGCGAATCAGTGAGGCGAGAGACGATGGCAGCTTTCAACGCCTCGTATCGGTTGCGCTCCGGTGGCGCACGGATGATGTCTGCTACCTCTGTGATGGTGTCGTGGTCCAAAGATGATACCGTGAGGTGGTATTTAGCTGCGTCGCTCACCACCTTATGGACCTGAAACTGGGACTCCACCTGAAAAAATCACAGTTCAGGGCTGGCGCGCCAAAAGGACGGCAGCCTGCATTGGCTGATGGCGTTGATCTCCTGAGCCTGTGGTAGGCCTTCGATAGGTGGCGCTGGGGGTGCCTGTTGAGGGAGAGGAAACTCGCCGCTCTCTTCGTTTTGCCCGTGCACCATGTTGCTGTTTGCTGCTTGTTGTCGGGGTCACCACTTTGGGATTAAAACACTAGTATAAGTTGAATCCCTTTATTTTGAATAAACTTATTGTTATGGCTTCTGGCAATGCCGGGATAAGAAGATGATGATATGGATAAGATATCCCCGGTATGAGCCTTCGTGAGAAGCGAGAAGAACGGCTTAAGGAAATTTTAGTAAGTTTGCCGTGTTTTTGGTTGGCAAGTGAAGACTTGTCGCGGCATTAACTTTTGTTTCCGACGCGAAAAATGCGTCGGGACGTTTCGAGTTGACACATATAATTAAAGGCCGAAATACAATGCTGCGAGACGACGATGCGAGAGCGCGACGAGAGTCTCGCAGCAAATGTCAAGCAGTTTTTGTAACATGCGTTTGTATACGACATCGTACAATGGTTGCGATGCGTTAATGCGAGACGAGAAATATTCGGAAAGACGAAAATTACAACTTACAACGAGGTGCGAGACGTTTGTCGGATGCTCTATGGCGCTTAAATGAAATTTGAAAATTTAAACGCCTTAATTGCTTTTTAAGTAGGAGGTTTATTCGGAATGAATTTTAAATGAAAATTTCGTGCATGAAATGCACGTGCATTGAGGCTATTATTTGCCAAACGAAGGAAAAAACCTAATTCAAAAATTTTGAAAAATCAAAAATAATTTTAATCAAAGTACATTCAAACCGTCACCAATTTGATATTTGTCATATGAACATTATTCTTCCTCGCATCGCGTGCATTGTAAATTGAATGCGTTGCGCGACGACGAGCGAGAATCGCATCGCGCTCTCGTATCGCCGTCACGCAGTATTGTATCTGGACCTTAATGCGTTACATCGAATTATTTCGAATTTGTATCAGGACGGTTTTGTTTGTGTATTTATTCAGCAGCAGAGCCGTCCTCTCCGCGAGGCGTTCTCTTCATCTGATGAAAAAATATCATTGTTGGTTAGGCTTCGAGGAGCGCTCCACGCTTTTTGTTCCGCATAGTTTTTCCGACGTAAAGAAGGTCGAGTGACGATCGGTGAAGATAAATTGCTCAAAAACGCGTTTGTTTGTGCCAACATTCCACGCTTCTTATACCACGCACGTCTAGACAATTGAGTAATAAGAATAATCTTCGTTTGCTTACATGCCACCTGCACTGCAACGCCAGTTGCATTTATCTGCGAGTCCAAAACTTTTAGTAAAATTAGAAGTCACAAATCCGCCTAGAAATAGCCACTGAACCGAATCCTGTAAAAGTCAATGATACACATATTTGTCGGATTCAATCAACGCACAGAACTATGGAGGATAAAATCTCTCGTATAAACTCAGTTCACCGCGCAACATGGATCTGTGATGTTTCTAATAAATGCACAATTAGCATTGTTATAGCATTTTTAGATTATTCTTTTTATGTTACATCTGATCTTAATTTTTATAATTCTTAGACCCATAATCAAGTGATGAAACTATGGTTTAACGCATAAATGATAATAAAAATAAAAATAGGTCAATACTTCTGTGGTTTGACTCAAAAGCAGTATAATTAACTGGAAAAATAAGGAATCAAGACCGAAATACAATACTGCGTGACGGCGATTCGATTCTCCCTCGTCCTCGCGCAACGCATTCAATTTACAATGCACGCGATGCGGGGAACATTAGTGTTCATATGACAAATGTCAAATAGATGACGTTTTAAATAAAATTGTTTTTGATTTTTGAAAAGTTATAAATTTGGAATGTTTCTTCGTTTAGCAAATAAAAGCCTTAACTAGGATGCACGAAATTTTCATTCAAAATTCATTCATAATAACCAATGTACTTAAAAAGTAATTAAGGCGTTTGAATTTCAAATTTCATTTAAGCGCCATATTGCATTTGACAAACGTCACGCACATCGTTGCGAGGAATTTTCGTTTTCCCGAGTATTTCCCGCCTCGCATCGACGCATCGCAATCATTGTACGATGTCGCATACAAATGCATGTTACGAAAACTGCTTGACATTTGCTCCGAGACTCTCGTCGCGCTCTCGTATCGCAGTCTCGTATTATTGTATTTCGGCCTTAACTAAATACATAATCGCTTGCAAACTTGAATCCACATATACACGTTTGTTGACGATGATTGTGGAATTAAAGCAGCAATTCATCGGATGTTTTGGACTATTTCCAAAAAGCTGAAAGTTCTGAAGATCGACAGAAAAGTCGGGGGAAATATTGAATATTATTTATTAATATATATCGAAATCATTACAATAGTTTACAATATTTAACTTTTTGTTTGTTGCCGCGAATTTTGTGGTTGGAAATGTTCAGTTATAACTAGTTTTTGTCAAATCTACCTTCAAAATTTTTTGAGCAGCTCGGGTTACTTTGTTTTTGATTTTTGTCATTTAAGTGTATATATTAATCGATAACAGGCATATTTTACTGTGTTGAGATTAATATCGAAAGTTTTTGCGTCATGAGTAGTTCAAGGAGACGTTGTTTAAACAATCCAGATCATTTTTGCTATATTTGCGGAGAATATGTGTTTAAAGATTGTAGAAAAGTTATATCAGAGTCGGTGAAAAATACCTATTTTGAGTATTTTGGGATGCTCTTGGATAAAAATGAGAAGCCTTGGGCTCCCAATTGTGTCTGTAAATCGTGTGTTGAATATTTAAGATTATGGAAAAGTGGTAAAAGAAGTGCGTTTAAATTTGGAGCACCGACTATTTGGCGAGAACCACGAAATCATCTCGAAGACTGTTATTTTTGTAGTGTGAACGTAAACGGTTTAAACACAAAAAATCGAGCTAAATGGCAGTACCCAAGTACTAGTTGCGTTAAACGTCCAGGGCAGCGTTCACCTGACTCTTCAGTGCCTAAAAATATATCTGAACCCTTAGAACAAGTTGAAGGACCAAGCTCATCACAAAATGATCCTGATTTTAAAGGTATGTCAAATGAGCCAAAATGCTTTTCCCAATACGAGTTGGATGATCTTGTAAGAGATTTAAATCTTTCTAAACAAGCTTCAGAATTGTTAGCATCAAGACTAAAAGAAAAAAAAATGGCTTTCCCCAGATACTAAAATAGCTTTTTATCGTGAGAGATAAAGAATTACGGTGTTATTTTTCCGATGAAAACGGTATTACCTTTTGTTCGGATGTCAAAAACTTGTTGATAAAAATGGGCTTGAAACAATACGAACCAAACGACTGGCGTTTATTCATTAACAGCTCAAAACGGAGCCTAAAATGTATTCTATTACATAATGGAAATAAATACGCAGCGGTACCTATTGCTCACAGTGTAAAGTTAAAGGAAGAATATTGTAACATTTCGCTAGCCCTCAATAAAATAAAATACAATGACCATAAGTGGCAAATTTGTGTCGATTTAAAAATGATGAACATTCTTCGTGGTCAACAAAGTGTTTACACTAAGTTCCCCTGTTTTATATGTCTTTGCGACAGTAGAGCTAAACAAGAGCATTGGGTAAGAAGAAACTGGCCCTTGAGAGAAAATATGGAGCCTGGAAAGCAAAATATAGTCCAGAATTCATTAGTAGCTCGTGAAAAAATTATCCTTCCACCATTACATATAAAACTGGGCATCATGAAACAGTTTGTTAAATCACTAGATAAAGACGGGAACTGTTTTTCTTACATTTGCCAAAAATTTCCTCAGCTCACTATGGAAAAGATTAAAGCTGGTATTTTTGATGGCCCCCAAATTAGACGACTTACGAAAGATACTCAATTTAGAAAGTCTATGACTGAGTTAGAACTAAAGGCTTGGACAGCTTTTGTCTCTGTGATGCAAAATTTTCTCGGAAATAAAAAATCTGAAAATTACATTGAACTTGTGGAAGACCTTCTGCTACAATCAAAAAATATGGGGTGCAATATGAGCATAAAACTCCACTTCCTCCAGTCACCTGGACAGGTTTCCACAAAATTTAGGAGATATGAACGAAGAGCAGGGAGAGCGTATGCATCAGGACTTACGCGTCATGGAAGAGCGCTATCAGGGTTTCTGGGATAAGAATATGATGTCTGGCTATTGTTGGTCTTTGATACGTCATTTTCGAAAGTCTACACATCAGAGAAGAGCTTTGAAACGAAGTTTTTTGGAACTTAATGATTAATTTTTTTTAATAAAAATTTTCTTTTCTGTTTTATACCTACATAGCTGAAACTCAGTAACTAGAGCTGATAAAAAATTTCTAATTATATTTTTGAAAATAGCATATCATATGTATTCAGCAACAGCTAAAATTTCTTTGGCAACAGATGTACTGTAAACTAGTGTTATTTATTTTTCAAGATAATTTTTCAAACAACATATACCATTATTGAGTATATAATATTAGGGTAGGGTTATTATTTTAACATTACATAAGTTAGCATTAATATAAGAGAAATAGGTTTAGGATAGTGTCATTAGTATTGTGGGATAGTTCAACGAGATTCGCTTTAGGTTTAATTGTTTAGAAAGGCTCAACTTTCAAGGCGCAATCATTTTCTGTAAAATTAGGTAAAACTGGAAATATTGTCGCAACATTATATAGGAAAAAATCATCAACCATTCAGTAATATTCGGTATTCGAGTCATTTAGAACAAACGCATGTGGGACAGCGACAAAGCGACGTAGAGCTTTCCCGAAAATGTCAGAAAAATTATAAAATAAAAAAGAGATCTTGGTTTTAGATCACCAGGAATCTGCTCGCACTGAAATGGCTAGAAAACGCGAAGTTTGGATGTTGTCTACTAGCTATTCAGCAGAAAATAAAGATTGTCAAAAGAAATATGAAAAATATTCAAAAACCTTCATGCGATTATATTAAAGCAAATCGATGGATATATTTGACAAAAGCGGCGCAATCTTTAGTACGACTTTACGCACAAGAAATACAATGAAATGGTACAAGAAATTACTTTTTTCATTTACTAGACATTTCAATATGGAATGCGTTTTGTTTATATAAATTTAAAACTGAAAGGAATATATCAATGTCTGAATTCATTTAGCATTAAAAACAGAACTTTTAAAGAAATACTCAGGATCGCGGGAATACAACTCTGGTACTGTCAGTATATCTTATGCGTTTCGAGGGAAGATATTTTCCAGCAAAAATCAGTCACAAAACATAAAGGGGAAATCAAATAATAACAGTCGTAGTATTAGATATTATTTTAAACAATACAATGTTGGCCTATGTTTAGCCCTATGCTTTGCAATGTATCATATTCTTATAATTAGAACTGTTGGTGATCACGTGATCAACGATTGCGATCACTACCCCATCCACGAGCGCATCAGCGCCCTCTTTCTTTTGTATTTTTGGTCAGTTAATTCTGTCAGTTGTACTTCAACGTTTCACGACTTTTGACTTTACTTTTGTATTTCGAGGTTAATAAAGCGGTTGTTTAAAATTCAGTCGAGCGTTTCGTTTTTCATTTGTCGCCAATCCTCTAGCAGGTTATGGGCCCAGACAATTAAACGCGAGGGACTGAATAAACCGATGAAAATAACCTTCACGTGATCGGTCAACATTTTAGAGAACGACGTACCGGCACGGCAGCCATCCTATCTTTCGAGAAGCTTCGAGAAGAAGCAAGAAAGAACAAAGAACAAAGTGCCTCGACAAAACACCGAACAAGGGGAAGTTCGATCGTCGCTCGAGAAAGGGCGTCTTGGTGGGCTACTCGGAGCAGTCAAAGGCGTACCAGGTTTGGATTCCTGAGACGAGAACGACTGAGGTCACCAGAGATGTTGATTTTCGTGAAGAGATGATCACGCACGACGAAACAGTTGGAGACATTTTCCAAATGGATCATCGGAATGAGGACCGCGTCGAGCCGAACAAGCAAGTTCACGGACTCGAGTTCGAATTTGAACTTATCTCTGAAGACGAGGATCGGGCGCAGCGGAGAGACGTGGACGATTTAGAATTCCCCGAGGGCTTCAGGGGTTTTCCTCCTGAGCAAATTGACGATCCAAATCGAGAACAACAAGCAGAGGGACCAGAAACTCCGCACATCGAACGAGAAGCAGTGCCAGTCGCACGAGGGCTAGGACGACCCAAGTACGTTAGAACTGGAAGGCGTGGGCGACCGCGCAAGTTGTACTGTGGCCGGCCAGAAGAAGAAGCTAACGTCGCGGAAATTCCGGTGAGTCAGGCAGTTTTCGGTAGAGACTCGAAGGAGTGGTTGGAAGCGATGGCAGAGGAAGCTATCGCGTTGATCCGGGACGACACGTGGGAGCTAGTTGAGCGCCCCCAGGGACAGCGCGTCATCGGGAGTAGATTCGTCTTACGCAACAAGCACAACGCTGACGGTAGCATCAGCAAGAGAAAGGCTCGTGTAGTTGCGCGCGGCTTCACGCAGCGGCCAGGAATCGAGTTCCACGACACGTTTGCTTCGGTGGCAAGGCTGATCACTATCCGGACTGCGGTCGCGATCGCTGTGCAGGACGGCCTTAAGATCCGGCAACTAGACGTCAAGACAGCGTATTTAAACGGAGAATTTAAGGAGCAGATTTTCATGGAAGTACCGGCGCACTTTCAAGAAGTTCTGGCATATATTGTGCAGGACGAGGCGATCGACGAAGTCGTGAGGAAGAAGGCTGAGGAAATGTTGCGGAAGCTGACAGATCAAGGTGTGGTTTGCCGGCTGGATAAGGCGCTCTACGGCTTAAAACAAGCGGGGCGTGCCTGGTATCACTGTATCGACGGAGAGATGATGAACCTTAAGGCTACTCGCTCGGACGCAGATCCCTGCCTGTACTTCATCGGACCAGTCGAGGACAGAACCCACATCATAATCTACGTAGACGACATTTTGATAATGTCCCGGACAGACGAGAAAATCAATGAGGTGAGAGACTTCCTGAACACCAGGTTCGAAATCAAGGACTTAGGCGAGGATCGGTATTGTTTGGGGCTTGAGTTCGAGAGAGGGGCAAACGAGATGAAAATTTGTCAGAGAGGATATATAGAAGAGATCTTGGAGAGATTCGGGATGTCCGAATGCAGGCCTGTCAGCACACCCATTGAACCAGGAACGAAGCTGCGGAAGGACGAGTTCGACGAGCAAGCACAGAATTTTCCCTACCGCCAACTCGTAGGAGCTCTAATGTGCCTGTCAGTGGGTACAAGGCCGGACATATCTCACGCTGTGAGTGCTTTGTCGCAGTTTAACGACTGTCATGGGGAACAGCACTGGATAGCCGCAAAACTTGTTTTGCGATATCTCGCAAAGACACGCGACCTGGGTCTCCTGTTTTCCAAGTCCAATGATCCTGCGACGATGTTCGTGGACGCTGATTGGGGGAACTGCGTCGTAGACCGAAGGTCATACACGGGGTACGCATTCATCATGAGCGGTGCGGCGGTAAGTTGGGAATCCCGGAAGCAACAGACAGTGGCGCTGTCATCGACAGAGGCCGAATACATGGCCCTATCGGACGCGACAAAGGAAGCCTGTTACATGAGAAGGCTGCTTGGTGTTTTTGGAAGACGACTTGGTGCCGTTCCACTCAGAAACGACAACATCGGTGCACAAAAGCTCGTGTCGAATCCTGTTTTTCACTCCAGGACGAAGCATATCGACATTCGACATCATTTTGTGCGAGATGCTCGCGAGAAGGGGATGATTTCGATCGAGTACGCTCCGACGGACGAGATGCCTGCCGATGTACTGACAAAGGAGTTTTCAAAGCCGAACCATGATAAGTGTATTCAAGGTCTTGGCTTCGGATCCCGTGGATCAAGAAAACTCGGCGGTATTTTCTTCGGGTGTTGGTCGAGGGGAAGTGTTGGTGATCACGTGATCAACGATTGCGATCACTACCCCATCCACGGGCGCATCAGCGCCCTCTTTCTTTTGTATTTTTGGTCAGTTAATTCTGTCAGTTGTACTTCAACGTTTCACGGCTTTTGACTTTACTTTTGTATTTCGAGGTTAATAAAGCGGTTGTTTGAAATTCAGTCGAGCGTTACGTTTTTCATTTGTCGCCAATCCTCTAGTAAGAACTTTATGATAAAAACAAAATAAAACAATATTAAGTTTAATTTTTCCTTTATCAAAATAAAATATGCAACATCTAGAAATATGGTAATAAAAACATACGCTCTCTTGATTTACATTACCAATAATTTTCGTCGGTAATGTAAAACAAGAATTCAGTGCTTTAAAGCTTTCCTCGTCACAGATCTGTAAAAATACATGACGGATTCACTGTCGATGCATGATGCCGACGGGCGCCGTACCGAAGTGGTGAAGGTGAGAGTCCACTCAAATCAGTGTCTGAAGGTTTGCAGTTCACCGGAGATTTTGTATTTTATCCGCAATTTAGATTCGGAATACTCATATATATTTAACCCTTTGCACTCGAGGCCTTTTTCGCTTGCGCGAACCAGCAACTCGAGACGATTTCGGCCAAATTAGGTCAACATTTTACAGGTACTACAGGAACCTAGTCCACGAAAGTACTTCAGAGAAAAATATCTTGTCGCACATCGTAAAAGATCATAGTGCCGTAGTAGCGTCGCTCGACTTAACACTTCAAATCACTCGGGCGCTGCAGCAGCGCTGCTTGAGTTCACACTTGAAATCGGCCAGGCGCCGCTCGGGTGCAAAGGGTTAAGATTATGCATTACCTTTGATTAAGTCTGTAACGTGGATATCTGCGGCCGATTTAGACTTACAAAAACTAAAACGAGGATTAGCGAGTACAGTTTACATAAACTGGCAGTGTAGTATTGGAGTTTGTCAACAGTCCTTGTAAGTATAATGAATTGAATTAATGATTTTAATAACTCACGAAGAATTTATAATGAAACAAAGCAAGGCATTCATTTCTTGCTGTATATCAACTTCTTGCGTTATGTATATCAATGGAGGCATATGACAAGATTTCGCTCATGTCGAAAGTTTTATTGACAGTTTGTTTTCATTCAAATTGAAGTTGCTTAATAATTAAAAACGGCTAATGTAACGATAGGCAATCTGCTCAATCTGCTCATTTCATCTGCAGCACCTTAATCGTTTTTCAGACACCTATTTAAAATAATCGAGATTTGGGTTAACTGATACGGAAATAACGAAGATGATTTATCCCCAAAGGAAATCGATTACACTTTAGAGAGAGAGAGAGAGAAGAAACTCATTCCTCACGGACTGTTCGAAGTGGGATATTCGTAATAAAATCTATTAGAAAATCCCTTTTTTCACATTAAAAATAAAACGGAATACTTACTAAGAGGCATCAACATCCCCAAAATAGCACTAAAAATTAACAATAACACAATAACCATGAACACTAAACCGTCCCCAATCCCACACATCACCAAGACCCTCACCAAAACTAACCATGCTTTTAGAGCCCTATATCCACTACTTAATAAAAACTCCGGCATCCCCGAACGTACCAAAGCCACCTGCTATCCAACCCTCATCCGTCCAATTATCGCCTACGGTTTTATCCACAGGTGTGATCTCTCTGCACACCAAATGGAAAAAATACGAGGTAAAGAACGTATTATCCTAAGACACTGCTGTAACGTGTTTCGACAAAAAGACTGACAAGTTCTGCAGCAATCAAATCCTCTACGACACTGCCATAATCCCCAGAATCGATCATTTCCTTACAACCCATCTTTTAAAAACACTCACTAAATTAATCACCCCAACACACTCATCAGTAGACTCATTCAACTTGACCCTCTTGCGACATCCAACAAGATAAATAAATACCATTTTACTCAACACTTCAAAGGTCTAAATGACGATAACGAACTTTTTGATTCCAGCCACCGAATCATACATTTCAACTCCACCTGGAATTCAAACCGTATTTACTCCGATGCACAGTTTGTAAAACCTTAACCCCAATACCTTCACCAAATCCTTATCCAAACTTCTCCCTAAATTGTAAATAACGTAGACTTTAAGGTCTCATTCATGTAACGAGAGGTATTTTCTTTGGCTTTCCTCTTGATATCTTTCCAGGATAAAATTTAGACATAAGAAATTTCTGTGACTCGAATTAAAAAAAATACTTAGATATAGCGTAGCTGTGAAGTAACAAAACTTAATAAATTAAATAAATTTAAATGTAATTTTTGATTTTTTCATGCATGGCATGCCAATAAAAATTGTTTGTTTCACTAAGAGGCAACTATTTCTTGTCCTTGCGTGGCCCAACTTTGTGAACCTTGTTGAATATAAGGACTCATAATGACCTTGATATATTATATGAAGGATGCTGTTCATAAAATAAATTACAGTTATACCATATTAATGAGGAGTTTATGAAAAGAATTAATTGACATTATGTAGTTTAACCCCCACACCCCCGATGGCTCTGAAATTTTGGTATGTTGTATTTTCCAAATTTTCCAAAAATTATTTCGGTGCAAATAATTCAAGTTACCATGCATAATTTACAAAAATTTCAGTCAAATTATTCAAATGATAGACCGTTGCATTTGCAACAATGCAAACTTCATACACCTCAGAATTAGAAACGACTCTCTAATAGAAAAACATCTCATCTAAACTTTCAATTCATCATATTAGTACTCCAGATACATGGGTGAGCCAAATAACCGAATCCTCTTTGCTATCATTTCACGTCTCTCAAATAATTACAATAAGTTACTAATAATATTCTTTGAACTATTAAATATATAGTTGAAATCATGTTGAAATAAAATAAATATGCACATCCAAAGCCTGGAACTTGGAAAAGACACACATAAAATAAACCAATTTAATTTTTTAAATCAAATTTTTTAATATGAAAAAATTGAGGACGATTTTAATTATAAGGGATGGAGTAGTTATAATATTACGTGTCATAAAATATCCATCGACACGTAAAAGAACAGGCGACGGGAAATATGTACTCATAATTAGCACAAATGTCATAAAACATCCGACACCCTGTAACAGACAGGACGCATGGAAAACCCATTACGTATTAAGGATTGGTTTTCTAAAGATAAGAATGTAAATAATCTAAGTAGGTACAAAATAGTTATAGTATTTAAGCCGAAACATTTTAAGTTCTTAAGTTCAGTTTAATATTGTTTCTCATATAAGAAGAATAGATCGTTCGTTACTTAGTTATATTTTTTTCTTTAAAACACTCTTCAACGTTTTCGAAGTCGTAATTGGCGCAGTCGTGCGGTAAACGGGAAAACAACCTTTAAAGTGCATTTAAGTGAGATAAGTAACCCTGGAAGAAGAGCATCTTCTGACGTTACTGCAGGCTCTTCGTTTGGACTCACCAACAAATGATGGAACCGATGAACCATTTTATTCAACCTCCGATATTGAATTTGCAACCATCGGTGTCTGAGCAATTTAAATTCCTTACTCATCTAATAGCACAGGTTCCCACATACAACGGCGATTCAGAACAAGTGTATCGATTTATATCAGCAAAGGAGAGAATCGCACCAGGGATAGCTGCATATCCTGTGGAAGCAGACCACGACTTATTGTATCAAAACATTATGAACAAACTTACCGGACTAGCAGCACAGCTTGTTAAAATACACCTTTTTACACCACAAGGAACGAAATGAAGCCGCTACTAATACAGCACTTCGACACCAAGGAAACAACACGGCAAATTATAATGCAACTACGCAGTTCAAGATTCACGAATACAACAGAGTACTATGAACACATCCGTAGGTTACTATTAAAGTTAAATACTAGGATTAGATATAGTGACAATATTTCCAACATAGAAGAAGATAGAATTATAGAATATAATTGTCAAATTGCTATGGACGTTTTTATTGAAAACAGTCCAAGGTATTACAAACTATACTCTATGCCTAACAACCCATATCTCTGGAGGCCGCGTTTGTTATTCTTCTACTTTGGTCAATTATTCTGTTGAAAGAGCACACCTTGGGATCGATAAAAATTCATACCAAAGGAACTATTTTCGTCAACAAAAAAATAACAATCGAATGTTGCCAGTGAGTGAGAAAAATGCATTTAATAATAACCAGCAGATGAATAGTTCGCACCAATTGCCTTGCGAACAATTCAATCGCAACAATGCCAATTCGCAGAATTTTCGCCAGCCATAATTTCGCCATTTTAGAAATAATAATAATCTAGGTTTTTCAAATCTTCATGATATGAGATTTTACAGTGATGTTTCAATGAACACTGCAGTATCCAGAGAAACTACACTGCATTTAAATAATCAACTTCCTCAAAAGGATTTTCGGAAGTTGATTTCGGAAGGGAAGCTTCTCAACTGCATTATAGATACAGGAAGTACAACTTCTATTCTTGACGAAAGATTCGTCCCTGAGCATCAAAAAGGAACTTATCATAGTCCGTTGAACATAAAAACAATGAATAACAGTTTTAATACTTCTAAGTACCTTAGAACACTACGTCCAGAAGAATTTAGACTCACAAATCCCGTTAAATGGGAGCTTATTTCATTGACAGGAAAAGATTTCCAAGCTATCGTTGGAAACAATATAGCTATCGGTTTAGTCATAGATTATCGGAGTCAAGCGAAATTATAAACGAAATTATAAACTACCCTACACTGTCCGAGATTTTCTTTCGAAACAAATTCAGGAAGGTCTTGCACAAGGTATCCTTCAACCTTCTCAATCACCGTATAATAAACCTATTTGGATAGTACCAAAAAAGGGTGACAAGTACAGACTTGTGGTTGACTTTAGAAAACTAAATGAATTGACAGTTGTAGATAAATTTCCTATCCCACAGATAGACGATCTACTTGGCAAACTTGGGAATTGCCAATATTTTACATCAATTGACTTAGCAAAAAGATTCCACCAAATTGAATTGGAAACTCCAGATAGGCACAAAACCGCCTTCTCCACTGCTTGTAGACACTATGAGTTCCTCCATATGCCATTTGGTCTGAAAAACAATCCGGCTACTTTTCAAATGTTAATGAATAACATTCTGTATGAGCATATCGGAAAAACATGTATTGTATACATGGATGTTATACTGATTTTCAGTGCATCTTTACAAGAGCATGAGACAGCATTAAGAAAAATATTTCTGACATTGTGCAAAGCAAATCTTAAAATTTAATGGAACAGAACCAAATTCTTTTTACGTTATACCGAATTTCTATGTCATATCATTACACTACAGGGTATCAAACCTAATCCATCTATGATAGAAGCAATCCAAAAACTTCTAATTGCGAAAACCACTAAGGAAATTAAAAGCTTTTTGGGGTTAGCAGGATTTTATCGTAAGTTCATACGTGATTACGCGAAAATTGCCCAGCCAATGACCATGTATTTACAGAAAGATAAAAAAATCAACCTTAATGTCCCATCTTATGTTAATTAAAAGTGAACCAATACTTATACATCCAGACTTAAGTAACCGCTTTACTTTAACTACTGACGCCTCAAACTATGCATTTGGTGCAGTATTGTCGCAAAACCAAAAACCAATAGCATTTGCATCGCGAACACCTAACAAACACGAGATAAATTATTCAACGATTGAAAAAGAGTTATTGGCAATCGTTTGGTCTTTAAAGCATTTTAGATCATACCTATTTGGCAATCGTTTTACTCTTGTAACAGATCACAAACCACTTGCTTTCTTGGATAATATTAAAGAAGAAAACGTTTAAGAATCATAGAATATAATTTTAGTATTCAACACATAAAGGTCAAGGAAATAAAAAACCAAGAAGATAATGAATCCGTTGTAGCAACACAACATTCAGCCCAAGAAGACAACCACCATTGTATAAGTTAACGCACAGAACATCATCTTCAACCAATGATAAATTTTCCCAGCAGTTTTGCACGAATTGCACTTTTTCTTCCCATCAAAAGCATTGCACTTTTCCGTTCCCATCAAAAGTGCATTCGAGGCGTTTCCGGCATGTGTCGCGATTTGGAGAACTTTACACGTGTGTGACCCATCAAATGTGGAATCACGTTGTGCGGGATCAGCAACTAGGAGTTGAGGAGTTTGATAATTTAGGAAACTAAGTCATTCGATTGTTAGAGTTAAAACCATAGTTATATTTTTTTACCAAATTTGCTCCTTTGTGATTTAATTGGCGCCCGAGCAGGGACCGTGACGAATTAACGAAAGTGCCATAACACGAAAGTTAAAAGAAGTCCGGTCAAGTCAGTGATAAGTGAAAAGTTCTATCGCCGATCACAACCACTTAAGTCCGAAGAACGGAGGCCCCGAAGTAGCAGACACGCAAAACGGAGTTAGCAGTTCTAACAGCCGCTTCGGCAAGAAAAACCAAGGACAGCAATAAGGACAGCAATCGAATCGCTAGAGTAGCAGACCAAATCGAACGCATTGGCAATGATCTTCATACCTTTTTTGTAAGGAAATTACATATATTTAACCATTACAATTTTTAAATTTACGTATATTTACTTAACTATTACATTTAAAAACAAATATATATTTTCCATATATTTATTTAGCCATTACATTTTTTACCATATGAAATAATATTTTTACTGTCCACATAAAGAAAAAAAGGAAATTTATGCGTTTGCTTTTAATAACAGAATAATATTTAATTAAATTTATTATTTAAAAAATAATTTTCTAGCAGTGTTTGTGTAGAGTGATAAAAAATAGTGACTGGTGCCTAGAGTGAAACCTTTGTCAGTTCTTTAAAAGGAAAGAAGCAATTTTTTGCACGGAATAATATTAAAGTGAACATCATGTCACGAGAAAACAATCTGATTAGGCCCCCTCGTCTTTTGCTGGATCAAAATCCGCAAGACCTTCCCCCATTCCAGAGGGAATAAGAGCACAAGAAGAACTAAGTGTGGAGCATATTGCGCATCTAGTTAGAGGGATACTTCTACAGGAGTGTCCCACCATTGTGAGCGCTATTTTAAATCCAGACGCGGATTTAAGAGCCGAAATAGATCAGCGCATTGATCCTGATCAAATGGGGAATATATCCGAGATGGATAAAATACCTGACGTAGTGAAGTGTTTAAGGGAATTCTCGGGTCAGCCTGGAGAATTCAATTCATGGAAGAAAGGTGTGGAAATAGTGCTAAACATCTACGAGCATCAAAAGGGGTTTAAAGGGCGACCTCCCTAAACTATTGAATATGCGCGAACCTTCTGATTTACCGCAGGCATTACATTTGTGCCTGAAATTGGAAAATGTTGAATATAGGACACAATACGCCAATAGCTCTAACAATATGGCGCGTCGCATGCCTAACAACACTGCCCCCCCCCCCCCTTAAACCAAGAAACCATCCGGCATCTCCTCCATCGTTTCCCAGAAATATCTCCTATCCTGGAATTCAATTACCGCAGTATTATAAACGACAAGCCTCCACTAACACCAGCCCTTACCAATCTGAGTACCCTTTCTATACCAATCGTCGAACGCATTACCTTAATCCACAGCCGCATGGACCCCAGTACTATCAGTCTCCACGATTACCGCCTAAACCTCAACCTAGGCCCGAACCAATGGAAGTGGACAGATCCATTCGTTCCCAATTCGTAAACTATCAGAACCGGCCATCACCCAAACCATCAGGATTCGCTCCAAAAAGATCTTTTATATCTAGACCCGCATCCATACAGGCGCAGCCTCCATCCAAACAACAGCGAAGTTTCATACACAATCTAGCGATGGAAATTACCAAACTGTAGTGAGATCTGAAAATGAAATGGGTGGACAAACACTTAGTGAATATATGGAAGATGAGAAATTCGATGCTAAAGATATCCACGAAGTTGACGATTTCCAAGATATCCATTTTTTAGGTTAGCAAGCTCTTCGCTACCTTATTTCGAATATAGAGCGAAGAGCGGAAAGATCCTGAAATTTTTAATTGATACGGGATCCAACAAGAATTATATTCAGCAGACGTGCATTAAAAATCCGGTCCCCAATAAAATTCCGTTGGAGGTAATGTGAAAATATCCCACCATGCTATTGTAAATCTTTTTGGACCTTCCACCCCTAATTTGAAATTTTTTATTATGCCAAATCTAACGTCGTTTCATGGCATTTTGGGTAATGATAGTTTAAAGATGCTTCGAGCAGTAATCTACGCATCAGAAAATTGCCTTACCATCCTGAACAAAATTAAAATCCCAATAAAGCAACAAATCTCGCAATCGGTTAACAATCTTAAAGTTGAACATTTGTCTGAAGATCAGGTCGATAGATTAATGAACATTCTGCGAAATCATTCTGAACTATTTTGGGAACCAGATGATAAACTCACTTATACCACGAATGTAATTGGAGAAATTAGGACCGCAGATGAAAACCCCGTGTATGTTAGACCATATCCTTACCCTAGAGCATTAAAACCCTTTGTCAAAAAGGAAATAGATAAATTATTGAAAGACGGGATAATAAAACCTTCTAAATCTCCATATAATGCACCTATATGGGTCGTACCAAAGAAGGCAGATGCTTCGGGCGAGCGAAAGTATAGACTGGTAGTAGACAATCCCGCAACAGTACTCCATTCCCGAAATAGATGGAATCCTAGCTAACCTAGGAAACAATGAATACTTTACCGTAATCGATCTTAAAAGCGGTTTTCATCAGATACCACTTAAACCAGAATATACTAAAAATACTACATTTTCGGTAAATAACGCTAAATATGAATTTAATCGCCTCACCTTTGGACTTAGAAACGCACCTCCGATTTTCCAGGCAGTCTTAGACGATGTATTAAGGAAACATGTTGGAGAAAGATGCGAAGTCTTCATTGATGATATTGTAATCCACGGTAAAAATGAGAAAGAGCATCTCAAGAATTTAGATCTCGTATTTCAAACGCTGAAAGAGGCGAACCTCAAGGTTCAAGTCGTTAAGTGTGAGTTTTTAAAGAAATCCGTGGAATTCTTAGGTTTTGTTATATCGCAAGATGGCATAAAGGCTAACTCCCGAAAGGTAGAAGCAATTACAAAGTTTCCTCCACCGACCAACCTAAAAGAGCTTAGGTCCTTTTTAGGTATGGCTAGTTATTATAGACGCTTTATTGTTGACTTTGCCAAAATCGCGCACCCTCTAAAATCACTCTTAAGGGGTAAGGAAGGAAGGGTGTCGAAGAATATGTCGAGTAAAATCAAAATCCAACTAGACGAAAAGGCACTAGAAGCTTTTAAGAAGCTAAAAAATTCCTTGACCTCCCAAGATGTCATCTTACACTACCCTAATTTTGATAAGGAATTCGAACTCATCACAGATGCGTCACAGGACGCACTGGGGGCTGTCTTATCCCAGCAGGGTAGACCTATAATGTTCCTCTCGCGTACACTAAGCAAGACTGAGGAAAAATACGCTACAAATGAGAGAGAAGTGTTGGCGATAATTTGGGCACTTAAGTCCCTTAGTAATTTCCTTTACGGAACTAGGAAGATCAATATTTTCACGGATCACCAACCGCTAACTTATGCCTTGAGTAACAAAAACACTAACTTGAAGCTCAAGCCATGGAAAGCTATTCTCGAAGAGCACAATTACGAGCTTCACTATAAACCGGGAAGAGCCAATGTAGTTGCAGACGCTCTTTCCACACCTCCCTTACGAACCAATGTCAACGCACTCTCTGGAAGTGTTCACAGCGATCAATGTTCCGGACATGATCTTCAGTCGAAACGCCCATAAACGCGTTTAGAACGAAATCATTCTAAAAACCGGTCCAATGACTGAATATAAGCTAATACACGTCATTACGGAATCTCAGTACACGAGGGAAAACCTAATTGGATTATTCAAAAGGTATCTCAATCCTGACGTTATTAATGGTATTAAAGCCGAAGAACCAGTTTTGAATACTCGAAAAGTTTTATTTCCCTAAAATGAGCGCAAAGATCAAAACTATTGTTAAGCAATGCAGGACATGTCTCGAAAACAAGTATGATCGGCACCCTAATCGTCCAGCCTTAAGACCCACGCCTATTTCAGAATATCCAGGCCACATAATTCACCTAGATATTTACTCCACAGAGAAACGCCTAATCTTGACGGCGATTGATAAGTTCTATAAATTGGTACAGGCCCGAATTATTAAATCTAGAGCTGCGGAAGACATACGTGCCCCCCTGAGAGAACTCTTAATATTCTATGGGATTCCCAAAGGCGTAGTAATAGATGGTGAAAAGTCGTTAAATTCAAGTTCTATCGTGTTCATGATGCAAGATCAGCTACAAATCAATATTTACCGAACGCCCGCCTACAAGAGCGAGGTGAATGGTCAGATCGAAAGGTTTCATTCTACGTTATCAGAAATTTTGAGATGTCTAAAGGATGGTATTCATCGAAGTTTTGAAGAACTGCTAGAACGTTCGATAATGGAATATAATTACACAATCCATTCGGTAACGGGTAAAAAAACCTGTTGAAATGTTTTATGGAAGAACAGTTTCCTCTGATCCTAACCAAATAGAACAGTCTAGAAAAGAAAATATGGAAGTATTAAAGAAAAGACAAGACGATGATTTCAGATTCCATAACAAAAATAGAAAAGAAATTAAACAGTATGAAATAGGACAAGTAATTTATGTAAAAAACAATAAAAGATTAGCTTCAAAGTTAACACGTCGTTTTAAGAAAGAAATTGTAAAAGAAAATGAACCAACATTAATTGTCACGGAAACCGGGAGATCGATTCACAAAAGCGATATTAAGAGTTAATTTTACTTTTTCAGACTGCTTATCCAACACATCGTTTCGGAAATCCAAATTATTGATTATTCCAACTCGCCGTAGCCGTAAAAATTGGCGTCACCAAAGTACAAAACGGCAATATCAAATTGGTCCACGTATTCCGCACCGAGCAGTATCCCATATTCATATCCAACACTGCACTCACCCTGTCGGACCACATCGATCCGCACAATCCTTTTTACGCCCTCCTGGCACACGAGTTGGAACAGATCAAAAACCTTTATGGAAATATTAGTCCCACGAGACAAAAACGGTCTTTAAAATTTTTAGGAAAGGCTTGGAAGTGGATTGCGGGCAGCCCCGATTATGATGATTTAGTCCTCCTTCAAGGAAAACCAAATGAATTGATAACAAATAATAATCAGCAAGTATTCATTAACCAAGCATTTAATGAGAGAATAAATAGAATAACCAATGTAACGAATGAAATAATTAATAGCCTAAGAAAGGATCGTCCTCTCGAAAATTCTTTAGCTCTAGTTACTCAGTGTAAGCTTAAAATTGTGAAAGAAGAATTGTTAAATATAATACAATCAATCAAATTGTCAAAAGTAAATGTCGTTAATCCCGGCGAAAGTAAGGTACCATACACTAATATTGCGGAAGCATTAGAATTTGCAAATACTAAGATAGCTCAAAATTCCACACATTTATTTTAAATTATTGATATTCCTGTAACGACTAAGGTTAATTTTGAAACATTCATAATAAAAGCTGTTAAGAAAAATAAAACGATTAACAGATTACCATTTGATTATATCTTAAAAAAGGATGAAATTATTTTTGGAATAGAGCAATTGTGTAAGACGATAAATGAATTAGCAATTTGTAACCAAAATAGTATAATAGATATTAGCAACTCTAGCTGCATCCCCAATTTGTTAAAAAGCGAAGTCGATAAATGCAACAAGGTCAACAGTCAACACATTCCATCAGTTGAAGAATTGCTTCCGGGGATAATCCTTCTCAACGACTTCAACGGCACAATAACCGCAAATGGAACAGACGTCCACATAACCGGAACATACCTTATCAAGATGAATAACGCCACAATTAAGGTCAACCAGCAGAAATTTATCTCACAGGAAATCGAAAACGTCCAAGTTTTACCACCGATCTTTCAGCCAAGAGACGGAAAAGGAGAGATAGAGGAAGTCCTATCGTTAGAACTTATGAAGGAGCACTACATCAACAATGCGAAACAAATTGAAAGCATCGAAACGGAGAAAAAGTACGGTAACTGGGTAACCTATAACCTCCTTGCAGCAATTATCCTGTTCTTGAGCATCTTAAAAGTTATAAAATATCTGGACATCTTCGGTAAGGATAACGTAACGGTGGAAGTCAAGCAAGCAGAGACAGGGCTACAAAAGTCAGCAACAAACCTACCTGACACGGCAACAGTGGTCCACACCCGACATCCTGCAAAAGTAACATCGAGCAGAAGCCTGTACAATCTTCCGTTGTTCTAATCGATCGAGGACAATCGATTTTTAAGTGGGGAGGAGTTAACGCACAGAACATCATCTTCAACCAATGATAAATTTTCCCAGCAGTTTTGCACGAATTGCACTTTTTCTTCCCATCAAAAGCATTGCACTTTTCCGTTCCCATCAAAAGTGCATTCGAGGCGTTTCCGGCATGTGTCGCGATTTGGAGAACTTTACACGTGTGTGACCCATCAAATGTGGAATCACGTTGTGCGGGATCAGCAACTTGGAGTTGAGGAGTTAGATAATTTAGGAAACTAAGTCACTCGATTGACAGAGTTAAAACAATAAAGTTATATTTTTTTACCAAATTTGCTCCTTGGTGATTTAATTTATATACATAACAGAGAAACCTATTAATCACTTTCAACAACAGATTTTCGTGAAGCAAGGAAAATAAACTCAACCAAGCTAATCAAGTACCAAAGGAAGAAAATACTGTATTTACAGTTTCAACAAATAACACCCAAAACAATTCAACATATACTTAAAAATCATACACCGCAAAAAGGTACTACAGCCATCAATTTTCCCAACAAAAACGTCCTTTTATTACCTCAAACAGAATATGGTGAATTTAAGCCATCTAATCCTAACATGTGCATAGTATCAGCACCCAAAATACTACATAATTGTACTGAAAAATTAATTAAAGAACAAATAGCTCGAATTCATCAGAAATCTAAACATCAAAGAATAGACAAAACATACGAGGAATTAAAAACGAAGTATTACTTTCCGAAACTTGGAGAATTTGTTACTTTATATATAAAAGCATGTTATATATGTAAGCCGCCAAAGTACGAACGCAATCCAGTTAAACGTCCAATCAAGAAACCAGAGTATCCAAACAATGTTCAAGATACATATCACATTGACATTTGGTTCAAGGATAAAAATTATCCTTATATATCCATCATAGACAAGATTAGTAAGTACTTGGCCATCTACCCCATTCAAAATCGGCAATGGGATACAATCAATCATGCTTTATTAGAGGCTTTCAATGTGTTAGGTTTCCGTAGACGTATCATCACTGACAACGAAAGCTGTTTTAGTTCTCCTAAAACTATTGACTGGCTTCAAAAAAACAACGTCACGATTCACTTTGCATCCCCTCATGTTAATAATGGTAATGCTCATATGGAAGTAGCCCATAGAACTCTTCGTGAAAATCTTCGCTCCTTACTCATTCGGCAAGTAGACGAGGATAAGAACCAATTGGAATTAAAACCTGTTCATGAATGTGTTCGTATATATAATACAACAATACACTCAGCACATAAAGAAAAACCTGCGATTGTGTTTCACCAACAAACACCAACCCCCAACTCCGAAATCCGTCCAATATTACTACAAAACCAAGCTAAGCAAAATGAATATCACAATAAGCTTCGTAAAGAAGAACTGTTGGATGAGCAGTACATTAAAAACCCTTGCGCTACTAAATTACAACCCCAATATATCAAATATAATAATGAGCATAAGCAAAAAATACATCCTCAACGCTTTCGAAGAGCCATTCTCATTTTCCCATTACAAATTCAATCAATTGGAAAGTATAAACTAAAATTCTCGACTACAGCTTTTCAAAAAACGAATATAAAATACATATAGAAACGACTCTCTAATAGAAAAACATCTCTTCTAAACTTTCAATTCATCATATTAGTACTCCAGATACATGGGTGAGCCAAATAACCGAATCCTCTTTGCTATCATTTTACGTCTCTCAAATAATTACAATTATTCTTTGAACAATTAAATATGTAGTTGAAATCATGTTGAAATAAAATAAATATGCACATCCAAAACCTGGAACTTGAAAAAGACACACATAAAATAAACCAATTTAATTTTTTAAGTAATATGTAAAAATCGAGGACGATTAAATAAATATAATATCCGTCACCACGTAAAAGAACAGGCGACGGGAAATATGTACTCATAATTAGCATACATGTCATAAAACATCCGCCACCCTGTACCAGATAGGACGCGTGAAAAACCCATTACGTATTAAGAATATGTTTTCTAAAGATAAGAATGTAAATAATCTAAGTAGGTATTTAAAAAAACATTTTAAGTTCTTAAGTTCAGTTTAATATTGTATCTTATATAAGAAGAATAGATCGTTCGTTACTTAATTAGTTCTATTTTTTTCTTTAAAACACCCCTCAAAGTTTTGAAGTCGTAATTACACATTGCTATCATCATATCCCCTTGTGTGCTTACTGACTGGCTAGCAAATACTAACAAATATATTTGTTAGACGATTGTAACATGTAAACAAAGGATTGGAAGATGATACGAAAAACGCAAAATGTATACAAGATTGCAAGATGATGAAAACGCAAAATGTAAACAAAGGATGTTCTCCTTTGTCTGAATTTTTTGCTGGCTGATGTCATTTTCGATGATATAAAGATAATCTGATCGAACATATTCAAGTAATATTCAATGTTCCAGAACAAAAAGGAGTGGTTTTCGCGCCCAACAGATATACAGTTTTTTTCAACAAAAAAAAAAAAATAAAATAAAAATCCTCTACAAAATACCAAAATTTTATGGTCATCGGGGGTTAGGGGGTTAAATTACATATATACCATGTACGCAAATGTTGTTTTATGATCCTCAATACAGCTTGTAAAATTGTTTGATAATGTCATCACTTAAGATTACGGTGTCAAGTACCTGATCACATTAAAACTCAAATAACTATCTTGTTAATATTTTATATTGAAAATTGTGTTAACTTTTGCTAGCTTTTTTTGGAAATTTTTTTGAAAAAAATTAATTTTGGATGAAATTTTTGAATCATCGTTACGAATGCATTACACGGAAGTTAACATCCTTGCGAATGCTATGGTCTCGATTTTTCTAAAATTTATATTTGAATTTTGACATTTGCATACTAAAAGTTTCTAATTTCAGTGTAATCACCGAAGAAATTAAAATGTTATGTTTGAAACGGTGTGAATTTCAGGCACCTAACTACTAAAATTTCTCTGCTAATTCTTATTGTTTCTCTCACCAAGTTCAAGTTTATACACACGAATCATATATTTACGACTATTTGCTTAAATTTACACGGAATTTAATATTAAAATGAAGTCTACAAAATTTAAGAATTAGATTACCGTTGTTAGGTTAAACAAAATAAACACTCCCTTCTATTGCAGCCGAAATTTAATTTGTGAGTCCTGAAAACATGCTCTTTCTAAACAAAAATTCATCGCCACCTTATCTAAGTTACCTACCATGCATTATTTTCGTTGACACAGGAAATGTCTACTTCTGAAGCAAAATACACGTTAACCATTTTAACTAAACCAATCTTATGGGAAGAAAAATGAAAAGAAACTATGGAAAAACGCACATAACGGGGAAACGGCAGAATGCAGTGTTTTAGTTCTGTACTGAAAATACCAAGGTAGACACCAACATCGACATTCCACCGCAAACATAATACTTGTTTACGGCACTGACATCTACTTAAACGTTAAACTCGCATTTTCTTTACCCTGGAGTACACAAGAAACCGAATCAATACAAACTTCTACTAAAAGCCAGGTCAAATTTGTACAGGCTCCTCAACAAGGCCTTCTTTATCAAGGCCTACAGGCAACCAAGTTCATGATTTTCTAAGTAATTTTGAGTTCAATATCAATTTGAGGCTGTAGTTTCGGGCGATTTATGAATATACGAAAGTGACACCTAATTCTTATAATAAACACATTGGAACCCTCGTGAAAACTTGAAACCACAAGCAAGAGCCACCACCCATCAAAGAAACTGTATACTTTTATAACATTATAATAGTAAAACAAAAATTAAAATCAATTACACCTAGCTATACAGACCACTAAAGATATCTTGAGTGGTCGACGTGAGTGTGGTGAGTCCTGATCGTGAAAAGTCCTGATCAGGTACTACCCGCCTTCCCCTTCAATTATTCGAAAAGTCAGGCGGCTCCGATTGAATTCCAAATTATATAAGAAATAAATGCTTCTACACCATTCACAGGGGGTTCACCATAATTATAAATCACTGAATTAACAATGTATATTCCCCATGAGTCTGGTAAACAGAGATATTACTCCCAATCTAATAAAAACCGAGCAATGGTAAATTAATAAATTCAAAGCAATAAAATTTTGGAGTTAATCATTCTATTTTCCTCCAAAGAGTTTGTTTAACCTCTAATACCAATGGAAAATTTTTCCAAACGGTCTTGTTCTCACTGCAAATAACATCTGGTCTAAGAGAACAGGCAGAAACTGTGGAATGATGAAGTGAACTAGAGGATAAAGGCCTCATGAACAAACTAATCAAGAAAAATATTTGGACCAAATGGAACTGCTTATAAAATTACCACTGTCTACTCCAGCACTATCAACATTTGTGCCTGTCTGCCCTAAGGAGAACTCGGACTTCAGTACTACGCATGCGGATAACGCACTTGTTCCCGCGACTCACGTATCGTTTCGTAAATACATGAACTCGCAACGCATATGGAATTTCTCCAAAAGATCTCCTTCAAATGTTCCCTCTCAATCACTGCAGAAAGCTCCAGACTCGAATAACTTCAAACGGTATATCTCCTCTACTCTTTAATTATGCATTTTATATAAGGCATAAACATTTTATGCATGTATAGAAATTTCATGCAAGCGTACATAAACATACAAGCGAACATATACACATACATACGTAGATAAATACAAACGGAGATATATACAAACATATAAGAAATAAATAAACACATACATACAAACATACATACAGAGTTACAACCATATATAGATACATACACCAAAGGTTCATAAATACATACAGACAAACAAACAGACATACTTAAATACAAACATACATACATACATACCAACATACATACATACATACATACATACATACATACATACATACATACATACATACATACATCCATACATACAGACATACATACATACATACCTACAAACACACATGTATAACTATATCCACACAAACATATTAACATACATACATACATACATACCTTCATCCATACAGAACTTCATACATACATACATGCATACATACATACATACATACATATATACATAAATATAAACGTAAGTAAATACATACATTCCAACAAAAAACACACACAGGTACAGATATACATACATACATACTCACAAACATATATACATATATAACTACCAATAAACATACCTGCATTCATTCACACATACCCACGTAAATACCTGCATAATTACATGAATACATACATACACACATGCATACATACCTACATGTATACATACAAACATACATCCATACTTACGTACAAACATACTTGCATTAATATGTACATTCACACAAGAATACATACATCCATACATAGAAACACACATACAGCCATACGTACATACATGTCTACCTACATACATACATGCATACATAAATAGAAACACACGTACATACATACCTACATACAAACATACATGCATACATACATAAATAAATACAAACACATATACATACATGCAAACATAAATACACACCTAAAAATATAAAAGCATGCATGTATATATGCATACATAAATGCATATATGCATACGAATATACATGCATTCGTACATACATCATCACATATATACATACATACATACTTACATACATAAAGTTTCAAGTTTTTTTCAAGTTTCAATAATTTATTGGGTGATTTTATGTGTTATGTACAATTATTTACAATTAGTCTTAACCTATCACTTAACCTACGGGTTTTGCCTAATGGCTGTACCCAGAATTCAGCACTAACTAGAATTTATTTGTTCTTCGACTTAAGTTGTTATATATTAAATTTCTTCTTAATTTCTACACTTACACCCTAAGTGTGGCCTTGAATATTCCTTATTTTAGCTTAACGTAACAAAATATATATATATTCTAATTCCTTATACTCTATAATGATTTTGTTTTTTTTTTTTTTTTAAATTCCTTATATACTACTTATTGCTAACTGTTGGCTGCTTCCATCGCTCGATTGTCTGCCGCATTGCTGATCGTGGTGGTCTCATGCTCCACCATTCGTTTCGCCGCTCGCTCCATCAACCTCTTGGCGTAGAGGTTGATTGGTTCTAAGGCTGCATCCCGGTACAGTTGTCGGTTGGGGTAGGGCCGTCCGTCCTCCCGTTTATAAAACCCAGTGCAAGCTCGAAGGATTCTGCGTTCCAGTAACCCTATCTTGCTTCATTTGTATGTTGCTGTAGCCTGCCAGATCAGCACCGCATATAATAGTATGGGCCTGATAAGTGATTTGTACGCGAGTAGCTTCACCCGCTTGTTAGCTGATGACTGTTTCCTGAAAAGAGGTAAAAGGAGATGGTATGCGTATCTTGTTTTCTTCAATACTGCGTCTACGTGGGCACTAAAGTTGTTGTTCCTATCAAAAATTACCCCCAAATACTTGGTTTGCTTCGAACAGTGCACCACCTGTCCGTTTAGCTTTATTCTTGTGTCACAGATACTCCTTGTGCGACGTCCAAATTTGTGATGTGGGTCGTTGAAAACAATCAGCTCGCTTTTCTTGGCGTTAACCCTCATCTCCCACTTTCCATAGTATGATGTTAACGAGTCCAGGTACCTTTGGAGTCTCAACCTTGCAAAGCGGAGATTGTACTCAGAAGACCACACCAGTAAGTCGTCAGCAAAGAGATTCACCTCGATTCCAGGTTTAAATTCATCCCTGATCCCTGGGATGTCAGACGTAAATATATTGAAGAGAGCTGGTCCAAGAATGGACCCCTGTGGGACCCCCGAATTAATGAAAAAGGGTTCAGAGCTAGCTCCACCAGACACCGCAAAGGCAGTCCGTCCCCTCATGAAGCTGCAAACAATTTTAATAATATTCACCGGAAAGTCCAGTTGGATAAGTTTGTAGATAAGTCCGTCGATCCAAACTGAATCAAAGGCTTTTTCTACGTCGATGAGACACGCTGCAACAACCTTTTTTTCCTGCTAGTTCCGTTGTATACTGGCTTGGAAAACCGCTAATGCGTCTATCGTTGAGTGACCTCTTTTGAAGCCAAATTGTCTTTCTGGCACAGTTCCTGCCGCTTCAGAGAACTGTGTGATGTTTTGGAGGATGATTCTCTCAAGCAACTTTCCCTCATTAGACAAGAGAGATATTGGGCGAGTGTCGACTACGTCTACGCTATTGGATTTCTTCGGGATGGCAAATATTTTTGCGCATTTCCATTGCTGTGGGAAGTAGCAAATGTTAATGCAGTTATTTAGAAGGATTACGAGGAGAACAAAATACGTGTGGGGAAGTTTTTTTAAGAAAAAATTTGAAATTCCATCAGGCCCAGCCGATTTTTTGGAATTTTGCTCAAGTGCAAGCATGCTGAGACTTTCAGGGCTCACAAACAGGGTGCTGCCAATAGGTGCGTCGGAGGGATTCGAATCTGAAAATCTAGTCAAGCACAGGTTCTTGTGGTCTTTGTCGAACGTTGATATTGTTCTCTTTACTAATGAATTGAAAGCAGAGTCCTCACTTGCTTTCTCCTCTTGAAGAACAGTCGCAAAGTGGTTTGCGATGGTGTAGTGACTACTGACCTGAAGAAGGCGCCACCATCTTTTCCCGCAGTCGAAAGTTCAGCGGACAGGTCGAAAGTCAGCTGACCTACGACCTGGCGACCACTTCAGGTCAGAAGAGAGTTTTTTCTATTTCCGGAAGAGAGAGGTGCAGGCATGGCTGAATAAATGACAATTTTGCGTCTTTGTTAAATAAAATCGGTAAATTCAGTGCCAAAATATTAAGTGAGGAACGTAAACTCCAGTTAAATACCGGCCTTCAGTTTCCCGTGCGTTGTAACATCATTTTTCCGCGAAGAACGTGATGCATCAACAAGTTGTCAACAGGTTTCGAAGGTTCAACTCGCTAATCACTTCCTAGATTGATTCACACCTAAAAGTAGGGTTATTCGACCTTTTAAGCGTGTAGAGATCAGTTTTAAACATCTCAAGAAGGCGCCGCCCGAATGAAGACAAGGCGAATGAACATCTTTCAACCAATTGGAATTTTTATCGTGAACATTAACAACTGGTGCACGGGACGGTTCAGCTTATGTTTTACGGACGTATTGCTTGCTGCTATCAATTTGGTTGATCGATTCCGCAATCGGATGACGGGGAAACCGAGACATATAGCCTGCATCAGTGTGGCACCATTTCATTCGGCCATTAAACAATTACAATTGGAGCGATCCATTTCGATGGTGTAGCAACAATATCACAGGTTGGCTGCACTGCTCGCGATTTGGAACGTATGGCCGGTGTTATTGAGAATAAACTTGGTGTCCAATTCGGTCATCCACCAGAAACAGTTCTCAACTTTGTACGTGCCTACTATATTCTATTCAGACGTCTGCCAATGGAAATGGGAGGGTGTTCATTGATCAATTCGATAAAGTCAGTAAGTTGGCAGATTTTAATTTAGCATTAGTTTGTAATCATATTGAAATGCATTTGGGCAAAAGCTATTCAATGCAAAGTCCAGAGATTAAAAGACTTGCTGATTATGCTGTATACATGTATCTACCATTGAAGTACACCGTGGAAGCATGATTGATGAAAATATTACTCGCTTAAGAACAGAAAGCTCAAGTTCCACAAATATCAAGAAGTGGCCGTTTAGTGCAAATGATTTAGCTTATAAGCCATATAATCTCAATTAAGGACAGGTTTTAATCAATAGCTGAAAAAAAAGGTTAATTGTGCTACATAAAGTTTGGACACCATTCGAAAACGGGAAAAGTATAATTTCGAAGAAGACAGAAAAGATTGCGAACTATTAGTATTTCTTCGGTTATTTATGTTAGCGTTTTTAAATATTTTTCGGACATAATGTCTGCTTTCTCTGTTTAAATCAATTTGACCTGTGCATAGTTATTTATCTATATCAAAAGTTTTGGCTAAATTTTGTGGCCTATCGAAAATGTTATTGATCACATAAAAGCAAGATACAAGAATCAAGCATCCAACATAGTTAGACAATATTAAACGCTTGCGGTTCATTATAGTGTGTTGGAAAGCACAAGTCTAAATCAATTTCTTAGCAATCTACTAAGATAAATTTGAAATATATTGAAGAGGAATTATTGTGAGATTTAAAAAAAAAAAAAAAAAAAATGTTCATAATGACGAAAACGATGAAAGTGGACGAGTTTTCCGCGACTATTCACTTGGAGAATAATTGGTAATTTAAATGAGGATCTGAATCGTTTATGAATTTTAATACCACCCATCGTAAAGAATTATTGTAAAATATGGTGATCGGTATATCGTAAGCAGCTACCTCTGAATTTAGGCTGTATTATGCAAAGGTTCTAAAATGTATTATGAAAAGGGTCTTCCTGTATTATGATTTAGGTCAAATGTACTTATTTTTGGTAACAAAAGTAAAAACAAAAAAATTTTATTGTTAAGAATAGTCAACTTTCTATAATTTCCAACAAGTATAAGTTCTAATTTATTTCTATATATTTCTATCAGTTGTATATTTCAATGATTATATTTCCATAAAATTATTCGGTTTTGAATTACATAAATAAAGCAAAGATGAATTATTAGAGATAACAAGATTTTCCTTCCATCACCCTTTTCTTTCAGGAGGAAATGGCGCACAGGTAAGTGTGTAATGGTGTAGGGACAGGAGGTGTTTCGTCGTTCGGGTTCCGCGGTGCAGTAGTTTTGTTCCGGTAATAATTTGTAGTCGTGTCGCGGACTACTAGTTCGGTTTTTCGGGTTCGCGTGTTTTACGTTCGCATGAAATTAACGTAGGCTGTTTTCGGGCACCGCGGTAATATCGGTTCGTGAATGCGCGTTAGTCGGGGAGTTTGATTCTTTGATTCTTGGATCTTGATGGTAAAAATTAGAGTAAAGTAACGTAATTTGTTTAGAAACGTCGCATAGTAAATCGGGCTTTTCGGTGGCTGGTTCAAATGGAACCAAGAGCGGAAGTTCACTTCTGTCCGACCCACGTCCGCAATCCTCGCCGCACTGAGCTAGCTAGCCAGCAGCCACCACGCGAGTGAACTTCCGAGTGGCCGAGTTGTTGACCCGCGGGGTACGCCTCGTTGCCACGTCTCAAGGACTGCACGGCCAAGTGTCGGTGCGAGGCCGACTTTCATCCCGAGTCGTCGCCGTGACGACCTGGGATTCAAAATCCATTACAATGGCGCCCAACGTGGGGCCCTCTAACCGTTAGTTTTCGGGCAGTTTCTGACCTAGCATGATCAATTCGATCCGGATGTACTCCGAATGAGGACGCCCACACACGGAGTTGTGAAAATTTGTGTCTAACACCAATGAGTCGCTTCACGCGAGCCGTATCGTTCATTCTCCACTCTATTTTTTTTTTGTTTTGAAATTATACGCGATAGAGTTTCTCCGACGTGTCGTCGTTGGTAGGGATACCAGTAAGGACGGTTAGGCTCTTGATGAGAATGGCCACTAGTGGGGTCATACTCCGCTAGTTGGACTCTCAAGAGTACTCACCCTCTCCTTATCTTAGTGTATCGGGGAAACTCTCGTTTTTTTTTCATGCGTGATAAGGGATGAGTGGATCCGCGTAATGGCGATCATAGCTGGAATTACGAAACGCTGAATGCCATGGGCGTCGCGTTTTCGTCCGCCTTGATCGTTGTTATAGTCGGGTTTACTCATTTGCCTCGTAGTTGTAACGTAGATTAATCATTAACGCGAGAATCTTGTAATGGTACAACACGAAACACTGGCTGATCCTGCATTAGTCATGGCACCCCTGAGCGCTTACTTTCCGACTGAGGAATTTGGTCTGATGGAAGGAAAGAATTAATCATTGTTGAAACATATATATATACATTTTCGCAATTATATTTTTCTTCTTACATTCATAATCACATTTTCATAACTAAACCACAATTACACTATTTACTATTACCCTTTCTTACACCTATACCTTACACTAATTATATATTATTATATATTAATATATTACCGTATTACACTATCATTGAATCATTATGGCCGTGAGACGCAGTCCCTCGGCGCTAGATCTATTACTGGAGACACCACAATGCACGATTTGCTGCAATGAGTTCCTCGCCGCTGATTCGGTGATGCTGACCCCCTGTGGCCATGAATTCCACCCAGGCTGCATCACCGACTGGGTCAAACAGTCCAGGGCTTGTCCCTTATGCCGGCGTACCATCAAGCCCGAGGAACTCACGCAGAAGAGAGACAGTCTTCAGTCTTCCTCCAAACCATCAGGGAGCCATACCAAGGGAGGTACATTATCAGTTGCGATCGAGAGGCCACCCCAGGTCACCACCTATTCCGACGCTAGCTACCCGGCCGAGTAGATCCGCCGATAAAAACACCTCCGGCGATGCGGCCATCTTTCAAACGAGAGCGACCCATCCTACCCCGACCCCAACAAATTCCCCAGCGGATGCGGACCCCACAAACACTGTAAATTCCGAGATGCAGCAGGTTCTGAGGCTCCTACAAGATCTGAATGGTAGGATCGATCGACTGGAGGAAACCCCGAGAGTACCCAGGATTCAAGATTTCCACAACTGGGATAACGCTCCGTCGCACATGACAGGCGCGGTCCCACACCCCCAGAGGACGTACCCTGAAAGTAACGTGCGAACAGTTGTGCGGGACCCAACACCCCGAATCATAGAGAGTTGGCATCTGAAATTTAGCGGATTCCCTTCGAGCACTCCAGTTGATCGGTTCTTGTATCAATTGCAATCGCTAACAGAGCGGACCTTGGAAGGGGACTACGCGGCCTTGATGAAACACATCCATCTGTTGTTGACCGGGGACGCAGCGGATTGGTTCTGGGGCTATGACCAGACCGTCCGAAGGCTGGAATGGAGATCCTTTTGTGCAGCGCTAAGAAGCCAATTTGGTGATGGCCTCACAGAACGAGACATCAGGGAACAGTTACGGAGGCGACGACAGGGGGCACATGAGCCGTTTGATATCTTCTATAGTCATTTGATGCGGATCGCGGCACGACTCCGTACACCTATGCTGGAGGAGGACCTATTGGAGACGATTCGTGACAACCTCCGGATCGAGCTCCGAAATAGCTTGCTGCATGTCCCTATCTACACCATCCACGCCCTGCGGACACACGCTAGGAAGCAGGAGCGATTAGACGCCCAGCGGGGAGTCTTCCGTCCAATCCAACGTTCCGCAGGCACCGACACTCGCCCTCTCAACACATCAGAAGTGACTTCTCCATGGGACGCAGTCATCGAACCACCCTCGACTACCCCCCAGTTTCAACCTCAGCTGGAAATTCCGCAGGCCGATACGGACACGCTTGCCGCAGTAGCAGTGGTGAAACCCGCGGTCTGTTGGAACTGTCGAAAGCCTGGTCACAGGTTTACGACATGTCCAATGGAACCGACGGTTTTCTGCAATCGCTACGGTAAGATGGAGACGTATGCTCCGGATTGCAAAGATTGCAAGGCCAGAAAAAACTGGCAGCCGAGTGCTCAGACCACCCAGAAGCACTCGAGGACACCCCAATAACCAGTCTTACGAACGATGAACGACCCCGCAATGCTATACTGCCATCGACACCGCCCATCCAAATTTTGACCCCGACAACGACTGCTTCACCGTCAGATACCCCTAAATCCGAAGAGCCGCAAACTATTCCACCCCACAAGCGGCCATACCACGTCCGACTGCGGGAATACCAACTAGCCCGCGAGAGAATCTTCGCCGAAGGATTGGGCCCGAAGTTACCGCATCGACCCCGAAGATCCACCTTACGCATGAGGACCTACTGGAAGAGGGTCCGACAGTCCCGAAAGTTTCTGCGAAAGGCGCAGATATTAGAACTGGCCTCGCATGATGTCCGTCCCTATGCTTCGGTCGAAATCCTTGACAAGCAGAGGATAGGCTTAGTTGACACTGGTGCCAGTGTCAGCTGCATATCGTCTGACTTCGCCAAGGAAGTCCTGGAGAGGCATAGAGATCGACTTCAGCGCTTCACATCCCATCTTAACACTGCGGACGGAACTCGACATTCCATCCTGGGCAAGCTCACTGCCGACGTCACCTTCAAGGGCGTGAGCAAAGCACTGGAATTTTACATCGTGCCCCAGCTGACCCAAAATTTATATCTGGGAGTCGATTTCGTCCGTCAGTTCAACCTGGCCCCGAACCTATTTGGCTCGACCCTACTTGGGACTGTCGCGACCTTAAGCGACCCAACACATGCATCGCTTCCCTTCCAACATGACTTAGATAGCGCACAGCAACGACGGTTGGACGCGGCTATATCAGCTTTTCCATCCTACGAAAGTGAAGGTCTCGGCAGGACCGGCTTAGTATCTCACATTATCGATGTGGGAGATGCTAAGCCGATCAAGCAAAGGCACTTCGCCATATCGCCCGCGAAGGAAAAGCTGCTATACGCTGAAGTCGACCGAATGCTATCTCTAGGCGTCATAGAAGAGTCCCAGAGCGCATGGGCGTCACCGGTAACCTTGGTCGTTAAACCCAACAAGGTTCGGTTATGTTTGGACGCTCGACGGGTGAATGCAGTCACCATTAAAGATGCGTACCCTCTCCCTCTGATCGATGGTATCTTAAGTCGACTGCCGAGAGCGCACTTCATTACCAGTCTCGACCTGAAGGACGCTTTCTGGCAAATTCCCCTAGACCCTGGCTCGAAGGATAAAACCACCTTCACCGTGCCCGGCCGGCCTCTGTATCAATTCGTCACCATGCCCTTCGGACTTTGCAACGCACCGCAGACCATGACGCGGTTGATGGATAAGGTCATATCACCACACCTACGCCATCAAGTGTTTGTGTATTTGGACGACTTACTGCTGATTTCCGAGACCTTGGACGACCATCTAGTCCTACTGCAGGAAGTCGCCCTACACATCAGAAAGGTGGGCCTTACCATCAACGTGCGTAAAAGCAAGTTCGTGATGACGGAGGTTCGGTATCTGGGGCATATTATCGGGCACGGCACCATCAAGACCGACCCGGAGAAGACCCGAGCCATCGAGGAGTTCCCGCTGCCCAAGACCACCAAACAGCTGCGGCGCTTCTTAGGCGTGTGCGGATGGTACCGAAGGTTCGTCCGAAACTATGCGACGCTGTCATCGCTACTGACAGACATGCTGCAGAAAGGCCACAAGTTTCTCTGGACTGAGTCCAGCTTGCAGGCATTTGAAGAGCTCAAGAAAAGCTTAACCACCGCTCCCGTGCTTCACAGCCCCGACTTCACCAAGCCCTTCTCCATCCATTGTGACGCGAGTCAACATGGAGTAGGGGCCGTTCTGGTACAGCTCACTGAAGCCGGTGAGGAAACGCCCATAGCCTTCATGTCACACAAGTTGAACTCAGCCCAGCGAAAATACTCCGTCTCTGAGCAGGAATGTCTAGCAGCAGTGATGGCAATAAAGAAGTTTCGGGCGTACGTAGAAGGCCATCCGTTCGAAATTATCACTGACCACGCCTCTCTGAAGTGGCTCATGAGCCAGTCCGACCTACATGGCCGACTTGCCCGATGGGCCCTAAAATTACAGGGCTTTGACTTCACCATCCGGCACCGCAAGGGTGCTCAAAATGTGGTCCCAGACACGCTGTCCCGAATGTTCGCACCAGAAGGAGCTGAACTGGCGTGGGACGATGATAACACCTTGGAAATAGATCTGACCAGTCCACACTTCCAGTCGGACAGCTACAAGGAGCTGAGGCAAACCCTTGATACCCAGCAAGCACAGCTGCCCGATCTGAAGGTGTTGGACGGGTTTATATACAGACGGATGGAGTACCCAAGTGAAGATCCAATGTCCGAACAGGACGAGTGGAAATTGTGGATACCGGAAGAAATGACCGGTGAGCTAATCGCTCGCGCTCATGACCACCCTTTGAGCGCGCATGGTGGCTACGGCCACACCATCCGGCGATTAAAAACATACTTCTTCTGGCCTAAAATGTCATCTCAGGTCAGGGAGTATGTCCGTGCTTGCGACACCTGCAAGAGCACGAAAGCTCCGAACCAGACCACTCGTCCTCCCATGGGAAAACTCCAGATCCCAGAGCGCGTGTTCCAGCGTCTGTATATCGACCTAATCGGTCCATACCCACGTACCACCTCAGGGTATATTGGTGCTATCGTCGTTCTCGACCAGCTCTCCAAATTTTCACTGGTCGAACCCATCCGGAAGTTCACTGCACCACCAATAGTGGACTTCCTCGAGCGGCGTGTCTTCCACGTATTCGGAGTACCGGAATACGTGCTATCCGACAATGGGGTCCAGTTTAGGTCCAGGCAGTTTCAAGGATTACTGGAGAAGTATGGCGTCACCCAACAGCTCACCGCCCTCTACTCTCCACAAGCAAATGCTTCGGAACGCCTGAACCGGACACTACTGGCTGCTATTCGCGCCTATATCCATCCGAACCAGAAGGACTGGGATCGCAAGTTGTCCGCTATCACTTGTGCCTTGCGTTCCTCGTACCACTCTGCCACGGGTTTCGCACCTTACTTTGCCGCGTTCGGGCAACATATGATCTGCCACGGTGGATCATATAAGTTGCTCCGGCAATTAAAATGTTTGGGCGAACCCGTCGTCGCCGTAGAGCCCCACGAAAAACTCCGGACTCTGCGCGATCAGATTCGGCAAAACCTGCAGGACGCAAGACGTAGGAATGAAGCGCAATACAACCTGCGATCTCGTCCTTCTGTGTTCCAAGTCGGAGACGAAATCTTCCGGCGAAACTTTAAGCCCAGTAGTGCCGCGAACCATTACAACTCAAAATTGGACCACAAATTCTTGAAGCGCCGAGTTGGGAAGGTGTTGGGACCACTCGGTACCTCATCACAGACCTGAACGGTCAGACCGTTGGAGTATACCACCCTAGGGACCTCCGGAGGTGAAGCAAAGTCAGGCCTCATCATCATCACCATCATCAGCATCATCATCTGGTCCGCACGAATAACACAGCGGCAAACCTTCAGTCTCTCCATGCTGTAAACAGCATCGTAGAGACTGCCCTGTAGTGACTACTGACCTGAAGAAGGCGCCACCATCTTTTCCCGCAGTCGAAAGTTCAGCGGACAGGTCGAAAGTCAGCTGACCTACGACCTGGCGACCACTTCAGGTCAGAAGAGAGTTTTTTCTATTTCCGGAAGAGAGAGGTGCAGGCATGGCTGAATAAATGACAATTTTGCGTCTTTGTTAAATAAAATCGGTAAATTCAGTGCCAAAATATTAAGTGAGGAACGTAAACTCCAGTTAAATACCGGCCTTCAGTTTCCCGTGCGTTGTAACATCATTTTTCCGCGAAGAACGTGATGCATCAACAAGTTGTCAACAGGTTTCGAAGGTTCAACTCGCTAATCACTTCCTAGATTGATTCACACCTAAAAGTAGGGTTATTCGACCTTTTAAGCGTGTAGAGATCAGTTTTAAACATCTCAAGAAGGCGCCGCCCGAATGAAGACAAGGCGAATGAACATCTTTCAACCAATTGGAATTTTTATCGTGAACATTAACAACTGGTGCACGGGACGGTTCAGCTTATGTTTTACGGACGTATTGCTTGCTGCTATCAATTTGGTTGATCGATTCCGCAATCGGATGACGGGGAAACCGAGACATATAGCCTGCATCAGTGTGGCACCATTTCATTCGGCCATTAAACAATTACAATTGGAGCGATCCATTTCGATGGTGTAGCAACAATATCACAGGTTGGCTGCACTGCTCGCGATTTGGAACGTATGGCCGGTGTTATTGAGAATAAACTTGGTGTCCAATTCGGTCATCCACCAGAAACAGTTCTCAACTTTGTACGTGCCTACTATATTCTATTCAGACGTCTGCCAATGGAAATGGGAGGGTGTTCATTGATCAATTCGATAAAGTCAGTAAGTTGGCAGATTTTAATTTAGCATTAGTTTGTAATCATATTGAAATGCATTTGGGCAAAAGCTATTCAATGCAAAGTCCAGAGATTAAAAGACTTGCTGATTATGCTGTATACATGTATCTACCATTGAAGTACACCGTGGAAGCATGATTGATGAAAATATTACTCGCTTAAGAACAGAAAGCTCAAGTTCCACAAATATCAAGAAGTGGCCGTTTAGTGCAAATGATTTAGCTTATAAGCCATATAATCTCAATTAAGGACAGGTTTTAATCAATAGCTGAAAAAAAAAGGTTAATTGTGCTACATAAAGTTTGGACACCATTCGAAAACGGGAAAAGTATAATTTCGAAGAAGACAGAAAAGATTGCGAACTATTAGTATTTCTTCGGTTATTTATGTTAGCGTTTTTAAATATTTTTCGGACATAATGTCTGCTTTCTCTGTTTAAATCAATTTGACCTGTGCATAGTTATTTATCTATATCAAAAGTTTTGGCTAAATTTTGTGGCCTATCGAAAATGTTATTGATCACATAAAAGCAAGATACAAGAATCAAGCATCCAACATAGTTAGACAATATTAAACGCTTGCGGTTCATTATAGTGTGTTGGAAAGCACAAGTCTAAATCAATTTCTTAGCAATCTACTAAGATAAATTTGAAATATATTGAAGAGGAATTATCGTGAGATTTAAAAAAAAAAAAAAAAAATGTTCATAATGACGAAAACGATGAAAGTGGACGAGTTTTCCGCGACTATTCACTTGGAGAATAATTGGTAATTTAAATGAGGATCTGAATCGTTTATGAATTTTAATACCACCCATCGTAAAGAATTATTGTAAAATATGGTGATCGGTATATCGTAAGCAGCTACCTCTGAATTTAGGCTGTATTATGCAAAGGTTCTAAAATATATTATGAAACGGGTCTTCCTGTATTATGATTTAGGTCAAATGTACTTATTTTTGGTAACAAAAGTAAAAACAAAAAAATTTTATTGTTAAGAATAGTCAACTTTCTATAATTTCCAACAAGTATAAGTTCTAATTTATTTCTATATATTTCTATCAGTTGTATATTTCAATGATTATATTTCCATAAAATTATTCGGTTTTGAATTACATAAATAAAGCAAAGATGAATTATTAGAGATAACAAGATTTTCCTTCCATCACCCTTTTCTTTCAGGAGGAAATGGCGCACAGGTAAGTGTGTAATGGTGTAGGGACAGGAGGTGTTTCGTCGTTCGGGTTCCGCGGTGCAGTAGTTTTGTTCCGGTAATAATTTGTAGTCGTGTCGCGGACTACTAGTTCGGTTTTTCGGGTTCGCGTGTTTTACGTTCGCATGAAATTAACGTAGGCTGTTTTCGGGCACCGCGGTAATATCGGTTCGTGAATGCGCGTTAGTCGGGGAGTTTGATTCTTTGATTCTTGGATCTTGATGGTAAAAATTAGAGTAAAGTAACGTAATTTGTTTAGAAACGTCGCATAGTAAATCGGGCTTTTCGGTGGCTGGTTCAAATGGAACCAAGAGCGGAAGTTCACTTCTGTCCGACCCACGTCCGCGAGCCACCACGCGAGTGAACTTCCGAGTGGCCGAGTTGTTGACCCGCGGGGTACGCCTCGTTGCCACGTCTCAAGGACTGCACGGCCAAGTGTCGGTGCGAGGCCGACTTTCATCCCGAGTCGTCGCCGTGACGACCTGGGATTCAAAATCCATTACAATGGAGTCAGCAACGGCCTTTTCATCCATGAGTATGGATCCGTTATAAGTGAGGACTCCTGGCAGGCGCTTCCGACCAGTTATTTTATTAATTTGGGGGAACATACAGGCACCTGGTTGAATGTTTTCTAGGGTCTGTTCAAATCCTTCATTGGCGAATTCAGATGTTCTTCTCGAAATCATTCTATTAAGGGACATTATTAAAAGGTGTACCCGCTGATACTCCCAGTTAACTATATTCAGGTTGCGATGGTATATCCTTGAAAGCAGTTTCCTGAGGGTGCTACGTCTACGATGTAGCTTCAGGATGTCTTCCGGTAAGTCTCTATAAAGATAATTTCTGGAGGAATTTTATATGGATATCTTTGAAATGACCGTAGCAAGGGTCGAGTTCAAACAAGCAATGCCTTCTTCAATCTCTGTGGGTGATAGGTTTCTCGATCTGTTGATCGAGATTCCTTTAATCCTTCTACTCAGGTCAGCATTAACAGCTTCCCAGTCTATGCGCTTGTATGGGATAAAGAGCTGTGGGGCTGCTGCTTCCAGCTTTACACCCTTTTTAACTCTTAAAGCGAGTTCGACCAAAAGATGGTCAGATTCAGCGTCAAGGGCTCTACATTCAAAATTCCTCCAGCTGTGAGAGATATTCACCAAATTAGCAGACACAATGAAGAAATCGATCGTTGACGAGCTTCTTCGGAAAGTGGGCTCGTTTGGTGCAATCAATATGAGATCCATATTGGCTTGCACCCAATTGAACAGAGCCGTTCCATATCCATTAGATACGGTATTGCCCCAGGACGGATGTCTTGCGTTCAAATCACCCCCTATCGCAAAGAAATCAAACTTTTCGCACAAAGTATGGACTGTTTCCAAGTCTTCAATGAGATCCCTACCCGAATATCCGTGTTTCACGTATATTCCAACAAATGCAAATGTGTAACCCCCCAGGAACGAGCTAAATATCATGACGTCTGCACATTTTAGACATGGAAGACAGTGTCTTTGAATTTTGAGATGTTCCTTGAAAGCCATAGCTACTCCAAGGATTCCATCTGGGTCGTCATCCCTTATGACTTTATATTTCCCTAAGTGAACTTTGTGTTTACTTTTTAGTCTTGTTTCTGAGATGAACAAGAAATCTGGTCTATGCATGTCCAAGTATTCTTGGACAGAGTTTCTTTTGAAATGTGGAGCTAGCGAACAAATGTTGACGATGGAGAGCTTAATGGAGCTCATCGCGACAACAGATCTTGAAGGCAAAGTCCAGGTACGCCGCCTTTTTCTCACTCAGATTAGTGAGTTTTTTGTATTGTGGAATGAATGAATCCACTTTGCGGATGAGAGTGAACAAGTCACACCCGAAGAATTGTTTGCAGTCATTGGACATGATAGTATTCCTGTCTTTTTGCTGCTGTAAGTCAGTATTTACTTTTGGTTGCCGTACAGGCTGAGTTGCAGCTGGCTTGGCTGAACCCATAGCTATAGTAGCGAATGAGACACCATTTCGAATGGTATTTTTTAAGGAAGCAGTGACGAAGTCCCTCCTTTCTTCCTTCTTCTTTTGGAGATTCCGTCTCCTCTCCTCAGCCTCCTTGGCCTTGGGACATCCCCTGAAACTCGCGGGGTGGGCCTTACTATTGCAATTCACACAGAAGATTGCATCTTTTCCCTCTAGCTTTTCAATTGGGCAGTCTTTTGATTGGTGGTGTTTGTCGCACTTGACGCACCGGGACTCCATCCCACAGTTCGAGGTAACATGTCCAAATCTTTGGCAATTAAAACACTGCGATGTGTTTGATTTTGTCAAACGCTCCCAATATACCTTTTGGTGTAAGAGCGTTTTAACATTCATAGCCCTTTTAACGTCGAAGCCAGGCTTGAATTGAATAAGGAAGGACGAAAGAGTTTTCTTTTCTTTCCTTGACGTTACTGTTGAGAACCTTTTGGCTCCCAAAATATCCTCCCCTAGGATGGCTTGGAGTTCTTCCTTGACATCATTGTCTTCGTAGGAAGTGTGTACACCCTTTAGCAACAGGGTCAGTTTTTTCTCAGTTGGGAGCGTATAGGTGTAGCATGCCACCTTGTCCCATTTTAAGAAGTCAAAGAGACTTTTATGGTCATCTATAGTTTTAGGATGTAACGATGTTCGTGTAGAACTGTTGACGGTTACATCAAATTTTGGAGCATCAAGCTGATTTTTCTCACATGCTCGATGGATTCTCTCCCTAAAAGGCTTAAGATTAAGCCTATAGCACACTATTGGTGGAACCCTCTGTTTCTTAGGGGCAGCAATGTTAGTTGGGTTTCCCTTAGCTCCGATAGCTATTCTACGCACTGGTGGTGCGACTTCAGATTTAGTGATAGCTGAAGCTTTTGAAACCGCAGCCTGAAGCTGCGGGAAACTCCTTTCGCTCACGTTTACCGAGCGTTTTGAGGTTGGCTTCGGAGTTGGAGACACAATTGGCCTTTTCCGACCAACCTCCTCCCGGACCACATCCATTGACTCTTCCTGATCAGACTCACTGTCACAATCTGTCAGAGCGTCTCCTTCTGTAGTGCTACACCCATCTACAGCTAGATCTTCTGCTGGGACTTGCAATTGGAGTTTGCAACTTGCTATGAGGTCTAGCAAGAACTCCTCCTTTATATTTCCCCCAAATTTCTGGCAAAACCTCTTCAGGTTTTCTTAGCTTCCGCGTGAAAGCAGCCTTTGCCGCGGTAAGCTCCCCCTCCGCTTCTGAGTCACCCATTCCCGCTATTTCCAAGACAGAGCTTGGATGTGGGGTTAAATTAAAGGGACCCCTTCGAGACAATTTGATTAATATGTAACGATATTTTAATTAACAGTTAATGTTCAGCAACTTGCCGGCCTCGCCAAGAAATTAAGGGCTTAGGCCTCGGTTCACCCACTGTCCTAATAATATTAAAACTAATTATGAAACTATAATAAACGAATGAATGGATATTATCAGCTCCCTGCCAGCCTCAGCAAGAATTTAAAGGCTTAGGCCTCGGTTTGACCACTGATAATAATTTCCAAGCTAAATAATATCACTTTTCTAGCTAAAACACTTTCCTAGCTAGCACAACCTGTCACTCCGACGGTTCAAACCTCTCTCCGCAGAATCTTCATTCAATAGAAAAATTGCAAAGATGCATAAATACTCACGAACATGCACACAAATACTTCCATCTATACATACACACATACATACAAACTTACATACCTGCCTAGATAGATGCACGCAAACATGCATACATAGATACGTACATACTTGCATAGATACAAATTTACGTGCATAGATACATACACACATGTGTAAATAGATACAAACATACAGGCATACATACATACATAATTACACACATATATACTTACACACATCAACATATTAATGCACACACACACGTCCATACATACCCACATATATATATGCATACATACGTACATACATACATACATGCGCAGATACAAACATGCAGGCAAACATAACTAAAAAGAAACATACGTACATACAAACATAAATTCATTTATATATACATACATAAATACGGACATCAATGCATACATCCACATATACCTACATATGCTCACACATACCGACATAAAGACCTACCTACAGCCATTATCTGTGTACATATATACATGCGTACATACCTACATAAACACAGACACACATTTGTATATATATATATATGTATATATATATATATATATATATATATATATATATATATATATATATATATAAATATAAATACTATATATATATATATATATATATATATATATATATATATATATATATATATATTTATATATGTAAATAGATATATACAAGGATACAAGCACATATACAGTCATACAAGCAAACATGCATATGGACAAACAAAGGGGCATACATACATACACACATGCATACATACGTACCTAGCTACACACACAAATATGTTTAAACGCCTACAGACGTACATATATAAATAGATACATGCATACACGCATGTGTACATACATACATATATAGATGCATACCTACCTGCAGACATACATACATAATATATACATACCTATTTACAAACATATATAAATGAATGCATTCATAAATAAATACATTGATATCAATATGATAACACACATAGAAACATATACACATCATACATACACGCATTTGGACATACACACCTACCCTTCTACATACAAACCAACTTCATGCATACATATATACCTACATACATATAAACATGCATTCATGGATACATACATACATGCATACATACTTAAATGCATGCATTCATACATGCATAAATACATGGAAAGAGATAGGTTTCAACCGTCGGAGTGACAGGTTGTGTTAGCTAGGAAAATGTTTTAGCTAGATAAGTGATATTATTTAGCTAGGAAATTATTATCAGTGGTCAAACCGAGGCCTAAGCCCTTAAATTCTTGCTGAGGCTGGCAAGGAGCTGATAATATCCATTCATTCGTTTATTATAGTTTCATAATTAGTTTTAATATTATTAGGACAGTGGGCGAACCGAGGCCTAAGCCCTTAATTTCCTGCCGAGGCCGGCAGGTTGCTGAACATAATTATCCATTAATTAGTATATCATTAAGTGTCAATTAAGCTGCTTTGAAGCGGTCCCTTTTTCGATTTTATAATTAGTTTAAATAATAGGACAGTGGGTGAACCGAGGCCTAAGCCCTTAATTTCTTGCCGGGCCCGGCAAGTTGCTGAACATTAACTGTTAATTAAAATATCGTTACATATTAAACAAATTTTCTGGAAGGGGTCCCTTTCATTTAACCCCGCATCCAAGCTCTGTCTTGGAAATAGTGGGAATGGGTGACTCAGAAGCGGAGGGGGAGCTTACCGCGGCAAAGGCTGCTTTCACGCGGAAAGCTGAGAAAAACCTGAAGTGGTTTTGCCAAAAGTTTGGGGGTAATATAAAGGAGGAGTTCTTGCTAGATCTCATAGCAAGTTGCAAACTCCAATTGCAAGTCCCAGCAGGAGATCTAGCTGTAGATGGGTGTACCACTACAGAAGGAGACGCTCTGACGGATTGTGACAGTGAGTCTGATCAGGAAGAGTCAATGGAAGTAGTCCGGGAGGAGGTTGGTCGGAAAAGGCCAATTGTGTCTCCAACTTCGGAGCCAACCTCAAAACGCTCGGTAAACGTGAGCGAAAGGAGTTTCCCGCAGCTTCAGCTATCACTAAATCTGAAGTCGCACCACCAGGGTGTAGAATAGCTATCGGAGCTAAGGGAAACCCAACTAACATTGCTGCCCCTAAGAAACAGAGGGTTTCACCAATAGTGTGCTATAGGCTTAATCTTAAGCCTTTCAGGGAGAGAAACTATTGAGCATGTGAGAAAAATCAGCTTGATGCTCCAAAATTTGATGTAACCGTCAACATGCTACACGTATACGCTCCCAACTGAGAAAAAACTGACGCTGTTGCTAAAGGGTGTACACACTTCCTACGAAGACAATGATGTCAAGGAAGAACTCCAAGCCATCCTAGGGGAGGATGTTTTGGGAGCCAAAAGGTTCGCAACGGTGGCCTCAAGGAAGGAAAAGAAAACTCTTTCTTCCTTCCCTATTCAATTTAAGCCAGACTTTGACGTCAATAAGGCTATGAACGTAAAAACGCTCCTACACCAAAAGGTACAATGGGAGCGTTTGACTAGATCAAATACCTCGCAGTTTTTCAATTGCCAACGATTTGGACGGGTAGCTTCAAATTGCGGAATGGAACCTCGTTGCGTCAAGTGTGACAAACACCACCAGTCAAAAGACTGCTCTATTGAAAAGGAGAAGGGTAAAGATGCAATTTTCTGCGTAAATTGCAACAGCAAAGGCCACCCCGCGAGTTTCAGGGGCTGTCCTAAGGCCAAGGAGGCTGAGGAGAGGAGACGCAATCTCCAAAAGAAAAAGGAGGAACGGAGGGACTTCGTCACTGCTTCCTTAAAAAACACCATTCGAAATGGTGTCTCATTCGCTAGTATAGCAAGGGGTGCAGCCAAGCCAGCTGCAACCCAGCCTGTACGGCAAGCTAAAGCGAATAATAGTCAACAGCAGCAAAAAGACAGAGATTCGATCATGAATAACGACTGCAATCAATTCTTTGGGTGTGACTTGTTCACTCTCATCCGCAAAACGGACTCATTCATTCCACAATATAAAAAACTCACTGACCTGAGTGAGAAAAAGGCGGCGTACTTAGACTTCGCCTTCAAAACCTGTTGTCGCGATGAGCTCCATTAAGCTCTCCATCGTCAACATTTGTTTGCTAGCTCCACGTTTCAAAAGGAACTCTGTTCAAGAATACTTGGACATGCATAGACCAGATTTCTTGTTCATTTCAGAAACAAGACTGAAAAGTAAACACAAAGTTCACTTAGGGAAATATAAAGTCATAAGGGATGACGACCCAGATGGAATCCTTGGAGTAGCTTTGGCCTTCAGGGAGCATCTCAAAATTCAAAGACACTGTCTTCCAAGTCTGAAGTGTGCAGACGTCATTATATTAAGCTCAGTTCTGGGAGGGTTCACCTTTGCATTTGTTGGAATATACGTTAAACACGGATATTCGGGAGGGGATCTCATTGAAGACTTGGAAACAGCCCTTACTTTGTGTGAAAAGTTTGATTTCTTTGCGATAGGGGGTAACTTCAATGCAAGACATCCTTCATGGGGAAATCACGTATCCAATGGATATGGAACGGCTCTGTTCAACTGGGCAAATATGGATCTCATTTTGATTGCGCCAAGCGAGCCCACCTTCCGAAGAAGCTCGTCAACTATTGATTTTTTCATTGTGTCTACCAACCTGGTAAATATCTCCCACAGCTGGTGGAACTTCGAATGTGGAGTTATCGACGCCGAGTCTGACCATCTTTTGGTAGAGCTGACCATAAAAGTGAAAAAGGGTGTAAAGCTGGAGGTAGCAGACCCTCAGCTCTTTATCCCATACAAGCGTATCGACTGGGAAGCAGTTAGTGCTGACTTGAGTGGAAAACTTGACGATATTTCAATCAACAGATCGAAAAATCTCACAACCACCGAAATCGAAGAGGGAATCGTTTGTTTAAATTCAACCCTTAATACGGTCATCTCAAAGATCTCCATAAAAAACTCCTCCAGGAATTACCTTTATAGAGATTTACCACAGGACATTTTGGAGCTTCATCGCAGACGTAGCACCCTCAGAAAACTACTCTCAAGAATATACCACCGCAACTTGAATGTAGTTAACTGGGAGTATCAGCGGGTACACCTCCTTATACTCTCCCTTAATAGAGTGATCTCGAGAAGAACATCTGATTTTGCCAATGAGAGATTCGAACAGACCCTAGCAAACATCAGACCCGGTGCCTGTATGTTTCCTCAAATTTATAAAATAACTGTTCGGAAGCGCCTGCCAGGAGTTCTCACTTATAACGGTTCCATGCTCATGGATGACAAAGCCGTTGCTGACTCCATCGCAAACCATTTTGCGAAAGTTCTTCAAGGGGAGAAGGCAAGTGATAACTCTGCCTTCAATTCGTTGGTAAAAAGAACAATATCAACGTTCGACAGGGACCATGAAAATTTGTGCTTGACTAGATTTTCCGATTCGAATCCGTCGGACGCTCCTATTGGCAGTACCCTGTTTGTGAGCCCTGAGAGACTCAGGATGCTCGCACTAGAACAAAATTCCAAAAAATCGGCTGGTGCTGATGGAATTTCAAATTTCTTTATAAAAAAACTTCCCCATACTTATTTCGTTCTTCTCGCAATCCTTCTAAACAACTGCATAAACATTTGCAACTTCCCTCAGCAATGGAAATGCGCCAAAATATTTGTCATTCCGAAAGAGTCCAACAGTACTGACGTAGTCAATACTCGTCCGATATCTCTTCTGTCCAACGTAGGGAAGTTACTGGAAAGAGTGATCCTACAAGGCATCACACAGTTCTCTGAAGAAGCAGGCACTGTACCGGAAAGACAATTCGGCTTTAAAAGAGCTCATTCAACGGTAGACGCGTTGGCTGTTTTTCAAGCCAGTATAAAAAGAAATTGGAAGGCCAGAATGGTCGTAGTAGCGTGCCTCATTGATGTAGAAAAAACTTTTGATTCGGTTTGGATCGATGGACTTATTTACAAACTAATTCAATTTGGCTTCCCGGTGAGTTTTATAAAAATAGTAGGTAGTTTCATGAGGGGACGTACTGCCTTTGCGGTGTCTGGTGGAGCTAGTTCCGAACCCCTTGGTATCGATTCGGGGGTCCCTCATGGGTCTATTCTAGGCCCTTTTCTCTTTAATATATTCACGTCTGATATTCCCGGTATCAGAGATGAATTTAAACCTGGAATTGAGGTGAATCTCTTTGCTGATGACTTATTGGCGTGGTCATCTGAGCACAATCTCTGCTTTGCGCGAACGAGACTCCAAAAGTACCTGGACTCGTTAACTGCGTACTACGGAAAGTGGGGGATGAGGGTTAACGCTAGGAAAAGCAAGCTGATTGTGTTCAAGGACCCACATCAAAAATATGGACGTCGAACAAAGAGCATCTGTGATACCAGAGTAAAATTGAACGGGCAGGTGGTGCACTGCTCCAAACACTGCTGCACTGCTCCAAACAAACGAAGTATCTGAGGGTGATTTTCGATACAAAAAACACCTTCAGTGCTCACGTAGATTCTATTTGGAAGAAAGCCATTTATGCATACCATCTTCTTATGCCTCTTTTCAGGAAACAGTCAACGACCAGCAAGCGGGTCAAGATTATTGCTTACAAAGCTCTAATCAGGCCCGTACTCCTGTACGCAGTGCTGATATGGCAGGCAGCACCAAAATGCAAATGGGGCAAGATAGGATTATTGGAACGTAAAATCCTTCGGGCTTGCACTGGAGTGTTCAAAAGGGAGGACGGACGGTCCTACCCCAACCGATATCTATACCGGGAGGCAGACGTGGAGCCGATTCACCGCTACGCCCAGAGATTGATCGAACGAGCTGCAAAGCGTATGGCGGAGCACGAGACCGCCACAATTAGTAACGCGGCAGATAGTCGAGCGATGGAGGCAGCCAACGGATAGATTAAGAAATTAATTTTAATAATAGTTATAAGTAAAATATTGTATTAAAAATTTAACAAAAAAATTAAAACAAAAATTTTATTAATAATTATTGTATATAAATCAAGATTTAAATTAAATAAATATAAAACGACCAAAAACAACAGAGCAACAGAGGTCACATTTAGGGTGTAAATGTTAGTAATAATAATTTTCTTTTTTGATATATAAGGAATAATTTTTGATATTAAACAAATGTTAGTATAGAGTTCTGGGCACAGCCATTAGGCAAAGCCCGTAGGCTAAGTATTAGGTTAAGAAAATATTGTAAATAATGATTGTATATAGTATGAAAAAATCACCCAATAAATTAATTTGAATTTACATAAATACATGCACACATCCATACATACATGCATACATACATACGTATCTACATATCTACCTACAACATACATAGATACATACAAACTTACACAAATATGTACACACATACACTTATTTACAGACGTACAGACATTCATACAGACATACATATAAACATACGTCCATGCATACATACATACATACAGACACACATACATACCTACATACATATACACAAACATGCACACATAGAGACATATCAACATACCTGCATTGATACATACATACATGCATACACAAATACACACATATATAAATAGGTATTCACATACATGCATGCATACAGAATTACAAACTCATATACAGATACACATGTATGAATACATGCATACATACATACATACATCCATTCGTACACAAATACGTACATACATACCTACATTCATACATACCTATTTACATAAATACATACACAGACACATACATGCATGCATGCATGTTATGCATGGCACATAAAACATAAATACATGCATACATTCATGCAAACATAGAGACATACATACATACATACTTACATACATATGTACGTACTTATATGCATACAAAAATAGATATATACATATATCCATACACACATTCATACAGTCATATATGCATACATACATATGGACAAACATACAGACATACTGTCATACATACCTAGCTACGTACATACATTAATACATACATGTCAACAAACATACATACATACATACATACATACACGAATACACGCATACATACCTTCATACATACCTACCTGCAGCCAGGCATATAAACATACATACATACCTACCTACATACATGCATAAATGAATACATACATAAATAAATGCATACACATTTACATAAACACACATACATATATACATATGTAGATCCGTACATATACGCATACACACATATATACATGCCTACAAACTTTCATATGCACATGCATTATTATATACGTAGATACTTACATACATACATACGTATATACTGTAGATACATAGGTGCATACGTCGATACATACGGACAAACATGCAGACATACACACAGACGCACACTTGTATACATACATGCATACCGAAAACAACATTTTAACGAAAACAACATTTTATTCATTGGCGGTATTATATGATTTGTCTTAATCCTAACAAGAATAGTTCTTAAAACAACTTAACTCTAACAGTCTTTACTTATTCTAGAGTTTTATTTTTTCGTTGTGTATCTTTTAAAATTTGCAATTTATAATTAATTATTATCTGAAATTGGAAGGAAAGCCAAACAAAACCTCCCCAAACTGTTGTCTGTGGTGAAGAAATAAATAAATAAATAAATTCTATCTACAAAACAATTTTCCTTCAATGAGGATTTAGTGGATAAGTGTTTGGGGTGTATTGAAATGTGGAGTATGATTTGTTGTACCAGGATATTCGTTTCGCTTGGTCAAAGATTCTTCCTTGATCAGCGAGTAGGCGGAGGGATTGAGGTATTTGGTGGCGAACAGTCAACTGGAGTGTGAGGTCAGGGTCTGTGTTCATGATTTGTGTGATGGGAGGGTTTGGATGATAGGTCGCTTTTTCAAGGAACCGTATGAGTTGGTCCATGAGGATTGCGTCTATTCTACGAATTTGCGCGGTTTCATAAAGGGTTTGGTTTGATATGTGCTTCTGGGGGTCGTCTTCCTGTTTGAAGATTCCGCAGCAGTGACGGAGAATTTTTCTCTCTTTGCGGCGAATCTTCTCCATCTGAGATGGGGGTAGATCACACCAGAAGGCAAAACCGAAGGTGATTAGTGGTCGGATGAGGGATTTATAGCATAAGAGCTTCACCTTTTTGGGGAGCGCGGTGCGTACGTGCATGAGAGTGGACAGGGCTTTAAATGCGTACGTGGCTTTTTGTAGGACCGTTGTAATGTGGGTGTTTGGGGAGAGTTTTTGATTGATACGGATGCCCAGGTAGGTTACTTGTGGTTTGGTTGGGATTTTCTCTCCGTTTAGGAGTAATTGGACATTGGTTGAGTCCGATCGGGCTTTCTTGGTTAGTCGAGCTTTGCCGTGTATGACTATAGTCTCGCACTTGGAGGGAGTAGGGATCAGCTTCCATTTAATGAAGTAATTGTAGAGGGTGTTGAGGTAGTGATTGAGGCGTTGCTGGCATTGAGGAATGCGCAGTGCTGAGTGATATATGATAATATCGTCGCCATATTGCAGAATGTGGATAGATGAGAGAGACTGGGGAGGAGGTGGAATATCGGCAGTATAAATAGAAAAGAGGGTGGCTGAGATGACTTAACCTTGTGGGATTCCTGGTGGCATTGATTACCAGGGAGAGCGAGCGTTCGGGAGTTTTACTTGGAATTTCCTGTCAGTGAGGAAGGACGAGATTAGTTTGCTGAGGTGCGGGTGGTAATTGAAGATGCTGACAAGTTTGGTAACGAGGCCATTTTGCCATACGGAATCGGAAGGCTTTCTGGATTTCTATGGGGCAGGCAACTGTAAGTACAGCATGGTCTACTGAATGTGAAGGTCGGTTGGCGAGGTGAAGGTTTGGGATTACGTTGAAGTAAGAGCAGTGTTGATCGATGAACGTTTTGATAACGGTTTCAAAGATCTTGCTCGTTGTGGAGAGCAGCGAAATAGGTCGGAAGCTGGATGTCTCTAGTGGATTTTTGCCTTTTTTAAGGATCGGTGTAATTGTGGCGTTTCGCCAGGCAAGCGGGAAGTATGCATTGAGGATACAGTGGTTGAATAGTCTGGAGAGAAAAGGGCTGATTGTTTTAGCGAACTTCTTGAGAAAATGATTGAGATTCGGTCGGGACCTGTTGATTTTTTGTTTTTGCGAGAGCGGATAATGTTATGGATTTGTGTGGGTGTGGTGAAGGGTATGGGTTCACAGTCGGGTATGAAGTTGATTGGTTTTGAAAGAAGATGATTGAAAAGGGAAATGTGAGGGTTTGTGGGTTGATGAAAAGTGGGGTTGGATTGTAGGGAGTTGATGGTGGCAATGGGGTCGTTCTTTGGACATAGAAGAGGAAGGTAATAAAGTGAAGGGTGCAACAATCAGTGCGAAGTGCATCAGTAAGAGTGAGTGTCTGGAATCTCAACGCATGAGAAGCTGAAAGTGCGGCGAATCAGTGTACAAACAGATGAGAAGCGAGAAGAACGGCGTAGAGAATCGAATCAGGTGAGGAGTACGATGAACTTCGACATTAGCCGATGAGAAGCGAGAAGAACGGCGGAGGACGTTCCATAAGATCTGAAAAGGACGGAAAATAAGGAGAAAAACATTCAACCATACCATGCACGACACTCTAAATCAATTATCAAACACATATATATGCTTAAAAACTTATTGACATTATAAACATATAACTAAATCCAAAAAAAAAGTTGTAAAGTCTTAAATCAAAGTGATCTGAGGCTTGACTTAAACCAATAAAAACCAAGGCGATATTGACAGGATGGGGGATAAAAAGGACCCTGACAAAGACAGAACTAAACCGCAATTAGCCGGTCGAAGTCACAAATTCATACCTTAGAGAAGTGCTTAAGGAAATGAGGCTCCTCCAGGAAAACCTACGGCTCAATCAAGAAAAGCTGCAAAAGGCTCTTGATGAACTTGCCGACCAGCGGAAAGAGAACTTTAACCTTAGAGAGAAAATTAAAGAATTAGAATATAAAAAAGACAAGAAACGGAACAAAAACAAAAAACGGAGGATTGCGAACTCCTCGTCCTCCTCCAACAACTCAGCTTGTTCAAATAATTCAGCTTCCTCTTCCGAAGGAGAAGTAGAAGATAAAGAGATAGAAGAAGGTGAGGAAGAAGACGTTGAGGAAGAAATGAAAGATGACGAGGAGTTCCCACCCTTACCGGCCCCAAAACCCGCGGTAAAGCTCCCACAGCCAGTAAGGATTTCCAAACCGAGAACCTTACCTCAGCTCACTCCATCCACTTCTAAACCCTCACTTAACACAACCGGAACAGGCGCCATCTCAAAAACTACCGAACAACGAACAGTACCAATCATCCTATGAGAGATGGACAAATGGACTCTACTGAATAGACTGATTAGACAGAATAACATCAAAACTGTTTCAGCAAAAAGGGTTTATCTTGGTATCCAGATAATCCCTGAGACGACACATGACCACCGGAAAATTACAAAAATTCTGACCGAAAACAAGTGGCAATACCACACCTATTACCTCCCGGAGGAAAGAAACCTCAACATTATAATCCGTGGCCTCCACGGCCTAGAACTTGATGACATAAAAATAGACCTAGAATCCCAAGGCTTCCATCCTCTGGAAATATTCTAGCTCAAAACCCAAACTGGCCCCTCTAAACTCCTTAAGGTTCTCCTTCCAAAGGAGGAAACAGCCATATACAACATAAAATCGGTATGCCAGCTCATCTGTAAAGTGGAGGCCATTAAACCACGAAACGGCCAGCCAATGTGCCACAACTGCCAACTGTTTGGACACTCTTCGGGCAATTGTCATGCCCAGGCTCGATGTGTGAAATGTGACGGCTTACATCACTTCACACAGTGCAAGAAAAAAATCGAAGAAAAACGTAAATGCGTGAACTGCGGCGGAGAACATCCCGCAAGCTATGGGGGTTGTCCGAAAAACCCCAAAAATGTCAAGAAGATATTCGCACAGATCGCTGCACAAAACAAACAACCTATACAAACACCGACGACTAGCACCCTACACACACACAAAACCAACCAAACACAAAATCACACACAAACAATCACACCGCCAAACATGGGACAATTTTTTCAAGTTTCACCCAAGACATAAATACAGCCGATGATGTCGAGAAAATTATAGAAATGGTAACCAAAATTATCCTGCAGGCAAAAGAAAACAACACAGTCACAGCTCCGATAAGGGAATACAACCCCTACGAACTCCCCTACGAACGAAAATTAAAATAAGAAGGAGGAATCAATATCGGAGAAGAGCTAGGAGCACGGTTGATCCTAGGCTAAGAACGAAAGCTAACCGGTTGACAAACGAAATTCGAGACCACATCTACCAGTTTCGAAATGAGCAATGGGAGAATTTCATGCAGAGCCTCGAGCCTGGCGAGAATGCTTTCTGGAGGATGTCCAAATACTTCCGGACATGGAACAAGGTAGTTATGCCACCAATACACGGCCCAAACGGATTAAAATTCGACAAATCCGGTAAAGCAGAAGCCTTTGCAGACACGCTGGAGCTTCAATTCCGTGAAAATACCTCCTGGGACGAAGACCTTGACGAAGAGGACGCCAAATTAATCCAAGTCAAAAACCTTCCCAAAACCCACCACAAGCGGAAGAGGTGATACGGCGACTTGACACACAGGAGACAAAAGACTTTATTCTAAAACTTGACAAACGGAAAGCGCCAGGACCCGATGCAGTTACGAACATAATGTTGAAGTAGCTCCCAGACAATGTTTTAAGCATTTTGACAGACACAATCAACACTATTTTCCGTTTGCGAAGGTTCCCTACGACCTGGAAATCGGCTATCATAACAGTCATACCCAAGCCTGGGAAAAACCATGCCTTCCCCCAAAGGTGGAGACCTATAAGCCTTCTCTCGTCAATCTCCAAAGTAGTCGAAAAGGCACTATTGACTAGACTGAATGAAGAAAAACGCATAATTCCGGACGAACAATATGGATTCAGAGAAGCACATTCGACGGAACTCCAACTGATGAGGGTGACCCAGCACATCAGAAACGGATTCAACGGCAGGCAGTCAACAGGTCTAGTAATGTTTGACATAGCGAAAGCCTTTGACAAAGTCTGGCATGCAGGACTTATCTTCAAAATGCATGAATTCCCTATCCCGCTATCGTACATTCAACCCATATACACCTTCCTAAAAGGTAGATCTTTCAGAGTTCGGGTGGAATCTCATCTCTCGAGCCTGCGGACGATCCAAGCATGAATTCCACAAGGATCACCCATTTCACCAATATTGTACAATCTGTACACCGCAGCCATCCCAATCCTTCCAAATAATGTCCAAGTATCATTATATGCGGACGACACCTGCATATACTATACCTCAAGACAAGCAGAAGTCATCACTTTAAAACTGCAACACACAATCGAAATTATGCAAGAATACTTCCGTAAATGGAAATCAAGACAAACAAAGAAAAGACCCAAGCAATATTCTTCACAAGACGCAGAGCACAACACCCAACGACTCTACACGTAGACTCCGACACAATAACATGGAACAGGACAGCTAAATACTTAGGACTTACTCTAGACGACAGGGTGACTTGGAAAACCCACATACATAAAAAAAGATCACAATGCATAGGCATCCTCTCCTGCTTACACCAACTCCTCGCATCCGGTCGGTTAAACTTAAAAAACAAAATCCTAATATACAAACAAATCATCAGACCAACTCTACTATACGGCAGTACCGCTTTCTGTCAAACAGCAAAAACAAACAAAAAAGCGCTCCAGTCCCTACAAAATAGAGCCCTACGGTGGATTTGCCGAATTCCATGGTATGTCTGGAATATGGACATACACAAAGACTTACGTATCGACACAGTCGAAAAATACATACGAGACAGAGCACTGAAACTATTTGACAGAATAGACGAGAATCCAAACAGAACCATGGAAATCCTCAAAACCCGAGACGAAATAAGAATCGGCAAATACCCAAACCTCAGATCAATAACCAACTACTCTCACAGACAGGAATGGAGCAAGAGTGCTAAATCGCACTAGCTCCCCGCAACCCATACTCCAAGGTGGCATTGATTGTACAGTCCACGTTGGGATCTTATAGGTGAGCAGAGGTGAGATGTATGCTGAGGAAATGATCGAAATGAGCAGTTCGGCCTTTCGAGTGGGCGATACGTTTTGAGGGAGTATATGCGTATGATGGTGGGAGGGCTTAGAGAGTTGGGGCATGTTTTTCGGAGTTCTTGAAAGATGTTTTGAGTGAGTTGTAGATAGGCGTAAAGTGAGATGTTGATGATAGAGGTGCTGAATACTGGAACGAATGTGGTTGTCTAACTGTCGGATTTGGTCGCGAATATAGGTATTGATGGGGCTAAATGGGTTGCGGAATAGACGTCTGCGAAGTGTTCTCTTAAGTCGAATATCGTTGATGAGTTCAGGGGGTAGTGTTAGTAGGGAATTGTAGTTTAGGACTCTTTTTGGTATGAATTTCTCAGTGATTTCGTGGATGAGGGTAGTGTATGCGGGTACAGTTTCGTCAAGTGATTGATTGGTGATGGAGTTGGTATCAGGTGGGATGATGGGTTTAAGTTTGCTGGAGAGGTGTCGGTTTAGTTTCTTCCATTTGACATTGTGGAAGTCGACGACATGAGGCACGTTTTCTGTGAGTGGATGTTCATGGAGTTTGATTTCTAGGACTACGGCGTCATGGTCGCTAATGCCCAAGATCGTGGGAAGGAAGTGGTGTGTGGTTGAGTAGGGTTTGATTGAGAGATAGTCGCTTACTAAGAACAGGTCAAGGTATGATGCTCCTTTTGGATAGGTTGGGCTGATAGGTGTTTGTAGGGAGATTTGAAGAGGTATTGTGGTCCTGGCATACCAGCGGTGAAGTGTGGTGCCGTTGGAGTTGGTAATGCGATTTAGCCATAGGGAATGTCTTCGGTTGAAGTCGCCTCCTATAATAATGAGGGATTTCTTACCCTCAGTCATAGGGTGGTTTTTCATGAAAGTTGAGAGGAGATTGAGGTCAGCTTCGTCGAGTTGTGACTTGGGACAGTAAATTGATGAACAGAAGAGTACGGTGTTCCGGGTATCCATGGTAATTGTGGTGGATTCGAAGGTAGTTTCGTCCCGGCAGGGTGGGAAGAGCTGGGTGGATTTAAATTTCGAGTGGACGAGGATAGTAGTACCACCAGCACCGTCAGAGTCTCGGCGATCAATTCGGAAGAGGTTGAATGAGGGGAAGTGTGGTCTGTGCCGTGGTGAGGTTTTGGTTTCACATAGGAGGACAATATGTGGTTGGTGGGATTGAAGGAAGATTTTGAGTTCGTTACGGCGTGCTCTACCGACAATTGAGTTGATTTTTAACTCCATTATTCTAACATCCATCTGGGGACGCTATGAAGGAGCACATCAGGATTTTTTTCTCAAGTGGGTTGGTGGTTGAGTTGTCGACGGGGAGGAATTGTTGCAGTTTCGCAGCAAGCCCAGTGATGTTCATCCCGAATAGGGAAGATATTTCGGTTTGGAATAATGATGGTGGCGAAGTTTTGGATGGCAGGTTGGTTTTGAGAGCTGCTGCGTAGGAGACTCCTGGTTGGGTGGGGTTGTTGTTGATTGAGGATTTCATGTGGGTTTGTGAACAATTTTTTGGGTCGGCTACAGGATGGGACTGTCTGAAGTTAACAAAAGCAGGACAGTTGCGGTAGTTGGCAGGGTGTTCGTTGGAGCGGTAGCTAGCGCATTTTGGCTTCTGTTCGGGGAGTTTCTGACAGTTGCCGGGCCCGTGGGACAGGCTGCATTTGACGCATCTGAAGGTTAGATGGCAGTTGTTAGCAGCATGGCCGATTCGCTGGCAGTTTTTACACTGCAAAATCGTCTTGTTATTAATAGATTCGAACTTTATGATTGTGTGTAGAATGGCTCTAACCTTGCTGAGTGTAGCTAGGTTCAAATTCAGACCGAAAGTGATTAGCCAGAGGTCTAATGTTCTGTTTTGGCGTTTAGTCGTAGCCGTTTGGAAGGATTTGAGTGAGACGATGTCTTGAATTCCTTGAGTATTGAGGTCTTTACGGATTTCGTCTTCCGTGTAGGAACTGTGTAGACCTCGTATGACGAGGCTTTTGGATTTTTGATCAGATGGGGTATAAGTGAAAAATTGTTTCTTGTTCTAGGCAAGAAACTTTTTTGTAGCCTCAAACTCGGCGGGAGTGTTAACGATTATTTGGGTAGAGGGAGGGGTTCGTTTTTTTGAGAAGGTACTTATTAGGGAGTTTATTAAAAAAATTGTTTTGATTTGCTTTAATAGTGTCGTTGTTTTCAACGGTAACAATAGGGAGAAGTTTTGGTTGACTTACCTTTTTATTTGATTGTGCTGCTGTTGGTTGGTGTTTGCTTGGTTGTTTGGTTCCGTTTGTGGTGGTCGGGGTGGTTGTCCGCTCTGGCTGCAGCTGGGATGCTGGTTGAGTGTTCAAGATGCTGCTTGAACGTGGTGCTTCGGTGATGGCTTGCTTCGCTACCATCTGCTGCAGTAGTGCCGTCATGTTATTGAGTTTGTCCATCAGCTCGTCGATTTTCTTCTTGAGAGTGTAGTTCTCCTCCACAAGCTGCTTTAAACGGTCGCATGATGTGGTCGCTGTCTCCATCTGTAGTTCTCCATCGCTGTAGTCCGCGTCTGGCTCGGTGTCGCGTTCGCTGTCTGTTGATGTGTCGCTTCGTGCGTATTGGCGCTTGTCGATCGCTTCACTTGTCGGTGATGACGATCCGCTGTGTTGTTTTTTCCGCTTCGGCATTTTTTCCCCTCCTTGGTGGCTGGCAATCCGTCCACTTCGGCACTGCTTCTGTGTGTTGCTTTGTCGCACTTAATAACACTTCGATTTTACAATCGCGCACTGTTGCACTGTATAGGTCTTTACCCGATCACGACTGGTGATGATCGACTGAACACATACATGCATACCTTCCTACAAAAATACATATATATATACCAGTGACGTGCAGTGAAAATTATTGATAGGCAAGCAATCCATTTGAAATAAATATTAATAGACTGAATATTAGAATGATTACAGCCTCAAAAACATTTAATTCAAGCGGCTTTGCGCCTCATAGAAGAAACCAGACAAGTGAATAAAATATATTTGCGGATAGACTTACAATACAAATACAAAAAAATTGATAACTTAAGCAGATCCATCGAAATATAAAACGAAAATTAACTTCAATAATGTATTGTTTTAAACGAATACAAGTTTTTATTTATATTCTAAGTCTATTCGCCTTTCCTTACGTAAAAACTCTTTAATAATATTATCAAAAAAATCGTTTTCTCTTCGCATTTGTATCAGAAGTTCTTTCTCGACAGCAATTAAAGCGAGTTCAGAAAGTCGATCTTGAGACTGGCGATTTCTTAAAAATGTATGCAAACGTTTCAATGTTGAAAATGACCTTTCTGCAGTTGCTACTGATACTGGAATCGTAGCTATTAATTTAGCTAAAGTGCATATTTGTTGAAAGCCTGTAGCGACATATGGGCGACTTAGAAAATATGCAAGAATTTTATTCGCGTTTGCGTCTTTAAACTCATCGGATGAATAGATTACCTTCAGCTGATTTCTTAATTGAGTGTTATCGAAAAACTCTCCATAATATTCTATAAGTGAATGAAAACTCTTTTCTGGAAAATTTTCTTTGAATTGAGAAAAGTAACTAGGTTCGAGCAATTCTAAAAATAATAATTGTCTAAAGTTCTGAAATCTTTGACGAATTTGTTGAAGAACAATGTCTATGATTTCCCTGAAGATTCTTCGAAGGTTTTGCAAAGGGTCTAGTGCATTTCTGCTTTTTTTTCTCGGTGGTTGGTACTCTGACGTGGTAGCTAAATAAAAATCATCAAATTTAAGAGAAAAGTCATTTTCAACCCAGTTTTCAAATTCTATAATTTTTTGACTAGCATATGCAATATTTACTACTTTACTTTGAATAAGATTGAATAACACATCAGTTCTTGAAAAAAGTTCGGAAAAAATTAAAAGATAAAGTTGAAAATCACAGTCGCAAAATTTTACAGAATAAATATCGGAAAAAGTTAAGGAATCGCCATCCCAATGGGTCGAGTCGTTTGAAATTGTATCGAAAACCTCGGCTATTTCATTTCGATTTTCAAAAATAACATTTATTATTCGCGAATGATAGTGCCATCGAGTGCTAGAAACGGAAGGCAAACGGCGTTTAACTATTTTAGCAAAAAGGTTCGATCTTTTGGTGGAGTTATTAAAAAATGTTGCAATTTTGCTTATGTGTGCAAAAAATACTTTTATTTCTGGAATGAATTCAACCGCTTTAGACAAAACAAGATTTAGTGAGTGCGCATAGCATGGAACAAATAACGCTGATTTATGCTTCTCCCGAATTAAAGTTTGAACGCCTCGAATTTGTGAGCTCATAACTGCAGCGCCATCGTAACATTGTGCAATTAATTTATTTTCAATATTAAAATTATTCATCCGTTGCAAAATTAAGGAAGTAAGCACTGCAGCTGTGCGGCTATCACTGACATCTAAAAATTCAATGAATCTCTCTTTGATTCCGTCAATTGACGTATATCTTAAAATGATCGATAATTGCTCACGGTGGCTAATATCCGGAGTTTCGTCGACCATAATTGCAATGAATGGAGCTTTCGTTATTTCTAAATTGATTCTAGTTTTAACTACTGTGGCTATTGCGCTTATTATATCATTTTGAATTCTGTTTGATAGACCAGAAAAAGCTGCATTGGTCGTAAGAGATGCTATATGTGATTCTATCAAAGGATCGTATAAACTTAAAAAATTTACTGTTTCAATAAAATTTCCACGATTATTAGAAGTCGATTCTTCATTGTTTCCTCTAAATGGAAGTTCTTGTTTCGCCAGAAAGAAAACGGAATCTATTAGACGTTTCAAAATGTTACGGTTGCGCTCCACTTTTTCATTATGCAAACGAAAAGAAGATGCTACTTGGTCATTTAGCATAAACTCTATTCGTTGCGATCCAAACGTATCTAATTTAATCAACGATTGCAAATGCTTCTCCGTACTAGAATGCCTTGCAGCTGATCCCGTAAAATTATTTAAGTCACTAAACCCTGCATTGTTCCAAACCGATCGTTCACTAGCAAAAAGGAGGCACGGCCAACAAAATAACTTGTTGACTTTGCAGCTCCCCGTCAACCAAACGTACTTTTCATAATATTCTAAGTGAAACTTCCGTGTGAAATTTTTTGTTTTAAACTCTAAATTCAACTTTGGTTTCGGCCTATCGGAATTAACAATTTCTTTTTTCTTCGTGAAAGAAAGAGTTGAAAATGCCGAACTTAATAAAAAATCAGTCGCGCAACAAAATTCCGACATAATGCGAAAAGAAAACTTACCAATTCTTAAAAACTGCCACTAAAATGAGCACTTAAACACAACGCGAGTTATATATCTATAATCGCTCTATTTACCGTTGAATAGTTGAAAACTATCGAAAATTACACTAGTACTCTCGTATGATTTCTTTTCAGAATGCAGAAAGTAACAATTTCAGTTAAAAGTGTTCTAATGGAAAAAAGCTTCATGCTCCAAGCTTCCCCACTTTTCTTTTTAATATTTTTCCTTATTCAAATATGAATATTTTCATTCATAAAGTGCAAAGAAAAGCTCATCAAATTAAAAGTTTACATTTCCTTGCAACATATTGCTGTTCGAAAAACTGAAATGCATATAAAATGCCCAAATACTACAAGCAACATTCTACATGGCAAGAAACAATCAGCTTCAAAAGCGGGTTCAACTTTGCTTGCCGTGCCCATATAAAATTCAGAACAAAGAGGAAAAAAAATTCCAGCCAATGTATGGCTAAATTCAAAGAAACATTTTTAATGGAATCCTCGCTAGCAACAAGCAAATATGTTGAGGCAAATCGTTGCTAGGAGTGTGTATTCGCTTGCAGATACACAATACAATCTATAGGCCTGTAGATATGCAATACAATCTACAGTCTAAATTCATATTTTAATGAAGAATAAAGCAATGGAAAGTATAGTTTGTATTTAGAAAAGCAAAATTTTTATTAAAATAAAATAAGATATTTTAGGTGTAGATCTCGCAAGGCAAGCAGTTTGGAATCGCTTAATGTGACTGCACGTCACAGATATATACATCCATACATGCATATCTACATCTATTCATACATACAGATATACATACATACATACAGACAAACAGAGAAATATGCAGACTGTCATACATACATAAAATTGCAAATGCTAATAGGTGTATAAATATGAAATGCGGATTATTTCGGCTTGAAATATGCATTTATTTGAATAACGGAACGAATGGATTCAATAATCAAAGTATTGGCCATCGTTAGCTACGACTTTTTCCCATCTTTCTGTCAATCAATGGATTCCGTCCCAGTACCATTTCTCATTTTTTTTGGCTAACCACTCATGAAGCCAATTTTTAACTTCTTCGTAAGAATAGAAGTGCTGTTCCGAAAGTCCGTGCTGCATCGATCGAAACAGGTAGTAGTCAGAAGGAGCCAAGTCTGGTGAATACTGCGGGTGGGGCAGAACTTCCCAATAAATGTTTCCCAAGTAGTTCTGGACAGGTATTGCAACATGCGGCCGAGCATTGTAATGTTGAAAAATTACTTTATCATTATATACTGTTTTTTGTAGCTTTTCCATTTTAAAAATGCTATGTTTTTTAATTTTTGAACAAATATATATTTCGGGAGTGAGTTGCTCCCTTCTTCAGTGTCAGTTATTGTCAGAGAAGAAAATAACTGACACTGAAGAAGGGAGCAACTCACTCCCGAAATATATATTTCTTCAAAAATTAAAAAACATAGCATTTTTAAAATGGAAAAGCTACAAAAAACAGGATCTAATCTAGAAGTGCTAAACACGGGACAACACACACAGTACTTTATCATGTCTTTGGTGGAATTCTGGCCGTTTTTCCTCAATTGTGCGGCTCAATTTGATCAGTTGTTGTGGGTAACGTTCGCCAGTAATAGTCATACCGGGTTTCAGCAGTTCGTAATACAAAAGTCCCTTACTATCTCACCAAATACACAGCAAAGTCTTCTCTCCATGAATATTTCGGACTGGTTGCGATGTTAATGGCTGGCCTGGGTCTACCTATGATTTTTTCCGCTTGGGATTGTCGAAATAAATCCACTTTTCATCGCCTGTAACAATCCGATGCAAAAAACCTTTTCTTTTCTGTCCGGCAAACAAAATTTCACGAATGGTTTTTCGCCTTTCGATGTCTCTTTCTTTCAATTGGTACGGCACATATTTTCCAGCTTTTTGGATCGTTCCCGAGGCTTTCAAACGTTGCGAAATGGCTGCCTGAGCAACTTCCAACGCTTCTGCCAACTGTTTTTCAGTTTGTGTGTTGTAACTAACTATATGAACTAACTATATTTCTTAATTATATGAACTTTGGCGCGTTTGTAAACGTTGTATCTTAAATCTTAAATTTTTGCATAAAGCAACAGACGTTTTATTATGCTGTTACGATTTTGTATCTTAAATCTATATTCAAATAATTGCTACCCAGATCCTGCGAAATGCCATTAAACTGTAAGAACCAAAAGGATGCGTATGAACGCGCGAGTAACGTTGTAACCAATACCCAAAATATGCGACGCCACGTATTCTATCGTGAACGCATCAATAAATTCAAACAAAGGACTTTTGAACAAAACGCTATATTCCTTTTAACGTAGAGTTATATAAAAACACGAAAATAAAATCCGAAAACTGTTCAAACCTTTAAAACTACAACCTTTTATTGCCTTTCATTTTTAACACCCCATACTCGATATCCTTTTATTTTACATGCATTTTGCATCTCATACACATCCTTTTTCCGTCTACTAGTTTCAATTGTTTTATGAGGTTGTCGGTATCTGATTTTATGAGGATAATACAAATCGCATTGTACATATGGTTTTAAGACATAAGGATAGGATAAGTAGTATATAAGTAGTTAAGGACTTCTTGTGAAAGTAGTAGAGAACTGAATGGACAAATAAAAACAACTAAGTCCGATTTAAACACGTGTTTTTTTTCTGAAACTAGAATTTTAGTAACAAGTTTCATTTTTCGGTTTAAATTAATTTGACTTCAGTGAAAACATAGTTCTGAAGAACTAAGTTCGAAGTAATTTTTCCGATATAAAATTAAACTAAATAATTGGCGCAGTCGGTAGGATCCCTTTCTGAAGAATAGGGATCCAGTGATACGAGACTTTCGTACTTTTCGGGAAACGCAATTCATTTTTCCGTCGCGATATAAAATAAAATCATCCAGAGGCGTATCGTTATGCCCAGAGAACACCTTCAAACCGATACTGAGGCTGGTATTGGATCTGGATTCGTAAAAAAATAATTATGTGTACATTTGTATAATAATACTAATAATAATAAAACAAGAAGAGATAATAAATTTGTTTTTTATTGGCAAGTTAATGCAACGAAGATTGCTTTTTGATAAAAATAGATTCAACAACGAAATGGATCAAGAATTGCAAACGTTACAACAAGCTCTGCACCAAATGCAGGAGCAACATCGCATAGAAACTGAAAGCTTACGACAACCCGAAAGAGTTTTCCAATTATGTTTCTACAATTATGTTTTCTAAGTCTTAAAAAAATTTTCAAGTGTTAAGCGTTTTTACGGGAGACCCGAAGATTCACTACAAAAGTTCCTGAACACAGTCGAAAACGTGGCTTCTTTGTGTGGCAAAAACGCAGTGCTGTAACAATTTGGACTGCAGATCATCTTCAAGGAAAAAATGCAAGGTGAAGCCAAGTTGGCGATACAACGGCTAGGCGAGGACCAAACATGGCAAGCGGTAAAATCGGAACTGAAACTTCACTACAGACCACGAAGAACGTACAAAAAGCTAATGGACGAAACCAGAAATATTAAAGTTAGTTATTTAAGAAGATTAGGAAAATAAACTATCTATTGAATGAACTTTATGATTTCGATAAAAATAAGCCCAGTAACTATAGCCCAACAAATAATGATAAAAATTTAGTGAATATAATTAAAGACATGCTCAATGGTTGTTACAGAGTCTATATACGAAATGGTATGACTCTCATTGATGTGATTAATCTGTTTGATGGATTGGGGTTATTAGACGAAAGTGACGTGATCCGTTATGACTTTAAAAGAAATTTCAAAGACATTAAGCATAATAATTTTAATAGCAGACAGAATGATAGGGACAACCGACCGAATAAAATTCAACATAACCCAAACAGAAACTTTGAACAACAAAACAATAATCAACTACAAAATTTCAGACTAAATAACAATACCAATTTTCATAATACCAACTGGACATCTAGACGTAACCCCGAACAACAGAGACAATTTTTCAATAGAAACTCTTTTAATAATAATTCGGGACAGTTCCGAAACAATTTTGGAAACAACTTCAACTATAATTATGGAAATAATCCCAATTACAATTCCGGACTCTCCAAACAATAATCGTATTGAACCAATGGAGGTGGACAACATCCAACAAGACGTAAATTTTTCAAACGAGCCTCGGACACAAAACTCCTAATAGAAGCCCTAACAATCGCAGGAAGAAAATTAGCCTGTCTAATCGACACTGGGTCAGAAACTAGTATTTTGAAGCCAAAAATTTTAAACATGTATCAAGAATTAAAACTAGAAAAACCACTCTACTTCTCTACTATAAATGGTGTAACTAAAGTCTTATCCAAAACTGTCACACCTATTCCAGAAGAGTTCCACGTTCAAGGAACCTTGTCATGGAAGTTAATGGATTTAGATAAAAATCGACATAGATGAAAAAATCATTGAAATTAATAATAATAAAATCCCCTTTCAAAGTAATGATTCTTGCTTCATTATCAACGAAATCTGTAATTTTGAAACGAGTGATTTAAGGAAATGAGATCTTGATAATCTTAATATCAAAGAGAATCAAAATATCCAAAGACTTCTGAACCAATATTCTGAGTTGTTTTATAGAGCGGGTGATAAATTAACGTCCACACACAAAGTAACCCATGAAATCATCACTACCGTCGATCACCCTATATATTCTAAAATTTATCGCTACCCTCGAATTTATGAACAAGAAATCGAAAACCAAATAAGAGATATACTGGAGCAAAATATAATAGTTCCAAGTAATTCTCCTCATAACAGCCCATTTTGGATAGTCCCTAAAAAGATAGACAGTGTGAGTCAACAAAAATGGCGCATCGTAAACGGTTATAGAAAATTGAACGAAATAACGATCAGCGACAAGTTTCCCATTCCTAAACCGACAAGTGCAACTTACTGAAAAAAGAGACTGAATTTTTAGGCCATATCCTGACTCCAGACGGCATAAAACCAAACTCAAATAAAATAAAAGTTATTCGAGACCTCAAATTACCAACGAAAACAAAGCATATAAAATCTTTCATAGGTACCACAGGATACTACAGGAAATTTATTAAAGATTATGCCAAAGTAGCCTACCCCATGACGATGTATTTGAAGAAAGGAACGGAGATAAACCCGAATAATCCAAATTACATTTCTGCTTTTGAAAAACTCATAGATATCATCACAAAGCACCCCATTCTGAAATATCCCGACTTCAGCAAAAGATTTAAACTAATAACAGATGCAAGAAACTTTGCAAGATGCAAGAAAGAAAAAAGAGTTATTAGCGATTGTATGGGATACTAAATTCCTTTTTGAGAAAGAATTCGAACCACAAACCGACCATCAGCCAATAAAATGGCTTCAGGTGAAATATTCAGGGAAGGATATAAATCCAAGGTTTCATAGGTGGCTTATCTCTCTAGGGGAATATGATTTGAAAATAGATTATATTAAGGGAAGGGATAGCAAAATAGCAGACATTTAAAGTAGACTGAACACAGAAGAGAATGAAATAAATATGATCACGAAATGCAACATTGGAAAGGATTCAAAAACTGAAAATTTGATTCCTCGTAGACACAAAAGAGCCTTAATTAACTTAGGTGCAAACGTATTAAAATGGATATTTGGGACAATTGATGATCTTGACCGACACGACATTGAGAAACACCTAGAAACTATTGATAAAAACAACCATCAGACGATAGAGACTGTAAATCAACAAATCAAAATAAATGACAACTTTTATAAATTATTCACCCAAGCATACTAACAGACGAGGAAATAAGATCATACGACATCGATTCTACTAAACTATCACAGATTAGACTCGGCATAGCTACACACTATAACGGATCACTTATATCTGCAATCAAAATTCCAATAGAATTTCAGAAGATTTATAAAAAACAATTAATTTCAACACTAAACACAAACTACAAACAGATTGACGAAGATATTTTTTTTGGGTTGGGGGTGAAGGCAATTTATGCCCGGAGTGTGGGACTCCTAGGAGCACATGCTACCAGACTACCCACTAAACACCCCCTGTCACGAGACTCTAGCCTGGAACCGTTTGACACATTACTTCGGGCTAGGCCTCTTTTTACTTCGCCCTAGGGCGCCGTCAGCCTAGAGAAATCTCCCCCAGCGGGAGGGGGCAGGATGGAGGAGGACTGCTGGAAAGGCGACCCCCCTAGACCCCGCGCTCAAGTTTATCCATGGTACATTTTTTGGCAGTAAGTATTGCCTGAGAGTAATGTGCCACACAGGTCCATTTGTCGAAACTTTTCAGCATTTCTCCGACCAGATTGTCTGGACAAAGCTCTCCCACAAGTCCTGCCGCATCCTGTTCCACCTTCTACAGTTGAAGAAGGTGTGACATGCGTCGTCTCTTTCCCCTGAGCAGAAAGTGCAGTCTGGGGACCGTGATTTACCAATCTTGTGCAGGTAAGACTGAAAGTACCCCTGCCCGCTAAGAAGCTGGGTAAGGTAATAATCAGTCTCACCGTGCCTTCGATTTAGCCACGATCCCACGTCCCCTAAGGGGCCGGCAGTCCAGCGGCTATTAGAGTCGCCTTCCCAGGACTGTTGCCACTCGAGTATTGTACGCTGCCTCTCCTCTTGGTTGACAGCATATCTTGAGCCCTCTTGAATTTATGACTTTTCGGTCATAAATTCTCCGTCGCTCTCTGGGGTGATGGGTATCAGTCCTGCGATCACCAACACCGCCGACTCAGAGACAGTGTGGTATGCAGAAGCAACTCGCAAAGCTCCTCGTCTCTGTACCTGTGCCAAGCGCTTTCGGTACAGCTCCTTGCTGAGATCTCCGGCCCAAACCTCAAAGCCAACAGTAGCACTGACGACAGCACTCATGAAGAGTCGGCGATTGCTCGGTGTGGGCCCACCGATGTTGCACATGAGTCGACTTAGGGCCGAAACGCCTATCACGGCCTTTTCCGCCGTTGCCCTGATCTGTTCCGAAAAGCTCATTTTCGAATCGATCAGTTGTCTCAAATACTTTATCGCAAGGTTTAACTCGACAGTCGCATCTCCGATCTGCAAAGGAATTACCGTGGGAATTATTTTCTTCATGAGAATGACTCCCTCGGTTTTCTCTAGCGCCAAACTGAACCCGTGGGTGGTCATCCATTCCCTCACTTGACGCATTAGCATTCCCAGTCTGCGCTGAGCATTTTCGACTGTGCGTCCGGCGACCAGTGCTGCTATATCATCTGCATAGCCGGCCAAGTGCAACTCATCTGGCAGCTCAAGCCTCAATAGCCCGTCATATGAGGCGTTCCACAAGTCTGGGCCAAGTATGGAGCCTTGCGTTACACCAGACGTTATCTCCATACTGCGCCGCCCATCTTGTGTGTCATAGAGCAGACTGCGGTCCATTAAGTAATCCCTCAAAATCCGCATCAGATACCCTGGCAATCGGAAAAAATTTTCCAATGTGCCAAGAATATCCGACCATCTGGCGGAGTTGAAGGCATTTCTGACGTCAAGCGTCAGAAATCATCTCTCTGCATAGCCGACCAAACGCGACTCATCTGGTAGCTCAAGCCTCAATAGCCCGTCATATGAGGCGTTCCACAAGATATAAAGTTTATAATCGAATTAGATAATAAAATACATACGTATGAAAATAATAAAAATGTCAAAGAACTTAAGAAAAGAAAAAGAAATTGTATTGCAGTTTTGTTAAAAAATATAATGAAGAATATATAGAAATAGAAAAAGGTGTCTTAATTTGTATAAAAGAAATTTTAGTAATCCTTGTGATGAAAGGAAGTTGACTTTAACTGGAAATTACTTTATAAACTTTCAAAATTGTACTGCAACGATAGAAAAAAAAGAAGAATTTACCAACAAGATAAATACATTTAAAAGTCATTTAGTATTATCTGTAAATATTACACTCAATTTGAATAAAATAGCATTAACTTTTGAAGGTACCGTTTTAACACAAAAAAAGAATGTAAAAGAAATCCAAGCACTTAAATATCAAAGGACTGTAAATATGGGAATCAGATCTTCTTCAACCATTCTTGTCAGTAGAATTATAATCTTTGTATACTTCTTTGAAAAGAGGAGAAATTTCAAACTCGATATTAAAAAAGGATTCGGGAGAATCCCGACTCTAGCGGTGGAGGAGTTACGTTGTAACCAATACCCAAAAGAAATGCGGCGCCACGAATTGTATCGTGAACGCATCAATAAATTCAAACAAAGAACTTTTGAACAAAACGCTGTATTCCTTTTAACGTAGAGTTATATCAAAACTCGATAATAAAATCCGAAAACTCTTCATACCTTTAAAACTATAACCTTTTCTTTTATTACATGCAATTTTGCATCTCATACACGTCCTTTTTCCGTTTTCTAATTCCAAGTGTTTTATGAGGTTGTCGGTATCTGATTTTATGAGGATAATACAAATCGCATTGTACATATGGTTTTAAGACATAAGGATAGGATAAGTAGTATATAAGTAGTTAAGAATTTCTTGTAAAAGTAGTAGAAGTTTTGTAGGGAAGTTGATTGCTGTAGTGCCAGTTTTCGCAACTGCAGTGTTTTGTTTAATACGTAATTCATATTTTTTGGCGTATATTCTTGGAAAGTCAGGTGTAATTTCGTTTTCCTTGATACTTGATTAATTTGACTTGATGGGTCTTTCCCTGTTTTAAGAGTATTTGGGTATTGTAGAAGTTTATTGGCCTTTCGGAAATAAACATGTAATCGTGGTTGTCCTCGTTAGCAGTATGTTGAGTCGCAACAAGAGATTCACTGTCAATAGCATTAGCTAGTTGTATTTGTGAAAGAGCGTCTGCTACACGTATTTCTTTTCCCTTTTTGTGTGAAATTGTAAAATCATATTCACTAAGTTTAAGCCTCTACCTTTGCAATTCAAATTATTTTTATTGGATGATTTTTAACAGTATTTACAATCACTATTTACAACGTTTTCTTATATTAATACTTAGCCTACGGGCTTTGCCTAATGACTGCCCCCAGAACTCTATACTAACAGATATTATATTAAATAGACCTGACTTTATATTACAATTTAAAATTACAAATGCTAACACTTACACCCTAAGTGTGATCTCAGTTATTTTTATGTTTTTTTTTAAATGTATTTAAGGGGTATTCATTTATGTACAGTATTTCGTTTTTTACAGTTACACAATTTTTTGCGTATAACTATTATTAAAATATTCAATATAATTACTTATCCTAACCGTTGACTGCCTCCAACGCTCGACTATCTGCCGCGTTCTTAATTGTGGCGGTCTCGTGCTCCGCCATATGTTTGGTCGCTCGCTGGATCAACCTCTTAGTATAGAGATTGATCGGTTCCACCGCTGTATCCCGGTACAGTAGTCGGTTGGGGTAAGGCCGTCCGTTCTCCCTTTTGTACAAGCCAGTGCAAGCCCGAAGGATTTTTCGCTCCAATAACCCTATTTTGCGCCATTTGTACGCTGAAAGCCATAGCTACTCCAAGGATTCCATCTGGGTCGTTATCCCTTATGACCTTATATTTCCCCAAGTGAACTTAGTGTTTATTTTTCAGTCTTGTTTCTGAAATGAACAAGAAATCTGGTCTATGCATATCCAAGTATTCTTGGACAGAGTGTTTTTGAAATGTGGAGCTAGCGAACAAATGTTGACGATAGAGAGCTTAATGGAGCTCATCGCGACAACAGATTTTGAAGGGGAAGTGTAAGTTCGCCGCCTTTTTCTCACTCAGATTAGTAAGATTTTTGTATTGTGGAATGTATGAATCCATTTTGCGTATGAGAGTGAACAATTCTCACCCGAAGAATTGATTGCAGTCGTTATTCATGGCAGAATTTTTGTCTTTTTGCTGCTGTTGGCTACTATTCGCTTTAGCTTGCCGTACGGGCTGAGCTGCAGCTGGCTTGGCTGCACCCCTTGCTATACTGGCGAATAAGACACCATTTCGAATGGTGGTTTTCAAAGAAGCGGTGACAAAATCCCTACGTTCCTCCTTTTTCTATAGAAGATTACGTCTCCTCTCCTCAGCCTCCTTGGCCTCAGGGCAGCCCCTGAAACTCGCGGGGTGGCCTTTATAATTGCAGTTTACGCAAAAAACCGCATTTTTACCCTCCTGTTTTTCAATTAGACAGTCTTTGAACTGGTGGTGTTTGTCACACTTGACACAACGAGGTTCCATACCGCAATTTGAAGCTAAATGACCAAATCGTTAGTAATTGAAACACTGCGAGGTGTTTGATTTCGCTAACTGTTCCCAGTCTACCTTTTGTTGCAGGAGCGTTCTTGCACTCATAGCCTTTTTAACGTCAAAGTCTGGCTTAAATTGAATAAGAAAGGACGAAAGAGTTTTCTTTTCTTTCCTTGACGCCAATGTTGAGAATCTTTTGGCTCCCAAAACATCTTTCCCTTGGATGGCTTCCAGTTCTTCCCTGATATCGTTGTCTTCGTAGGAAGAGTGCACACCCTTTCAGGGTCACACGACACACCGCTCAGGCTTACAGAGCGCTTAGAAGTGGGCTCTGAGATTGGAGACACAATTGGTCTTTTCCGATGCGAATGATCTTCCTGGACCGTCTCCATCGGCGCCTCTTGCTCGGACTCGCTGTTGAAATCAGCTAGAGCATGTTCTTCGGTAGTGGGAAAATCCTCCTCTTCTACTCGTAATCCCTCTGAAGGTAGTTGTAGTTGGAGCTTGCAACTTGTTAGTAATTCTAGCAAGAACTCCTCCCTTACATTCCCTCCAAACTTTTTACTAAACTTTTGGAGATTTTTCTTAACTTTCCGCGTGAAAGCACCCTTTGCCGTGGAGAGCTCCTCCTCCGCTCCACCTCACCCATTCCCGCTATTTCCAAGACAGAGCTTGGATGCGGGGTTAAATTAAAGGGACCCCTTCCAGACAATTTAGTTAGTAGTTATTGATATTCTAATTAAAAGTTATATACAGCAACTTGCCGGCCTCGACAAGAAATTAAGGGCTTAGGCCTCGGTTCGCCCACTGTCCTAATAATATTTAAACTAGATACAAAACCTAACTATAATAAAGGAATGAATGGATATTATCAGCTACTTGCCAGCCTCAGCAAGAATTTAGGGACTTAGGCCTGGCTTTGACCACTGCTAATAATATCCCTAAACAAATACTTTCCTAGCTAACACAACCTGTCACTCCGACGGTTGAAACCTATCAATGCTATCTCACATTAACAATTTTGCGTTATCTTCCTTTATATTGTCTAGATACTGCGAAGGTTTGTGATCTGTAATGAGTGGTAATTTACGGTCATATAAGTAGGGCCTAAAATATTTACTTGACCATATGATGGCAAGGAGCTCATTCTTTATTGTAGAATAATTTGTTTCAGTTTTATTAAGTGTACGGGATGCAGAAGCTATAGGTTTTTTATTTTGAGATAATACTGCTCGGAAAGCAAATTGAGAGGCATTCGTGGTTAGAGTAAAGAACTTTGAAAAGTCTGGGTGGGCAAAAACGGCTCTTTGATCCTATAGTTTCTTAATTGATTGTAAGATTGTACGTAATAAGAGTCAGTAACAATGATTTTTTTGAAGTCTAGTAGTAAGAGGTTTGGCAATTTTCGCATAATCCTTCATGAACTTGTGGTAATATCCTGTTAGACAAAGGAAACAATTTATTTGCTTTGTGGTAGTGGGTACAGGACATTTCTGGGTGGCAATTATTATTTTTTGGATTAGGTTTTATGCCATCGACGATTATAATATGACCCAGATATTCGGTTTGTTTTGACAGAAAATTTGTCTTTGAAAATTGAATTTTTAGATTAGCATTTCTTAATTCTGTAAAAATATTTCTAATTGATGTTTCGTGTTCTTGTAAAGACGTGCTTAAAATCAGGATATCATCTATATAAACAATGCAAATTCTGTTAATGGGTTTGTGTTAATTACTATTCATTAGTTTTTGAAATGTTTCGGGAAATGCCCCATTCCTGTTGAAAATGCAGTTTTGTACCGATCATGAGATTCTAGCTCGATTTTGTGGAATCCCTTAGCTAAATCGATGCTGGTAGAGTATGGACAATTTCCCAGTTTAACCAATAAATCGTCAATGTTTGGAATTGGATATTTATTTTCAACAGTTCATTGGTTTGAGTTCGTGAAATCTATAACTAATCTGTGTTTTCCACCTTTTTTCGGGACTACCCATATGGGATTATTGTAGAAGGAGACGGAGAATGCTATGTAATTCAAAATCAAAATTATTTACAAAGTCATTAACAGGTTGGGGAAAACTATAGTTTCTCTGATATAAAGGTTTCTCCAATTTCAGCGGAAGAGAATGCTTGATGCTATGCGTAAAAGTTAGTCGCTGTTTCTCGTCGTATCGTAGTTCTGAAAACTCTTTGGTTATGCGATCTAGTAACTCAGATTCTTCTTTTGAGTAGTGCTCCGTACGAGGCTTATTTTCACTTTCTGGAAAGTGTTTAAGCGCCTCCGAGAAAAAGGTTTGTTCTACTTGTTCACCAAAGCAGATAGTGTGTGTAGGACTTATAATGGTTTTGCTTTTACAATTCAAAATAGTACCTGTACTTGTTAAAATATTATTTCCTATAATAGCATGAAAACTTTTATTTTTAAAAGGTATCAAGTGCCGTTCAATGAATTCATGAGACCCAAATTCCTCTGAAAATCGTGTTCGAAGATGTTACGTACTTCGCGACTTTCGATGAAAGGACAAAATTATGGTGGGATACACAGAGTAGATACTCTGATGTTTTGGCACTTTTTTTCATATAGTCAAGAAATAAAGCATTCAGAATCTATAGGACACAGAATTACATACATACATGCAAATATTTCCACATACATTCATACATAGATACATGCATACATACATAGATACATGCATACATACATACAAACATAGATACATGCATACATAAATACATACAGATAATCATAAATACAGACATACATATCGACGTAGATACATACAGACATACATTCAGACTTATATACATTCATAAATGCGTACACACATGTGTAGATACATCAATGCATGCATGCAACATAGATACATACATACAAACATATATACAATCATTATGGAATGGAATCAATCATGCATACATATATACACACATAACATAAAAACATTCATACATTCAGACATTCAGTCAGGCATACGAACATAGATTCGCACATAAATACGTGCATACAGACCTACATGCATACATACCTGCATACATAATTACATACGAATATTCATACATGAATACATATATACACATATACATAGAAACATACGTACATGCCTGCATACCTACATACATACATACGCCCATACATGGATACGTACATACATGCATACATACATATATGCAGACATACATACATACAGACGTAAATTCGGACTTCGATACATACATACAAACACACATACGTACATAGATACACATATATATGCATGCTAAACAGATACATTCATACAAGAAGTAACTTGAGACTCCGAGAGACAGTGGATCAGGGAGTGAGGTTTCAACCGTCGGAGTGATAGGTTGTGTTAGCTAGGAAAGTGTTTTAGCTAGAAAAGTGATATTATTTAGCTAGGAAATTATTATCAGTGGTTAAACCGAGGCCTAAGCCCTTAAATTCTTGCTGAGGCTGGCAAGGAGCTGATAATATCCATTCATTCATTCGTTTATTATAGTTTCATAATTAGTTTTAATATTATTAGGACAGTGGGCGAACCGAGGCCTATGCCCTTAATTTCCTGCCGAGGCCGGCAGGTTGCTGAACATAATTTTCCATCAATTAGTATATCATTAAGTGTCAATTAAGCTGCCTTTAAGCGGTCCCTTTTTCGATTTCATAATTAGTTTAAATAAAAGGACAGTGGGTGAACCGAGGCCTAAGCCCTTAATTTCTTGCCGAGGCCAGCAAGTTGCTGAACATTAACTGTTAATTAAAATATCGTTACATATTAATCAAATTGTCTGGAAGGGGTCCCTTTAATTTAACCCCGCATCCAAGCTCTGTCTTGGAAATAGCGGGAATGGGTGACTCAGAAGCGGAGGGGGAGCTTTCCGCGGCAAAAGCTGCTTTCACACGGAAAGCTAAGAAAAACCTGAAGAGGTTTTGCCAAAAATTTGGGGGTAATATAAAGGAGGAGTTCTTGCTAGATCTCATAGCAAGTTGCAAACTCCAATTGCAAGTCCCAGCAGAAGATCTAGCTGTAGATGGGTGTACCACTACAGAAGGAGACGCTCTGACGGATTATGACAGTGAGTCTGATCAGGAAGAGTCAATGGATGTGGTCCGGGAGGAGGTTGGTCGGAAAAGGCCAATTGTGTCTCCAACTCCGGAGCCAACCTCAAAACGCTCGGTAAACGTAAGCGAAAGGAGTTTCCCGCAGCTTCAGGCTGCGGTTTCAAAAGCTTCAGCTATCAATAAATCTGAAGTCGCACCACCAGGGTGTAGAATAGCTATCGGAGCTAAGGGAAACCCAACTAACATTGCTGCCCCTAAGAAACAGAGGGTTCCACCAGTAGTGTGCTATAGGCTTAATCTTAAGCCTTTCAGGGAGAGAATCCATCGAGCATGTGAGAAAAATCAGCTTGATGCTCCAAAATTTGATGTAACCGTCAACAGTTCTACACGAACATCGTTACATCCTAAAACTATAGATGACCATAAAAGTCTCTTTGACTTCTTAAAATGGGACAAGGTGGCATGCTACACCTATACGCTCCCAACTGAGAAGAAACTGACGCTGTTGCTAAAGGGTGTACACACTTCCTACGAAGACAATGATGTCAAGGAAGAACTCCAAGCTATCCTAGGGGAGGATGTTTTGGGAGCCAAAAGGTTCGCAACGGTGGCCTCAAGGAAGGAAAAGAAAACTCTTTCTTCCTTCCCTATTCAATTTAAGCCAGACTTTGACGTCAATAAGGCTATGAACGTAAAAACGCTCTTACACCAAAAGGTACAATGGGAGCGTTTGACTAGATCAAATACCTCGCAGTTTTTCAATTGCCAACGATTTGGACGGGTAGCTTCAAATTGCGGAATGGAACCTCGTTGCGTCAAGTGTGACAAACACCACCAGTCAAAAGACTGCTCTATTGAAAAGGAGAAGGGTAAAGATGCAATTTTCTGCGTAAATTGCAACAGCAAAGGCCACCCCGCGAGTTTCAGGGGCTGTCCTAAGGCCAAGGAGGCTGAGGAGAGGAGACGCAATCTCCAAAAGAAAAAGGAGGAACGGAGGGACTTCGTCACTGCTTCCTTAAAAAACACCATTCGAAATGGTGTCTCATTCGCTAGTATAGCAAGGGGTGCAGCCAAGCCAGCTGCAACCCAGCCTGTACGGCAAGCTAAAGCGAATAATAGTCAACAGCAGCAAAAAGACAGAGATTCGATCATGAATAACGACTGCAATCAATTCTTTGGGTGTGACTTGTTCACTCTCATCCGCAAAACGGACTCATTCATTCCACAATATAAAAAACTCACTGACCTGAGTGAGAAAAAGGCGGCGTACTTAGACTTCGCCTTCAAAACCTGTTGTCGCGATGAGCTCCATCAAGCTCTCCATCGTCAACATTTGTTTGCTAGCTCCACGTTTCAAAAGGAACTCTGTTCAAGAATACTTGGACATGCATAGACCAGATTTCTTGTTCATTTCAGAAACAAGACTGAAAAATAAACACAAAGTTCACTTGGGGAAATATAAAGTCATAAGGGATGACGACCCAGATGGAATCCTTGGAGTAGCTATGGCCTTCAGGGAGCATCTCAAAATTCAAAGACACTGTCTTCCAAGTCTGAAGTGTGCAGATGTCATTATATTAAGCTCAGTTCTGGGAGGGTTCACCTTTGCATTTGTTGGAATATACGTTAAACACGGATATTCAGGAGGGGATCTCATTGAAGACTTGGAAACAGCCCTTACTTTGTGTGAAAAGTTTGATTTCTTTGCGATAGGGGGTAACTTCAATGCAAGACATCCTTCATGGGGAAATCACGTATCCAATGGATATGGAACGGCTCTGTTCAACTGGGCAAATATGGATCTCATTTTGATTGCGCCAAGCGAGCCCACCTTCCGAAGAAGCTCGTCAACTATTGATTTTTTCATTGTGTCTACCAACCTGGTAAATATCTCCCACAGCTGGAGGAACTTCGAATGTGGAGTTATCGACGCCGAGTCTGACCATCTTTTGGTAGAGCTGACCATAAGAGTGAAAAAGGGTGTAAAGCTGGAGGTAGCAGACCCTCAGCTCTTTATCCCATACAAGCGTATCGACTGGGAAGCAGTTAGTGCTGACTTGAGTGGAAAACTTGACGATATTTCAATCAACAGATCGAAAAATCTCACAACCACCGAAATCGAAGAGGGAATCGTTTGTTTAAATTCAACCCTTAATACGGTCATCTCAAAGATCTCCATAAAAAATCCCTCCAGGAATTACCTTTATAGAGATTTACCACAGGACATTTTGGAGCTTCATCGCAGACGTAGCACCCTCAGAAAACTACTCTCAAGAATATACCACCGCAACTTGAATGTAGTTAACTGGGAGTATCAGCGGGTACACCTCCTTATACTCTCCCTTAATAGAGTGATCTCGAGAAGAACATCTGATTTTGCCAATGAGAGATTCGAACAGACCCTAGCAAACATCAGACCCGGTGCCTGTATGTTTCCTCAAATTAACAAAATAACTGGCCGTAAGCGCCTGCCAAGAGTTCTCACTTATAACGGTTCCATGCTCATGGATGACAAAGCCGTTGCTGACTCCATCGCAAACCATTTTGCGAAAGTTCTTCAAGGAAAGAAGGCAAGTGATAACTCTGCCTTCAATTCGTTGGTAAAAAGAACAATATCAACGTTCGACAGGGACCATGAAAATTTGTGCTTGACTAGATTTTCCGATTCGAATCCGTCGGGCGCTCCTATTGGCAGTACCCTGTTTGTGAGCCCTGAGAGACTCAGGATGCTCGCACTAGAGCAAAATTCCAAAAAATCGGCTGGGGCTGATGGAATTTCAAATTTCTTTATAAAAAAACTTCCCCATACTTATTTTGTTCTTCTCGCAATCCTTCTAAACAACTGCATAAACATTTGCTACTTCCCTCAGCAATGGAAATGCGCCAAAATATTTGTCATTCCGAAAGAGTCCAACAATACTGACGTAGTCAATACTCGTCCGATATCTCTTCTGTCCAACGTAGGGAAGTTACTGGAAAGAGTGATCCTACAAGGCATCACACAGTTCTCTGAAGAAGCAGGAACTGTACCGGAATGACAATTCGGCTTTAAAAGAGCTCATTCAACGGTAGACGCGTTGGCTGTTTTTCAAGCCAGTATAAAAAGAAATTGGCAGGCCAGAAAGGTCGTATTAGCGTGCCTCATTGATGTAGAAAAAGCTTTTGATTCGGTTTGGATCGATGGAGTTATCTACAAACTAATTCAATTTGGCTTCCCGGTGAGTGTTACAAAAATAGTAGGCAGTTTCATGAGGGGACGTACTGCCTTTGCGGTGTCTGGTGGAGCTAGTTCTGAACCCTTTGGTATCGATTCGGGGGTCCCTCAGGGGTCTATTCTAGGCCCTTTTCACTTTAATATATTCACGTCTGACATTCCCGGTATCAGAGATGAATTTAAACCTGGAATCGAGGTGAATCTCTTTGCTGACGACTTATTGGCGTGGTCATCTGAGCACAATCTCCGCTTTGCGCGAACGAGACTCCAAAGCTACCTGGACTCGTTAACTGCGTACTACGGAAAGTGGGGGATGAGGGTTAACGCTAGGAAAAGCGAGCTGATTGTGTTCAAGGACCCACATCAAAAATATGGACGTCGAACAAAGAACATCTGTGATACCAGAGTAAAATTGAACGGGCAGGTGGTGCACTGCTCCAAACAAACGAAGTATTTGGGGGTGATTTTCGATACAAAAAACACCTTCAGTGCTCACGTAGATTCTGCTTGGAAGAAAGCCATTTATGCATACCATCTTCTTATGCCTCTTTTCAGGAAACAGTCAACGACCAGCAAGCGGGTCAAGATTATTGCTTACAAAGCTCTAATCAGGCCCGTACTCCTGTACGCAGTGCTGATATAGCAGGCAGCACCAAAATGCAAATGGGGCAAGATAGGATTATTGGAAGTCCAGGCTTGCACTGGAGTGTTCAAAAGGGAGGACGGACGGTCCTACCCCAACCGATATCTATACCGGGAGGCAGACGTGGAGCCGATTCACCGCTACGCCCAGAGATTGATCGAACGAGCTGCAAAGCGTATGGCGGAGCACGAGACCGCCACAATTAGTAACGCGGCAGATAGTCGAGCGATGGAGGCAGCCAACGGATAGATTAAGAAATTAATTTTAATAATAGTTATAAGTAAAATATTGTATTAAAAATTTAACAAAAAATTTAAAACAAAAATTTTATTAATAATTATTGTATATAAATCAAGATTTAAATTAAATAAATATAAAACGACCAAAAACAACAGAGCAACAGAGGTCACATTTAGGGTGTAAATGTTAGTAATAATAATTTTCTTTTTTGATATATAAGGAATAATTTTTGATATTCAACAAATGTTAGTATAGAGTTCTGGGCACAGCCATTAGGCAAAGCCCGTAGGCTAAGTATTAGGTTAAGAAAATATTGTAAATAATGATTGTATATAGTATGAAAAAATCACCCAATAAATTAATTTGAATTTACATAAATACATGCACACATCCATACATACATGCATACATACATACGTATCTACATATCTACCTACAACATACATAGATACATACAAACTTACACAAATATGTACACACATACACTTATTTACAGACGTACAGACATTCATACAGACATACATATAAACATACGTCCATGCATACATACATACATACAGACACACATACATACCTACATACATATACACAAACATGCACACATAGAGACATATCAACATACCTGCATTGATACATACATACATGCATACACAAATACACACATACATAAATAGGTATTCACATACATGCATGCATACAGAATTACAAACTCATATACAGATACACATGTATGAATACATGCATACATACATACATACATCCATTCGTACACAAATACGTACATACATACCTACATTCATACATACCTATTTACATAAATACATACACAGACACATACATGCATGCATGCATGTTATGCATGGCACATAAAACATAAATACATGCATACATTCATGCAAACATAGAGACATACATACATACATACTTACATACATATGTACGTACTTATATGCATACAAAAATAGATATATACATATATCCATACACACATTCATACAGTCATATATGCATACATACATATGGACAAACATACAGACATACTGTCATACATACCTAGCTACGTACATACATTAATACATACATGTCAACAAACATACATACATACATGTATAAATAGATACATACATACATACACGAATACACGCATACATACCTTCATACATACCTACCTGCAGCCAGGCATATAAACATACATACATACCTACCTACATACATGCATAAATGAATACATACATAAATAAATGCATACACATTTACATAAACACACATACATATATACATATGTAGATCCGTACATATACGCATACACACATATATACATGCCTACAAACTTTCATATGCACATGCATTATTATATACGTAGATACTTACATACATACATACGTATATACTGTAGATACATAGGTGCATACGTCGATACATACGGACAAACATGCAGACATACACACAGACGCACACTTGTATACATACATGCATACCGAAAACAACATTTTAACGAAAACAACATTTTATTCATTGGCGGTATTATATGATTTGTCTTAATCCTAAAAAGAATAGTTCTTAAAACAACTTAACTCTAACAGTCTTTACTTATTCTAGAGTTTTATTTTTTCGTTGTGTATCTTTTAAAATTTGCAATTTATAATTAATTATTATCTGAAATTGGAAGGAAAGCCAAACAAAACCTCCCCAAACTGTTGTCTGTGGTGAAGAAATAAATAAATAAATAAATTCTATCTACAAAACAATTTTCCTTCAATGAGGATTTAGTGGATAGGTGTTTGGGGTGTATTGAAATGTGGAGTATGATTTGTTGTACCAGGATATTCGTTTCGCTTGGTCAAAGATTCTTCCTTGATCAGCGAGTAGGCGGAGGGATTGAGGTATTTGGTGGCGAACAGTCAACTGGAGTGTGAGGTCAGGGTCTGTGTTCATGATTTGTGTGATGGGAGGGTTTGGATGATAGGTCGCTTTTTCAAGGAACCGTATGAGTTGGTCCATGAGGATTGCGTCTATTCTACGAATTTGCGCGGTTTCATAAAGGGTTTGGTTTGATATGTGCTTCTGGGGGTCGTCTTCCTGTTTGAAGATTCCGCAGCAGTGACGGAGAATTTTTCTCTCTTTGCGGCGAATCTTCTCCATCTGAGATGGGGGTAGATCACACCAGAAGGCAAAACCGAAGGTGATTAGTGGTCGGATGAGGGATTTATAGCATAAGAGCTTCACCTTTTTGGGGAGCGCGGTGCGTACGTGCATGAGAGTGGACAGGGCTTTAAATGCGTACGTGGCTTTTTGTAGGACCGTTGTAATGTGGGTGTTTGGGGAGAGTTTTTGATTGATACGGATGCCCAGGTAGGTTACTTGTGGTTTGGTTGGGATTTTCTCTCCGTTTAGGAGTAATTGGACATTGGTTGAGTCCGATCGGGCTTTCTTGGTTAGTCGAGCTTTGCCGTGTATGACTATAGTCTCGCACTTGGAGGGAGTAGGGATCAGCTTCCATTTAATGAAGTAATTGTAGAGGGTGTTGAGGTAGTGATTGAGGCGTTGCTGGCATTGAGGAATGCGCAGTGCTGAGTGATATATGATAATATCGTCGCCATATTGCAGAATGTGGATAGATGAGAGAGACTGGGGAGGAGGTGGAATATCGGCAGTATAAATAGAAAAGAGGGTGGCTGAGATGACTTAACCTTGTGGGATTCCTGGTGGCATTGATTACCAGGGAGAGCGAGCGTTCGGGAGTTTTACTTGGAATTTCCTGTCAGTGAGGAAGGACGAGATTAGTTTGCTGAGGTGCGGGTGGTAATTGAAGATGCTGACAAGTTTGGTAACGAGGCCATTTTGCCATACGGAATCGGAAGGCTTTCTGGATTTCTATGGGGCAGGCAACTGTAAGTACAGCATGGTCTACTGAATGTGAAGGTCGGTTGGCGAGGTGAAGGTTTGGGATTACGTTGAAGTAAGAGCAGTGTTGATCGATGAACGTTTTGATAACGGTTTCAAAGATCTTGCTCGTTGTGGAGAGCAGCGAAATAGGTCGGAAGCTGGATGTCTCTAGTGGATTTTTGCCTTTTTTAAGGATCGGTGTAATTGTGGCGTTTCGCCAGGCAAGCGGGAAGTATGCATTGAGGATACAGTGGTTGAATAGTCTGGAGAGAAAAGGGCTGATTGTTTTAGCGAACTTCTTGAGAAAATGATTGAGATTCGGTCGGGACCTGTTGATTTTTTGTTTTTGCGAGAGCGGATAATGTTATGGATTTGTGTGGGTGTGGTGAAGGGTATGGGTTCACAGTCGGGTATGAAGTTGATTGGTTTTGAAAGAAGATGATTGAAAAGGGAAATGTGAGGGTTTGTGGGTTGATGAAAAGTGGGGTTGGATTGTAGGGAGTTGATGGTGGCAATGGGGTCGTTCTTTGGACATAGAAGAGGAAGGTAATAAAGTGAAGGGTGCAACAATCAGTGCGAAGTGCATCAGTAAGAGTGAGTGTCTGGAATCTCAACGCATGAGAAGCTGAAAGTGCGGCGAATCAGTGTACAAACAGATGAGAAGCGAGAAGAACGGCGTAGAGAATCGAATCAGGTGAGGAGTACGATGAACTTCGACATTAGCCGATGAGAAGCGAGAAGAACGGCGGAGGACGTTCCATAAGATCTGAAAAGGACGGAAAATAAGGAGAAAAACATTCAACCATACCATGCACGACACTCTAAATCAATTATCAAACACATATATATGCTTAAAAACTTATTGACATTATAAACATATAACTAAATCCAAAAAAAAAAGTTGTAAAGTCTTAAATCAAAGTGATCTGAGGCTTGACTTAAACCAATAAAAACCAAGGCGATATTGACAGGATGGGGGATAAAAAGGTCCCTGACAAAGACAGAACTAAACCGCAATTAGCCGGTCGAAGTCACAAATTCATACCTTAGAGAAGTGCTTAAGGAAATGAGGCTCCTCCAGGAAAACCTACGGCTCAATCAAGAAAAGCTGCAAAAGGCTCTTGATGAACTTGCCGACCAGCGGAAAGAGAACTTTAACCTTAGAGAGAAAATTAAAGAATTAGAATATAAAAAAGACAAGAAACGGAACAAAAACAAAAAAACGGAGGATTGCGAACTCCTCGTCCTCCTCCAACAACTCAGCTTGTTCAAATAATTCAGCTTCCTCTTCCGAAGGAGAAGTAGAAGATAAAGAGATAGAAGAAGGTGAGGAAGAAGACGTTGAGGAAGAAATGAAAGATGACGAGGAGTTCCCACCCTTACCGGCCCCAAAACCCGCGGTAAAGCTCCCACAGCCAGTAAGGATTTCCAAACCGAGAACCTTACCTCAGCTCACTCCATCCACTTCTAAACCCTCACTTAACACAACCGGAACAGGCGGCATCTCAAAAATTACCGAACAACGAACAGTACCAATCATCCTATGAGAGATGGACAAATGGACTCTACTGAATAGACTGATTAGACAGAATAACATCAAAACTGTTTCAGCAAAAAGGGTTTATCTTGGTATCCAGATAATCCCTGAGACGACACATGACCACCGGAAAATTACAAAAATTCTGACCGAAAACAAGTGGCAATACCACACCTATTACCTCCCGGAGGAAAGAAACCTCAACATTATAATCCGTGGCCTCCACGGCCTAGAACTTGATGACATAAAAATAGACCTAGAATCCCAAGGCTTCCATCCTCTGGAAATATTCTAGCTCAAAACCCAAACTGGCCCCTCTAAACTCCTTAAGGTTCTCCTTCCAAAGGAGGAAACAGCCATATACAACATAAAATCGGTATGCCAGCTCATCTGTAAAGTGGAGGCCATTAAACCACGAAACGGCCAGCCAATGTGCCACAACTGCCAACTGTTTGGACACTCTTCGGGCAATTGTCATGCCCAGGCTCGATGTGTGAAATGTGACGGCTTACATCACTTCACACAGTGCAAGAAAAAAATCGAAGAAAAACGTAAATGCGTGAACTGCGGCGGAGAACATCCCGCAAGCTATGGGGGTTGTCCGAAAAACCCCAAAAATGTCAAGAAGATATTCGCACAGATCGCTGCACAAAACAAACAACCTATACAAACACCGACGACTAGCACCCTACACACACACAAAACCAACCAAACACAAAATCACACACAAACAATCACACCGCCAAACATGGGACAATTTTTTCAAGTTTCACCCAAGACATAAATACAGCCGATGATGTCGAGAAAATTATAGAAATGGTAACCAAAATTATCCTGCAGGCAAAAGAAAACAACACAGTCACAGCTCCGATAAGGGAATACAACCCCTACGAACTCCCCTACGAACGAAAATTAAAATAAGAAGGAGGAATCAATATCGGAGAAGAGCTAGGAGCACGGTTGATCCTAGGCTAAGAACGAAAGCTAACCGGTTGACAAACGAAATTCGAGACCACATCTACCAGTTTCGAAATGAGCAATGGGAGAATTTCATGCAGAGCCTCGAGCCTGGCGAGAATGCTTTCTGGAGGATGTCCAAATACTTCCGGACATGGAACAAGGTAGTTATGCCACCAATACACGGCCCAAACGGATTAAAATTCGACAAATCCGGTAAAGCAGAAGCCTTTGCAGACACGCTGGAGCTTCAATTCCGTGAAAATACCTCCTGGGACGAAGACCTTGACGAAGAGGACGCCAAATTAATCCAAGTCAAAAACCTTCCCAAAACCCACCACAAGCGGAAGAGGTGATACGGCGACTTGACACACAGGAGACAAAAGACTTTATTCTAAAACTTGACAAACGGAAAGCGCCAGGACCCGATGCAGTTACGAACATAATGTTGAAGTAGCTCCCAGACAATGTTTTAAGCATTTTGACAGACACAATCAACACTATTTTCCGTTTGCGAAGGTTCCCTACGACCTGGAAATCGGCTATCATAACAGTCATACCCAAGCCTGGGAAAAACCATGCCTTCCCCCAAAGGTGGAGACCTATAAGCCTTCTCTCGTCAATCTCCAAAGTAGTCGAAAAGGCACTATTGACTAGACTGAATGAAGAAAAACGCATAATTCCGGACGAACAATATGGATTCAGAGAAGCACATTCGACGGAACTCCAACTGATGAGGGTGACCCAGCACATCAGAAACGGATTCAACGGCAGGCAGTCAACAGGTCTAGTAATGTTTGACATAGCGAAAGCCTTTGACAAAGTCTGGCATGCAGGACTTATCTTCAAAATGCATGAATTCCCTATCCCGCTATCGTACATTCAACCCATATACACCTTCCTAAAAGGTAGATCTTTCAGAGTTCGGGTGGAATCTCATCTCTCGAGCCTGCGGACGATCCAAGCATGAATTCCACAAGGATCACCCATTTCACCAATATTGTACAATCTGTACACCGCAGCCATCCCAATCCTTCCAAATAATGTCCAAGTATCATTATATGCGGACGACACCTGCATATACTATACCTCAAGACAAGCAGAAGTCATCACTTTAAAACTGCAACACACAATCGAAATTATGCAAGAATACTTCCGTAAATGGAAATCAAGACAAACAAAGAAAAGACCCAAGCAATATTCTTCACAAGACGCAGAGCACAACACCCAACGACTCTACACGTAGACTCCGACACAATAACATGGAACAGGACAGCTAAATACTTAGGACTTACTCTAGACGACAGGGTGACTTGGAAAACCCACATACATAAAAAAAGATCACAATGCATAGGCATCCTCTCCTGCTTACACCAACTCCTCGCATCCGGTCGGTTAAACTTAAAAAACAAAATCCTAATATACAAACAAATCATCAGACCAACTCTACTATACGGCAGTACCGCTTTCTGTCAAACAGCAAAAACAAACAAAAAAGCGCTCCAGTCCCTACAAAATAGAGCCCTACGGTGGATTTGCCGAATTCCATGGTATGTCTGGAATATGGACATACACAAAGACTTACGTATCGACACAGTCGAAAAATACATACGAGACAGAGCACTGAAACTATTTGACAGAATAGACGAGAATCCAAACAGAACCATGGAAATCCTCAAAACCCGAGACGAAATAAGAATCGGCAAATACCCAAACCTCAGATCAATAACCAACTACTCTCACAGACAGGAATGGAGCAAGAGTGCTAAATCGCACTAGCTCCCCGCAACCCATACTCCAAGGTGGCATTGATTGTACAGTCCACGTTGGGATCTTATAGGTGAGCAGAGGTGAGATGTATGCTGAGGAAATGATCGAAATGAGCAGTTCGGCCTTTCGAGTGGGCGATACGTTTTGAGGGAGTATATGCGTATGATGGTGGGAGGGCTTAGAGAGTTGGGGCATGTTTTTCGGAGTTCTTGAAAGATGTTTTGAGTGAGTTGTAGATAGGCGTAAAGTGAGATGTTGATGATAGAGGTGCTGAATACTGGAACGAATGTGGTTGTCTAACTGTCGGATTTGGTCGCGAATATAGGTATTGATGGGGCTAAATGGGTTGCGGAATAGACGTCTGCGAAGTGTTCTCTTAAGTCGAATATCGTTGATGAGTTCAGGGGGTAGTGTTAGTAGGGAATTGTAGTTTAGGACTCTTTTTGGTATGAATTTCTCAGTGATTTCGTGGATGAGGGTAGTGTATGCGGGTACAGTTTCGTCAAGTGATTGATTGGTGATGGAGTTGGTATCAGGTGGGATGATGGGTTTAAGTTTGCTGGAGAGGTGTCGGTTTAGTTTCTTCCATTTGACATTGTGGAAGTCGACGACATGAGGCACGTTTTCTGTGAGTGGATGTTCATGGAGTTTGATTTCTAGGACTACGGCGTCATGGTCGCTAATGCCCAAGATCGTGGGAAGGAAGTGGTGTGTGGTTGAGTAGGGTTTGATTGAGAGATAGTCGCTTACTAAGAACAGGTCAAGGTATGATGCTCCTTTTGGATAGGTTGGGCTGATAGGTGTTTGTAGGGAGATTTGAAGAGGTATTGTGGTCCTGGCATACCAGCGGTGAAGTGTGGTGCCGTTGGAGTTGGTAATGCGATTTAGCCATAGGGAATATCTTCGGTTGAAGTCGCCTCCTATAATAATGAGGGATTTCTTACCCTCAGTCATAGGGTGGTTTTTCATGAAAGTTGAGAGGAGATTGAGGTCAGCTTCGTCGAGTTGTGACTTGGGACAGTAAATTGATGAACAGAAGAGTACGGTGTTTCGGGTATCCATGGTAATTGTGGTGGATTCGAAGGTAGTTTCGTCCCGGCAGGGTGGGAAGAGCTGGGTGGATTTAAATTTCGAGTGGACGAGGATAGTAGTACCACCAGCACCGTCAGAGTCTCGGCGATCAATTCGGAAGAGGTTGAATGAGGGGAAGTGTGGTCTGTGCCGTGGTGAGGTTTTGGTTTCACATAGGAGGACAATATGTGGTTGGTGGGATTGAAGGAAGATTTTGAGTTCGTTACGGCGTGCTCTACCGACAATTGAGTTGATGTTTAACTCCATTATTCTAACATCCATCTGGGGACGCTATGAAGGAGCACATCAGGATTTTTTTCTCAAGTGGGTTGGTGGTTGAGTTGTCGACGGGGAGGAATTGTTGCAGTTTCGCAGCAAGCCCAGTGATGTTCATCCCGAATAGGGAAGATATTTCGGTTTGGAATAATGATGGTGGCGAAGTTTTGGATGGCAGGTTGGTTTTGAGAGCTGCTGCGTAGGAGACTCCTGGTTGGGTGGGGTTGTTGTTGATTGAGGATTTCATGTGGGTTTGTGAACAATTTTTTGGGTCGGCTACAGGATGGGACTGTCTGAAGTTAACAAAAGCAGGACAGTTGCGGTAGTTGGCAGGGTGTTCGTTGGAGCGGTAGCTAGCACATTTTGGCTTCTGTTCGGGGAGTTTCTGACAGTTGCCGGGCCCGTGGGACAGGCTGCATTTGACGCATCTGAAGGTTAGATGGCAGTTGTTAGCAGCATGGCCGATTCGCTGGCAGTTTTTACACTGCAAAATCGTCTTGTTATTAATAGATTCGAACTTTATGATTGTGTGTAGAATGGCTCTAACCTTGCTGAGTGTAGCTAGGTTCAAATTCAGACCGAAAGTGATTAGCCAGAGGTCTAATGTTCTGTTTTGGCGTTTAGTCGTAGCCGTTTGGAAGGATTTGAGTGAGACGATGTCTTGAATTCCTTGAGTATTGAGGTCTTTACGGATTTCGTCTTCCGTGTAGGAACTGTGTAGACCTCGTATGACGAGGCTTTTGGATTTTTGATCAGATGGGGTATAAGTGAAAAATTGTTTCTTGTTCTAGGCAAGAAACTTTTTTGTAGCCTCAAACTCGGCGGGAGTGTTAACGATTATTTGGGTAGAGGGAGGGGTTCATTTTTTTGAGAAGGTACTTATTAGGGAGTTTATTAAAAAAATTGTTTTGATTTGCTTTAATAGTGTCGTTGTTTTCAACGGTAACAATAGGGAGAAGTTTTGGTTGACTTACCTTTTTATTTGATTGTGCTGCTGTTGGTTGGTGTTTGCTTGGTTGTTTGGTTCCGTTTGTGGTGGTCGGGGTGGTTGTCCGCTCTGGCTGCAGCTGGGATGCTGGTTGAGTGTTCAAGATGCTGCTTGAACGTGGTGCTTCGGTGATGGCTTGCTTCGCTACCATCTGCTGCAGTAGTGCCGTCATGTTATTGAGTTTGTCCATCAGCTCGTCGATTTTCTTCTTGAGAGTGTAGTTCTCCTCCACAAGCTGCTTTAAACGGTCGCATGATGTGGTCGCTGTCTCCATCTGTAGTTCTCCATCGCTGTAGTCCGCGTCTGGCTCGGTGTCGCGTTCGCTGTCTGTTGATGTGTCGCTTCGTGCGTATTGGCGCTTGTCGGTCGCTTCACTTGTCGGTGATGACGATCCGCTGTGTTGTTTTTTCCGCTTCGGCATTTTTTCCCCTCCTTGGTGGCTGGCAATCCGTCCACTTCGGCACTGCTTCTGTGTGTTGCTTTGTCGCACTTACTAACACTTCGATTTTACAATCGCGCACTGTTGCACTGTATAGGTCTTTACCCGATCACGACTGGTGATGATCGACTGAACACATACATGCATACCTTCCTACAAAAATACATATATATATACATCCATACATGCATATCTACATCTATTCATACATACAGATATACATACATACATACAGACAAACAGAGAAATATGCAGACTGTCATACATACATAAAATTGCAAATGCTAATAGGTGTATAAATATGAAATGCGGATTATTTCGGCTTGAAATATGCATTTATTTGAATAACGGAACGAATGGATTCAATAATCAAAGTATTGGCCATCGTTAGCTACGACTTTTTCCCATCTTTCTGTCAATCAATTGATTCCGTCCCAGTACCATTTCTCATTTTTTTTGGCTAACCACTCATGAAGCCAATTTTTAACTTCTTCGTAAGAATAGAAGTGCTGTTCCGAAAGTCCGTGCTGCATCGATCGAAACAGGTAGTAGTCAGAAGGAGCCAAGTCTGGTGAATACTGCGGGTGGGGCAGAACTTCCCAATAAATGTTTCCCAAGTAGTTCTGGACAGGTATTGCAACATGCGGCCGAGCATTGTAATGTTGAAAAATTACTTTATCATTATATACTGTTTTTTGTAGCTTTTCCATTTTAAAAATGCTATGTTTTTTAATTTTTGAACAAATATATATTTCGGGAGTGAGTTGCTCCCTTCTTCAGTGTCAGTTATTGTCAGAGAAGAAAATAACTGACACTGAAGAAGGGAGCAACTCACTCCCGAAATATATATTTCTTCAAAAATTAAAAAACATAGCATTTTTAAAATGGAAAAGCTACAAAAAACAGGATCTAATCTAGAAGTGCTAAACACGGGACAACACACACAGTACTTTATCATGTCTTTGGTGGAATTCTGGCCGTTTTTCCTCAATTGTGCGGTTCAATTTGATCAGTTGTTGTGGGTAACGTTCGCCAGTAATAGTCATACCGGGTTTCAGCAGTTCGTAATACAAAAGTCCCTTACTATCTCACCAAATACACAGCAAAGTCTTCTCTCCATGAATATTTCGGACTGGTTGCGATGTTAATGGCTGGCCTGGGTCTACCTATGATTTTTTCTGCTTGGGATTGTCGAAATAAATCCACTTTTCATCGCCTGTAACAATCCGATGCAAAAAACCTTTTCTTTTCTGTCCGGCAAACAAAATTTCACGAATGGTTTTTCGCCTTTCGATGTCTCTTTCTTTCAATTGGTACGGCACATATTTTCCAGCTTTTTGGATCGTTCCCGAGGCTTTCAAACGTTGCGAAATGGCTGCCTGAGCAACTTCCAACGCTTCTGCCAACTGTTTTTCAGTTTGTGTGTTGTAACTAACTATATGAACTAACTATATTTCTTAATTATATGAACTTTGGCGCGTTTGTAAACGTTGTATCTTAAATCTTAAATTTTTGCATAAAGCAACAGACGTTTTATTATGCTGTTACGATTTTGTATCTTAAATCTATATTCAAATAATTGCTACCCAGATCCTGCGAAATGCCATTAAACTGTAAGAACCAAAAGGATGCGTATGAACGCGCGAGTAACGTTGTAACCAATACCCAAAATATGCGACGCCACGTATTCTATCGTGAACGCATCAATAAATTCAAACAAAGGACTTTTGAACAAAACGCTATATTCCTTTTAACGTAGAGTTATATAAAAACACGAAAATAAAATCCGAAAACTGTTCAAACCTTTAAAACTACAACCTTTTATTGCCTTTCATTTTTAACACCCCATACTCGATATCCTTTTATTTTACATGCATTTTGCATCTCATACACATCCTTTTTCCGTCTACTAGTTTCAATTGTTTTATGAGGTTGTCGGTATCTGATTTTATGAGGATAATACAAATCGCATTGTACATATGGTTTTAAGACATAAGGATAGGATAAGTAGTATATAAGTAGTTAAGGACTTCTTGTGAAAGTAGTAGAGAACTGAATGGACAAATAAAAACAACTAAGTCCGATTTAAACACGTGTTTTTTTTCTGAAACTAGAATTTTAGTAACAAGTTTCATTTTTCGGTTTAAATTAATTTGACTTCAGTGAAAACATAGTTCTGAAGAACTAAGTTCGAAGTAATTTTTCCGATATAAAATTAAACTAAATAATTGGCGCAGTCGGTAGGATCCCTTTCTGAAGAATAGGGATCCAGTGATACGAGACTTTCGTACTTTTCGGGAAACGCAATTCATTTTTCCGTCGCGATATAAAATAAAATCATCCAGAGGCGTATCGTTATGCCCAGAGAACACCTTCAAACCGATACTGAGGCTGGTATTGGATCTGGATTCGTAAAAAAATAATTATGTGTACATTTGTATAATAATACTAATAATAATAAAACAAGAAGAGATAATAAATTTGTTTTTTATTGGCAAGTTAATGCAACGAAGATTGCTTTTTGATAAAAATAGATTCAACAACGAAATGGATCAAGAATTGCAAACGTTACAACAAGCTCTGCACCAAATGCAGGAGCAACATCGCATAGAAACTGAAAGCTTACGACAACCCGAAAGAGTTTTCCAATTATGTTTCTACAATTATGTTTTCTAAGTCTTAAAAAAATTTTCAAGTGTTAAGCGTTTTTACGGGAGACCCGAAGATTCACTACAAAAGTTCCTGAACACAGTCGAAAACGTGGCTTCTTTGTGTGGCAAAAACGCAGTGCTGTAACAATTTGGACTGCAGATCATCTTCAAGGAAAAAATGCAAGGTGAAGCCAAGTTGGCGATACAACGGCTAGGCGAGGACCAAACATGGCAAGCGGTAAAATCGGAACTGAAACTTCACTACAGACCACGAAGAACGTACAAAAAGCTAATGGACGAAACCAGAAATATTAAAGTTAGTTATTTAAGAAGATTAGGAAAATAAACTATCTATTGAATGAACTTTATGATTTCGATAAAAATAAGCCCAGTAACTATAGCCCAACAAATAATGATAAAAATTTAGTGAATATAATTAAAGACATGCTCAATGGTTGTTACAGAGTCTATATACGAAATGGTATGACTCTCATTGATGTGATTAATCTGTTTGATGGATTGGGGTTATTAGACGAAAGTGACGTGATCCGTTATGACTTTAAAAGAAATTTCAAAGACATTAAGCATAATAATTTTAATAGCAGACAGAATGATAGGGACAACCGACCGAATAAAATTCAACATAACCCAAACAGAAACTTTGAACAACAAAACAATAATCAACTACAAAATTTCAGACTAAATAACAATACCAATTTTCATAATACCAACTGGACATCTAGACGTAACCCCGAACAACAGAGACAATTTTTCAATAGAAACTCTTTTAATAATAATTCGGGACAGTTCCGAAACAATTTTGGAAACAACTTCAACTATAACTATGGAAATAATCCCAATTACAATTCCGGACAGTTTAAGCAACGCTCTCCAAACAATAATCGTATTGAACCAATGGAGGTGGACAACATCCAACAAGACGTAAATTTTTCAAACGAGCCTCGGACACAAAACTCCTAATAGAAGCCCTAACAATCGCAGGAAGAAAATTAGCCTGTCTAATCGACACTGGGTCAGAAACTAGTATTTTGAAGCCAAAAATTTTAAACATGTATCAAGAATTAAAACTAGAAAAACCACTCTACTTCTCTACTATAAATGGTGTAACTAAAGTCTTATCCAAAACTGTCACACCTATTCCAGAAGAGTTCCACGTTCAAGGAACCTTGTCATGGAAGTTAATGGATTTAGATAAAAATCGACATAGATGAAAAAATCATTGAAATTAATAATAATAAAATCCCCTTTCAAAGTAATGATTCTTGCTTCATTATCAACGAAATCTGTAATTTTGAAACGAGTGATTTAAGGAAATGAGATCTTGATAATCTTAATATCAAAGAGAATCAAAATATCCAAAGACTTCTGAACCAATATTCTGAGTTGTTTTATAGAGCGGGTGATAAATTAACGTCCACACACAAAGTAACCCATGAAATCATCACTACCGTCGATCACCCTATATATTCTAAAATTTATCGCTACCCTCGAATTTATGAACAAGAAATCGAAAACCAAATAAGAGATATGCTGGAGCAAAATATAATAGTTCCAAGTAATTCTCCTCATAACAGCCCATTTTGGATAGTCCCTAAAAAGATAGACAGTGTGAGTCAACAAAAATGGCGCATCGTAAACGGTTATAGAAAATTGAACGAAATAACGATCAGCGACAAGTTTCCCATTCCTAAACCGACAAGTGCAACTTACTGAAAAAAGAGACTGAATTTTTAGGCCATATCCTGACTCCAGACGGCATAAAACCAAACTCAAATAAAATAAAAGTTATTCGAGACCTCAAATTACCAACGAAAACAAAGCATATAAAATCTTTCATAGGTACCACAGGATACTACAGGAAATTTATTAAAGATTATGCCAAAGTAGCCTACCCCATGACGATGTATTTGAAGAAAGGAACGGAGATAAACCCGAATAATCCAAATTACATTTCTGCTTTTGAAAAACTCATAGATATCATCACAAAGCACCCCATTCTGAAATATCCCGACTTCAGCAAAAGATTTAAACTAATAACAGATGCAAGAAACTTTGCAAGATGCAAGAAAGAAAAAAGAGTTATTAGCGATTGTATGGGATACTAAATTCCTTTTTGAGAAAGAATTCGAACCACAAACCGACCATCAGCCAATAAAATGGCTTCAGGTGAAATATTCAGGGAAGGATATAAATCCAAGGTTTCATAGGTGGCTTATCTCTCTAGGGGAATATGATTTGAAAATAGATTATATTAAGGGAAGGGATAGCAAAATAGCAGACATTTAAAGTAGACTGAACACAGAAGAGAATGAAATAAATATGATCACGAAATGCAACATTGGAAAGGATTCAAAAACTGAAAATTTGATTCCTCGTAGACACAAAAGAGCCTTAATTAACTTAGGTGCAAACGTATTAAAATGGATATTTGGGACAATTGATGATCTTGACCGACACGACATTGAGAAACACCTAGAAACTATTGATAAAAACAACCATCAGACGATAGAGACTGTAAATCAACAAATCAAAATAAATGACAACTTTTATAAATTATTCACCCAAGCATACTAACAGACGAGGAAATAAGATCATACGACATCGATTCTACTAAACTATCACAGATTAGACTCGGCATAGCTACACACTATAACGGATCACTTATATCTGCAATCAAAATTCCAATAGAATTTCAGAAGATTTATAAAAAACAATTAATTTCAACACTAAACACAAACTACAAACAGATTGACGAAGATATTTTTTTTGGGTTGGGGGTGAAGGCAATTTATGCCCGGAGTGTGGGACTCCTAGGAGCACATGCTACCAGACTACCCACTAAACACCCCCTGTCACGAGACTCTAGCCTGGAACCGTTTGACACATTACTTCGGGCTAGGCCTCTTTTTACTTCGCCCTAGGGCGCCGTCAGCCTAGAGAAATCTCCCCCAGCGGGAGGGGGCAGGATGGAGGAGGACTGCTGGAAAGGCGACCCCCCTAGACCCCGCGCTCAAGTTTATCCATGGTACATTTATTGGCAGTAAGTATTGCCTGAGAGTAATGTGCCACACAGGTCCATTTGTCGAAACTTTTCAGCATTTCTCCGACCAGATTGTCTGGACAAAGCTCTCCCACAAGTCCTGCCGCATCCTGTTCCACCTTCTACAGTTGAAGAAGGTGTGACATGCGTCGTCTCTTTCCCCTGAGCAGAAAGTGCAGTCTGGGGACCGTGATTTACCAATCTTGTGCAGGTAAGACTGAAAGTACCCCTGCCCGCTAAGAAGCTGGGTAAGGTAATAATCAGTCTCACCGTGCCTTCGATTTAGCCACGATCCCACGTCCCCTAAGGGGCCGGCAGTCCAGCGGCTATTAGAGTCGCCTTCCCAGGACTGTTGCCACTCGAGTATTGTACGCTGCCTCTCCTCTTGGTTGACAGCATATCTTGAGCCCTCTTGAATTTATGACTTTTCGGTCATAAATTCTCCGTCGCTCTCTGGGGTGATGGGTATCAGTCCTGCGATCACCAACACCGCCGACTCAGAGACAGTGTGGTATGCAGAAGCAACTCGCAAAGCTCCTCGTCTCTGTACCTGTGCCAAGCGCTTTCGGTACAGCTCCTTGCTGAGATCTCCGGCCCAAACCTCAAAGCCAACAGTAGCACTGACGACAGCACTCATGAAGAGTCGGCGATTGCTCGGTGTGGGCCCACCGATGTTGCACATGAGTCGACTTAGGGCCGAAACGCCTATCACGGCCTTTTCCGCCGTTGCCCTGATCTGTTCCGAAAAGCTCATTTTCGAATCGATCAGTTGTCTCAAATACTTTATCGCAAGGTTTAACTCGACAGTCGCATCTCCGATCTGCAAAGGAATTACCGTGGGAATTATTTTCTTCATGAGAATGACTCCCTCGGTTTTCTCTAGCGCCAAACTGAACCCGTGGGTGGTCATCCATTCCCTCACTTGACGCATTAGCATTCCCAGTCTGCGCTGAGCATTTTCGACTGTGCGTCCGGCGACCAGTGCTGCTATATCATCTGCATAGCCGGCCAAGTGCAACTCATCTGGCAGCTCAAGCCTCAATAGCCCGTCATATGAGGCGTTCCACAAGTCTGGGCCAAGTATGGAGCCTTGCGTTACACCAGACGTTATCTCCATACTGCGCCGCCCATCTTGTGTGTCATAGAGCAGACTGCGGTCCATTAAGTAATCCCTCAAAATCCGCATCAGATACCCTGGCAATCGGAAAAAATTTTCCAATGTGCCAAGAATATCCGACCATCTGGCGGAGTTGAAGGCATTTCTGACGTCAAGCGTCAGAAATCATCTCTCTGCATAGCCGACCAAACGCGACTCATCTGGTAGCTCAAGCCTCAATAGCCCGTCATATGAGGCGTTCCACAAGATATAAAGTTTATAATCGAATTAGATAATAAAATACATACGTATGAAAATAATAAAAATGTCAAAGAACTTAAGAAAAGAAAAAGAAATTGTATTGCAGTTTTGTTAAAAAATATAATGAAGAATATATAGAAATAGAAAAAGGTGTCTTAATTTGTATAAAAGAAATTTTAGTAATCCTTGTGATGAAAGGAAGTTGACTTTAACTGGAAATTACTTTATAAACTTTCAAAATTGTACTGCAACGATAGAAAAAAAAGAAGAATTTACCAACAAGATAAATACATTTAAAAGTCATTTAGTATTATCTGTAAATATTACACTCAATTTGAATAAAATAGCATTAACTTTTGAAGGTACCGTTTTAACACAAAAAAAGAATGTAAAAGAAATCCAAGCACTTAAATATCAAAGGACTGTAAATATGGGAATCAGATCTTCTTCAACCATTCTTGTCAGTAGAATTATAATCTTTGTATACTTCTTTGAAAAGAGGAGAAATTTCAAACTCGATATTAAAAAAGGATTCGGGAGAATCCCGACTCTAGCGGTGGAGGAGTTACGTTGTAACCAATACCCAAAAGAAATGCGGCGCCACGAATTGTATCGTGAACGCATCAATAAATTCAAACAAAGAACTTTTGAACAAAACGCTGTATTCCTTTTAACGTAGAGTTATATCAAAACTCGATAATAAAATCCGAAAACTCTTCATACCTTTAAAACTATAACCTTTTCTTTTATTACATGCAATTTTGCATCTCATACACGTCCTTTTTCCGTTTTCTAATTCCAAGTGTTTTATGAGGTTGTCGGTATCTGATTTTATGAGGATAATACAAATCGCATTGTACATATGGTTTTAAGACATAAGGATAGGATAAGTAGTATATAAGTAGTTAAGAATTTCTTGTAAAAGTAGTAGAAGTTTTGTAGGGAAGTTGATTGCTGTAGTGCCAGTTTTCGCAACTGCAGTGTTTTGTTTAATACGTAATTCATATTTTTTGGCGTATATTCTTGGAAAGTCAGGTGTAATTTCGTTTTCCTTGATACTTGATTAATTTGACTTGATGGGTCTTTCCCTGTTTTAAGAGTATTTGGGTATTGTAGAAGTTTATTGGCCTTTCGGAAATAAACATGTAATCGTGGTTGTCCTCGTTAGCAGTATGTTGAGTCGCAACAAGAGATTCACTGTCAATAGCATTAGCTAGTTGTATTTGTGAAAGAGCGTCTGCTACACGTATTTCTTTTCCCTTTTTGTGTGAAATTGTAAAATCATATTCACTAAGTTTAAGCCTCTACCTTTGCAATTCAAATTATTTTTATTGGATGATTTTTAACAGTATTTACAATCACTATTTACAACGTTTTCTTATATTAATACTTAGCCTACGGGCTTTGCCTAATGACTGCCCCCAGAACTCTATACTAACAGATATTATATTAAATAGACCTGACTTTATATTACAATTTAAAATTACAAATGCTAACACTTACACCCTAAGTGTGATCTCAGTTATTTTTATGTTTTTTTTTAAATGTATTTAAGGGGTATTCATTTATGTACAGTATTTCGTTTTTTACAGTTACACAATTTTTTGCGTATAACTATTATTAAAATATTCAATATAATTACTTATCCTAACCGTTGACTGCCTCCAACGCTCGACTATCTGCCGCGTTCTTAATTGTGGCGGTCTCGTGCTCCGCCATATGTTTGGTCGCTCGCTGGATCAACCTCTTAGTATAGAGATTGATCGGTTCCACCGCTGTATCCCGGTACAGTAGTCGGTTGGGGTAAGGCCGTCCGTTCTCCCTTTTGTACAAGCCAGTGCAAGCCCGAAGGATTTTTCGCTCCAATAACCCTATTTTGCGCCATTTGTACGCTGAAAGCCATAGCTACTCCAAGGATTCCATCTGGGTCGTTATCCCTTATGACCTTATATTTCCCCAAGTGAACTTAGTGTTTATTTTTCAGTCTTGTTTCTGAAATGAACAAGAAATCTGGTCTATGCATATCCAAGTATTCTTGGACAGAGTGTTTTTGAAATGTGGAGCTAGCGAACAAATGTTGACGATAGAGAGCTTAATGGAGCTCATCGCGACAACAGATTTTGAAGGGGAAGTGTAAGTTCGCCGCCTTTTTCTCACTCAGATTAGTAAGATTTTTGTATTGTGGAATGTATGAATCCATTTTGCGTATGAGAGTGAACAATTCTCACCCGAAGAATTGATTGCAGTCGTTATTCATGGCAGAATTTTTGTCTTTTTGCTGCTGTTGGCTACTCTTCGCTTTAGCTTGCCGTACGGGCTGAGCTGCAGCTGGCTTGGCTGCACCCCTTGCTATACTGGCGAATAAGACACCATTTCGAATGGTGGTTTTCAAAGAAGCGGTGACAAAATCCCTACGTTCCTCCTTTTTCTATAGAAGATTACGTCTCCTCTCCTCAGCCTCCTTGGCCTCAGGGCAGCCCCTGAAACTCGCGGGGTGGCCTTTATAATTGCAGTTTACGCAAAAAACCGCATTTTTACCCTCCTGTTTTTCAATTAGACAGTCTTTGAACTGGTGGTGTTTGTCACACTTGACACAACGAGGTTCCATACCGCAATTTGAAGCTAAATGACCAAATCGTTAGTAATTGAAACACTGCGAGGTGTTTGATTTCGCTAACTGTTCCCAGTCTACCTTTTGTTGCAGGAGCGTTCTTGCACTCATAGCCTTTTTAACGTCAAAGTCTGGCTTAAATTGAATAAGAAAGGACGAAAGAGTTTTCTTTTCTTTCCTTGACGCCAATGTTGAGAATCTTTTGGCTCCCAAAACATCTTTCCCTTGGATGGCTTCCAGTTCTTCCCTGATATCGTTGTCTTCGTAGGAAGAGTGCACACCCTTTCAGGGTCACACGACACACCGCTCAGGCTTACAGAGCGCTTAGAAGTGGGCTCTGAGATTGGAGACACAATTGGTCTTTTCCGATGCGAATGATCTTCCTGGACCGTCTCCATCGGCGCCTCTTGCTCGGACTCGCTGTTGAAATCAGCTAGAGCATGTTCTTCGGTAGTGGGAAAATCCTCCTCTTCTACTCGTAATCCCTCTGAAGGTAGTTGTAGTTGGAGCTTGCAACTTGTTAGTAATTCTAGCAAGAACTCCTCCCTTACATTCCCTCCAAACTTTTTACTAAACTTTTGGAGATTTTTCTTAACTTTCCGCGTGAAAGCACCCTTTGCCGTGGAGAGCTCCTCCTCCGCTCCACCTCACCCATTCCCGCTATTTCCAAGACAGAGCTTGGATGCGGGGTTAAATTAAAGGGACCCCTTCCAGACAATTTAGTTAGTAGTTATTGATATTCTAATTAAAAGTTATATACAGCAACTTGCCGGCCTCGACAAGAAATTAAGGGCTTAGGCCTCGGTTCGCCCACTGTCCTAATAATATTTAAACTAGATACAAAACCTAACTATAATAAAGGAATGAATGGATATTATCAGCTACTTGCCAGCCTCAGCAAGAATTTAGGGACTTAGGCCTGGCTTTGACCACTGCTAATAATATCCCTAAACAAATACTTTCCTAGCTAACACAACCTGTCACTCCGACGGTTGAAACCTATCAATGCTATCTCAAATTAACAATTTTGCGTTATCTTCCTTTATATTGTCTAGATACTGCGAAGGTTTGTGATCTGTAATGAGTGGTAATTTACGGTCATATAAGTAGGGCCTAAAATATTTACTTGACCATATGATGGCAAGGAGCTCATTCTTTATTGTAGAATAATTTGTTTCAGTTTTATTAAGTGTACGGGATGCAGAAGCTATAGGTTTTTTATTTTGAGATAATACTGCTCGGAAAGCAAATTGAGAGGCATTCGTGGTTAGAGTAAAGAACTTTGAAAAGTCTGGGTGGGCAAAAACGGCTCTTTGATCCTATAGTTTCTTAATTGATTGTAAGATTGTACGTAATAAGAGTCAGTAACAATGATTTTTTTGAAGTCTAGTAGTAAGAGGTTTGGCAATTTTCGCATAATCCTTCATGAACTTGTGGTAATATCCTGTTAGACAAAGGAAACAATTTATTTGCTTTGTGGTAGTGGGTACAGGACATTTCTGGGTGGCAATTATTATTTTTTGGATTAGGTTTTATGCCATCGACGATTATAATATGACCCAGATATTCGGTTTGTTTTGACAGAAAATTTGTCTTTGAAAATTGAATTTTTAGATTAGCATTTCTTAATTCTGTAAAAATATTTCTAATTGATGTTTCGTGTTCTTGTAAAGACGTGCTTAAAATCAGGATATCATCTATATAAACAATGCAAATTCTGTTAATGGGTTTGTGTTAATTACTATTCATTAGTTTTTGAAATGTTTCGGGAAATGCCCCATTCCTGTTGAAAATGCAGTTTTGTACCGATCATGAGATTCTAGCTCGATTTTGTGGAATCCCTTAGCTAAATCGATGCTGGTAGAGTATGGACAATTTCCCAGTTTAACCAATAAATCGTCAATGTTTGGAATTGGATATTTATTTTCAACAGTTCATTGGTTTGAGTTCGTGAAATCTATAACTAATCTGTGTTTTCCACCTTTTTTCGGGACTACCCATATGGGATTATTGTAGAAGAAGACGGAGAATGCTATGTAATTCAAAATCAAAATTATTTACAAAGTCATTAACAGGTTGGGGAAAACTATAGTTTCTCTGATATAAAGGTTTCTCCAATTTCAGCGGAAGAGAATGCTTGATGCTATGCGTAAAAGTTAGTCGCTGTTTCTCGTCGTATCGTAGTTCTGAAAACTCTTTGGTTATGCGATCTAGTAACTCAGATTCTTCTTTTGAGTAGTGCTCCGTACGAGGCTTATTTTCACTTTCTGGAAAGTGTTTAAGCGCCTCCGAGAAAAAGGTTTGTTCTACTTGTTCACCAAAGCAGATAGTGTGTGTAGGACTTATAATGGTTTTGCTTTTACAATTCAAAATAGTACCTGTACTTGTTAAAATATTATTTCCTATAATAGCATGAAAACTTTTATTTTTAAAAGGTATCAAGTGCCGTTCAATGAATTCATGAGACCCAAATTCCTCTGAAAATCGTGTTCGAAGATGTTACGTACTTCGCGACTTTCGATGAAAGGACAAAATTATGGTGGGATACACAGAGTAGATACTCTGATGTTTTGGCACTTTTTTTCATATAGTCAAGAAATAAAGCATTCAGAATCTATAGGACACAGAATTACATACATACATGCAAATATTTCCACATACATTCATACATAGATACATGCATACATACATAGATACATGCATACATACATACAAACATAGATACATGCATACATAAATACATACAGATAATCATAAATACAGACATACATATCGACGTAGATACATACAGACATACATTCAGACTTATATACATTCATAAATGCGTACACACATGTGTAGATACATCAATGCATGCATGCAACATAGATACATACATACAAACATATATACAATCATTATGGAATGGAATCAATCATGCATACATATATACACACATAACATAAAAACATTCATACATTCAGACATTCAGTCAGGCATACGAACATAGATTCGCACATAAATACGTGCATACAGACCTACATGCATACATACCTGCATACATAATTACATACGAATATTCATACATGAATACATATATACACATATACATAGAAACATACGTACATGCCTGCATACCTACATACATACATACGCCCATACATGGATACGTACATACATGCATACATACATATATGCAGACATACATACATACAGACGTAAATTCGGACTTCGATACATACATACAAACACACATACGTACATAGATACACATATATATGCATGCTAAACAGATACATTCATACAAGAAGTAACTTGAGACTCCGAGAGACAGTGGATCAGGGAGTGAGGTTTCAACCGTCGGAGTGATAGGTTGTGTTAGCTAGGAAAGTGTTTTAGCTAGAAAAGTGATATTATTTAGCTAGGAAATTATTATCAGTGGTTAAACCGAGGCCTAAGCCCTTAAATTCTTGCTGAGGCTGGCAAGGAGCTGATAATATCCATTCATTCATTCGTTTATTATAGTTTCATAATTAGTTTTAATATTATTAGGACAGTGGGCGAACCGAGGCCTATGCCCTTAATTTCCTGCCGAGGCCGGCAGGTTGCTGAACATAATTTTCCATCAATTAGTATATCATTAAGTGTCAATTAAGCTGCCTTTAAGCGGTCCCTTTTTCGATTTCATAATTAGTTTAAATAAAAGGACAGTGGGTGAACCGAGGCCTAAGCCCTTAATTTCTTGCCGAGGCCGGCAAGTTGCTGAACATTAACTGTTAATTAAAATATCGTTACATATTAATCAAATTGTCTGGAAGGGGTCCCTTTAATTTAACCCCGCATCCAAGCTCTGTCTTGGAAATAGCGGGAATGGGTGAGGTGGAGCGGAGGAGGAGCTTTCCGCGGCAAAAGCTGCTTTCACACGGAAAGCTAAGAAAAACCTGAAGAGGTTTTGCCAAAAATTTGGGGGTAATATAAAGGAGGAGTTCTTGCTAGATCTCATAGCAAGTTGCAAACTCCAATTGCAAGTCCCAGCAGAAGATCTAGCTGTAGATGGGTGTACCACTACAGAAGAAGACGCTCTGACGGATTATGACAGTGAGTCTGATCAGGAAGAGTCAATGGATGTGGTCCGGGAGGAGGTTGGTCGGAAAAGGCCAATTGTGTCTCCAACTCCGGAGCCAACCTCAAAACGCTCGGTAAACGTAAGCGAAAGGAGTTTCCCGCAGCTTCAGGCTGCGGTTTCAAAAGCTTCAGCTATCAATAAATCTGAAGTCGCACCACCAGGGTGTAGAATAGCTATCGGAGCTAAGGGAAACCCAACTAACATTGCTGCCCCTAAGAAACAGAGGGTTCCACCAATAGTGTGCTATAGGCTTAATCTTAAGCCTTTCAGGGAGAGAATCCATCGAGCATGTGAGAAAAATCAGCTTGATGCTCCAAAATTTGATGTAACCGTCAACAGTTCTACACGAACATCGTTACATCCTAAAACTATAGATGACCATAAAAGTCTCTTTGACTTCTTAAAATGGGACAAGGTGGCATGCTACACCTATACGCTCCCAACTGAGAAGAAACTGACGCTGTTGCTAAAGGGTGTACACACTTCCTACGAAGACAATGATGTCAAGGAAGAACTCCAAGCTATCCTAGGGGAGGATGTTTTGGGAGCCAAAAGGTTCGCAACGGTGGCCTCAAGGAAGGAAAAGAAAACTCTTTCTTCCTTCCCTATTCAATTTAAGCCAGACTTTGACGTCAGTAAGGCTATGAACGTAAAAACGCTCTTACACCAAAAGGTACAATGGGAGCGTTTGACTAGATCAAATACCTCGCAGTTTTTCAATTGCCAACGATTTGGACGGGTAGCTTCAAATTGCGGAATGGAACCTCGTTGCGTCAAGTGTGACAAACACCACCAGTCAAAAGACTGCTCTATTGAAAAGGAGAAGGGTAAAGATGCAATTTTCTGCGTAAATTGCAACAGCAAAGGCCACCCCGCGAGTTTCAGGGGCTGTCCTAAGGCCAAGGAGGCTGAGGAGAGGAGACGCAATCTCCAAAAGAAAAAGGAGGAACGGAGGGACTTCGTCACTGCTTCCTTAAAAAACACCATTCGAAATGGTGTCTCATTCGCTAGTATAGCAAGGGGTGCAGCCAAGCCAGCTGCAACCCAGCCTGTACGGCAAGCTAAAGCGAATAATAGTCAACAGCAGCAAAAAGACAGAGATTCGATCATGAATAACGACTGCAATCAATTCTTTGGGTGTGACTTGTTCACTCTCATCCGCAAAACGGACTCATTCATTCCACAATATAAAAAACTCACTGACCTGAGTGAGAAAAAGGCGGCGTACTTAGACTTCGCCTTCAAAACCTGTTGTCGCGATGAGCTCCATTAAGCTCTCCATCGTCAACATTTGTTTGCTAGCTCCACGTTTCAAAAGGAACTCTGTTCAAGAATACTTGGACATGCATAGACCAGATTTTTTGTTCATTTCAGAAACAAGACTGAAAAATAAACACAAAGTTCACTTGGGGAAATATAAAGTCATAAGGGATGACGACCCAGATGGAATCCTTGGAGTAGCTATGGCCTTCAGGGAGCATCTCAAAATTCAAAGACACTGTCTTCCAAGTCTGAAGTGTGCAGATGTCATTATATTAAGCTCAGTTCTGGGAGGGTTCACCTTTGCATTTGTTGGAATATACGTGAAACACGGATATTCAGGAGGGGATCTCATTGAAGACTTGGAAACAGCCCTTACTTTGTGTGAAAAGTTTGATTTCTTTGCGATAGGGGGTGACTTCAATGCAAGACATCCTTCATGGGGAAATCACGTATCCAATGGATATGGAACGGCTCTGTTGAACTGGGCAAATATGGATCTCATTTTGATTGCGCCAAGCGAGCCCACCTTCCGAAGAAGCTCGTCAACTATTGATTTTTTCATTGTGTCTACCAACCTGGTAAATATCTCCCACAGCTGGAGGAACTTCGAATGTGGAGTTATCGACGCCGAGTCTGACCATCTTTTGGTAGAGCTGACCATAAGAGTGAAAAAGGGTGTAAAGCTGGAGGTAGCAGACCCTCAGCTCTTTATCCCATACAAGCGTATCGACTGGGAAGCAGTTAGTGCTGACTTGAGTGGAAAACTTGACGATATTTCAATCAACAGATCGAAAAATCTCACAACCACCGAAATCGAAGAGGGAATCGTTTGTTTAAATTCAACCCTTAATACGGTCATCTCAAAGATCTCCATAAAAAATCCCTCCAGGAATTACCTTTATAGAGATTTACCACAGGACATTTTGGAGCTTCATCGCAGACGTAGCACCCTCAGAAAACTACTCTCAAGAATATACCACCGCAACTTGAATGTAGTTAACTGGGAGTATCAGCGGGTACACCTCCTTATACTCTCCCTTAATAGAGTGATCTCGAGAAGAACATCTGATTTTGCCAATGAGAGATTCGAACAGACCCTAGCAAACATCAGACCCGGTGCCTGTATGTTTCCTCAAATTAACAAAATAACTGGCCGTAAGCGCCTGCCAAGAGTTCTCACTTATAACGGTTCCATGCTCATGGATGACAAAGCCGTTGCTGACTCCATCGCAAACCATTTTGCGAAAGTTCTTCAAGGGGAGAAGGCAAGTGATAACTCTGCCTTCAATTCGTTGGTAAAAAGAACAATATCAACGTTCGACAGGGACCATGAAAATTTGTGCTTGACTAGATTTTCCGATTCGAATCCGTCGGGCGCTCCTATTGGCAGTACCCTGTTTGTGAGCCCTGAGAGACTCAGGATGCTCGCACTAGAGCAAAATTCCAAAAAATCGGCTGGGGCTGATGGAATTTCAAATTTCTTTATAAAAAAACTTCCCCATACTTATTTTGTTCTTCTCGCAATCCTTCTAAACAACTGCATAAACATTTGCTACTTCCCTCAGCAATGGAAATGCGCCAAAATATTTGTCATTCCGAAAGAGTCCAACAATACTGACGTAGTCAATACTCGTCCGATATCTCTTCTGTCCAACGTAGGGAAGTTACTGGAAAGAGTGATCCTACAAGGCATCACACAGTTCTCTGAAGAAGCAGGAACTGTACCGGAATGACAATTCGGCTTTAAAAGAGCTCATTCAACGGTAGACGCGTTGGCTGTTTTTCAAGCCAGTATAAAAAGAAATTGGCAGGCCAGAAAGGTCGTATTAGCGTGCCTCATTGATGTAGAAAAAGCTTTTGATTCGGTTTGGATCGATGGAGTTATCTACAAACTAATTCAATTTGGCTTCCCGGTGAGTGTTACAAAAATAGTAGGCAGTTTCATGAGGGGACGTACTGCCTTTGCGGTGTCTGGTGGAGCTAGTTCTGAACCCTTTGGTATCGATTCGGGGGTCCCTCAGGGGTCTATTCTAGGCCCTTTTCTCTTTAATATATTCACGTCTGACATTCCCGGTATCAGAGATGAATTTAAACCTGGAATCGAGGTGAATCTCTTTGCTGACGACTTATTGGCGTGGTCATCTGAGCACAATCTCCGCTTTGCGCGAACGAGACTCCAAAGGTACCTGGACTCGTTAACTGCGTACTACGGAAAGTGGGGGATGAGGGTTAACGCTAGGAAAAGCGAGCTGATTGTGTTCAAGGACCCACATCAAAAATATGGACGTCGAACAAAGAACATCTGTGATACCAGAGTAAAATTGAACGGGCAGGTGGTGCACTGCTCCAAACAAACGAAGTATTTGGGGGTGATTTTCGATACAAAAAACACCTTCAGTGCTCACGTAGATTCTGCTTGGAAGAAAGCCATTTATGCATACCATCTTCTTATGCCTCTTTTCAGGAAACAGTCAACGACCAGCAAGCGGGTCAAGATTATTGCTTACAAAGCTCTAATCAGGCCCGTACTCCTGTACGCAGTGCTGATATGGCAGGCAGCACCAAAATGCAAATGGGGCAAGATAGGATTATTGGAAGTCCAGGCTTGCACTGGAGTGTTCAAAAGGGAGGACGGACGGTCCTACCCCAACCGATATCTATACCGGGAGGCAGACGTGGAGCCGATTCACCGCTACGCCCAGAGATTGATCGAACGAGCTGCAAAGCGTATGGCGGAGCACGAGACCGCCACAATTAGTAACGCGGCAGATAGTCGAGCGATGGAGGCAGCCAACGGATAGATTAAGAAATTAATTTTAATAATAGTTATAAGTAAAATATTGTATTAAAAATTTAACAAAAAATTTAAAACAAAAATTTTATTAATAATTATTGTATATAAATCAAGATTTAAATTAAATAAATATAAAACGACCAAAAACAACAGAGCAACAGAGGTCACATTTAGGGTGTAAATGTTAGTAATAATAATTTTCTTTTTTGATATATAAGGAATAATTTTTGATATTCAACAAATGTTAGTATAGAGTTCTGGGCACAGCCATTAGGCAAAGCCCGTAGCCTAAGTATTAGGTTAAGAAAATATTGTAAATAATGATTGCATATAGATTGAAAAAAAATCACCCAATAAATAAATTCTAAATTCTAAAAAAAAATGTTGGTAAGCGCATAACTCAACAACGCCTAGACCAATTTGGCCAATTCTTTTTTTAAAATGTTCGTTGAAGTTCAAGGATGGTTTTTACGGCGAGAAAATTTCGAATAATTGCCGGAAAAACCATAAAAACAGCCCTTTTCTTTTTCCCATACAAATTTTTTCTAACCAAAACGTAGTCAATTTGAGCTTTATTGCTATTGTATAAAGTTCATATTAAATTACAAGCACTCACTGTTGTTTAATCAATGTAGGTGTGTTCCTAACGTCAAAAATTATATTGAAATTCGCGTTTCTTATGAATTACTTTCGGCACGCAAGATAGAATGTATTAGTGTTCAAGTCATTACATCAGTCAAACACAAACCGCGTTACCAAAAGTGTTTTATTTTTTGTGTTGATGTCGATTTTCTTGGATTTTCTGTTACTTAATCTACTGAGTTTGCTTTTGTCAACAGATAAACGACTGAAACAAATTCGTATATCGTGTTTTGTGAAGAGTGTTTAGTTAGTTAGTGTTTGTTTAGTTAGTGTTTAGTGACAAAATAATTTATATTTTATATGCCTCCTATAAGACGAAGCAATTTAGGTAGAAGAATCCGAAATGCTACAAACCAAGCTAATTACCGATCTAATCGTACTGCGCAAGAACGTGACGACCGAATTGAACGTGAAAGAATTCGGGTATCACAAACGCGTGAAGCGCGAGCGAATTACGAGATCATCGCCCTAACATTTTTAATCCACCTGAGACGGACTCCACGTGCCGGAAGTGCACACAAATTCTTCACAACAATTTATATAATTGCAGGTGTTTTCCTTCACCTATTTATGCACGTGCTGGCTATCTTAGCAAATTTCTTAGAAAAGTAAAACTGTAGTTCGAAGAACCGATAGATATATTTTTGCACATGTTAGCTTCAAAGGATATAAAAACCGAAAAATTGAAGAAGAAAGGGAGTTGTTAATTAGACTTTGGAAGAAATATACGTTGTATAATTTAAAATTGGTTTATTTTGAAACATAGTTCTATTTGAACTATAACTGGCGCAGTCGATACTTAGGCGGCGGAGATATTAATAGTGATCCGACGGTTTATTGGAAACAAAGTGGTGATCCGACGGTTTATCGGAAACAAAAATAGTGATCCGACGGTTTATCGGAAACAAGGTGGCGATCCGACGGTTTATCGGTCAAGTGTAGGAAAAAATCGGCATTTGCAATTGTTGCTGTAGCAGAAATTCAAGAAAATTGAATTATCCCAAGTATGTGGATAATAATTATCTGGTAAGTCGAGACTTTTTTTTACTCCTATGCCACTACCCACTCCACAAAAAAAGAAATCCGCCCCTAACCCGTATCCTACTCTCACACGTAGGCTAAGAAATTTTACAAATTTTACCACAAACTTAAGATTTATCTCGGAAAGTGAAAGTGTGAATAGCGTTAGTCGAAATATAAATAATATCGGTAGTGATAGTGAAAGTATAACAATTGATAATAATTATAATACCGATAATAGTAAAAACATAAATAACATCGATAATACTAGTGAAAATATAATAGTTAATCATAATTACAATACTAATAATAGTGAAAATAATTTAAATAACAACTCGCGAACTCCAATGACTAATAAAGAAGGTGAAATTGTTATGACAACCATTGATATTTTTAACTCTCTCCGCGTCCCGGATGCGATAAAAGATCTACCAAAATTCGACGGAAATCCGCGGCTCCTCTTTGATTTTTTGGACAACGTTAATGAAATTCTGTCGTTAATCAGTATAACAAATGGCACTGCTTATGGGCAACTCCTTCTGAGAGCCATAAGGAATAAAATCGTCGGCGAAGCCAACGAAGTGCTTAACATGTACGGCACTCCCTTGGAGTGGAACCAGATTAAGGAAAATTTAATCTTACATTATTCGGATAAGAGGAACGAAACCTCTCTTATCAGAGACCTTCACGGTCTACGGCAGAATAACGACTCCGTACATAAATTCTACAGTAATATCGTAGAAATACTTTCTAGCATGAATACCCACACAAATATACATGAAGTGGATCCTAACGTTATAGCCGCCAAAAAGTCTTTATTCTCGGAAATGTGCCTAAACGCATTCCTTTCGGGCTTGAAGGAACCACTGGGCTCGACCATTCGAGCTATGAAACCAGAAACCCTTGCAGCAGCGTATGCATGTTGCATTAAAGAACAAAACATGTTTTATTCCAAATCTGACTCTGATAGGCATCATTTTGCTAAATCACGACCGCAAACAAACGAACAAATGTTATTAAGGCCCAAACCACCACAGTTTCACATACCAACAGGAATTTATGCTAGACATCCTCACAACCAGCCACATACATTCCTCCCACTGAAAACTATGATGCCAAACTATCAAGCGCCAAATAATAACACTTTTGGCCTCCAGCGTCACAGTGCTCCAAATCAATCTTTTAATCGTAACCAATTTATGTTGCCAAATAATAATTTTAGACCAAATCATTATCACAATACAATTACTCCTCAAAATAAATCATTCTTTAGCAGACCGAACAATAACATTCAGTCAAAGCCTGAACCGATGGAAACATCAGGAACAATAAGGAGACCTCTCCAAAGACCACCTATCCCACAAGCAAATAACTTCTTTACTCCTCAAACAGCACCAAGAAACACTGTGAGAGAATTATTTAATATTTCGGAACAAAATCCTCCAAATTACTACACAAACAGCGACAACCAAATTCAATTCGAACCCCAACAGTTTATGTTGCCAACGGACTATTACCCTATGGATAATCCAGGATCCGTGATTCAAAATTATGAAAATCTTTACGAACCTTTTAACATGGATCGCCAGGACTCTCATTCTGACCAGGATTCATATCCTCCTAACACCGAGGTAGACGATGAAAATTTTCAGTTGAATGCCTCCACAAACCCATCGGGTACCTAGACGTAAACAAACATGGGAACACTCTACCCTACATACAGATATCTTCTCCTTATGGAAGACCCTTGAAATTTCTCATAGATACCAGCGCATCTTCATCATTCATCAATCCTGAATATGTGAATCCCCATGACGTCAAACCAACAAAACCAGTTTCAATCTGCACAATTCTAGCAAAACATGAAGTGAAAGAAGAAGTGACTCTTCCTAATTTTATCGAGTTTAACAAACCAGGAACAATAAGGTTCCTGATTTTCAACTTTCACGGGTATTTTGATGGCCTACTAGGCATTGACACATTATCTCAGTTAGGCGCTAAAGTTGATTTCAGTAGGAACGTACTCATAACACAAAACGCAACAATTCCACTCAACTTCAAACCAAACTTCATGTCTGAAAAGTATACTGTACCACCTCATTCAAAATTCATCGCAAAATTGCCTGTGGATGCACGGAATGGAGACATTCTTATAAAACCCATCCAAATTACCCCAGATTTATTAATCTCTGAAGGCATATACACAGCTGTTAATTGGTACGCCCCCATAGAAGTAACTAACGTGTCTGGAAACGAGAAAGTGCTCTTCATCGAACAACCCTTAATGGTAGAACAAGTTTCAGACAATTATGAGGAAATTAACAACGTGGAAATTAGATGCGAACAAAGCTCTCCATTCACGGACTCAAATGATCTCATCGATCTTTTACGAGTTTCCCACCTTAATCGCGAAGAAAAGAAATTGTTATTTAAAATTTGTCATCAGTACAATGATATTTTCTTTAAAGCTAATCAGGATCTGACGTTCACCAATCAGGTGAAGCACAGAATCAACACCACCGACGATTTGCCAATTTATACAAAATCTTACAGATATCCTTTCGTGCATAAACAAGAAGTCCACAGACAAATCGAGGATTTGCTCAAACAAGGCATAATCCGTCCGAGCTATTCTCCTTGGAGTTCACCCGTCTGGATAGTACCTAAGAAATTGGACGCTAGCGGTAAACAAAAATGGAGACTGGTAATTGATTACCGGAAGTTAAACGAGAAAACGATAAGCGATAGATATCCACTTCCTAATATTAACGAAATATTAGACAAATTGGGCAAATCTATGTATTTCACAACACTGGATCTCGCTTCCAGTTTCCACCAAATGGAAATGGATGCCAGAGATATTCCAAAAACTGCTTTTACAGTCGAAGGTGGTCACTACGAATACGTTCGTATGCCTTTCGGCCTAAAAAATGCGCCTGCCACCTTTCAACGTGTCATGGACAACGTACTAAAGGACCTTCAAGGCAAGGTGTGCCTAGTATACTTAGACGACATCATCATCTTTTCGACGTCCTTACAGGAACATGGCGAACACCTTCGAAAGGTATTTCAGAAATTACGAGAGGCAAATCTGAAGGTCCAACTGGACAAATCAGAATTCTTGAAGAAGGAGATCGAATTTTTGGGTCACATCGTCACAACAGAGGGTATTAAACCCAACCCCGAAAAAATCCATGCGATAGCCAACTATCCTATACCAAAAACACCAAAGGAGATTAAATCCTTTCTCGGGTTGCTAGGATATTATCGCAAATTCGTAAAAGACTTTGCAAAATTGACAAAACCCTTGACAGAATGTTTGAAGAAAGGACGTACCATAGATTTAAATGATCGCTACGTACGCGCCTTTCACGATTGTAAAAATCTTCTTTTGAATGACCCGATCCTGCAACATCCTGATTTTAGTAAGCCGTTTGTTTTAACAACAGACGCGAGCAATTTCGCGATTGGGGCCATTCTATCACAAGGACCCATCGGCAGTGATCGTCCCATTTGCTTCGCAAGTAGAACCTTAAATGACTCAGAAACAAATTATTCCACGATCGAAAAGGAGCTTTTGGCCATTGTATGGGCCACTAAATATTTCCGACCATATTTGTTTGGAAGGAAGTTTAAGATCGTGACCGATCACAAACCACTCACCTGGATAATGAGTCTTAAGGATCCTAATTCCAGATTAATACGTTGGAGACTTAAACTTGAGGAATATGATTACGAGATAATTTATAAGAAAGGCTCCCAAAACAGTAATGCCGATGCTTTGAGTAGAATAAAATCACCGGCAACCATGAAAGCAGCGTCCGTAGAAATATATAACAACGAAACCACAAACTCACCTTCCAACATTTCAGCTCAGAGTACAAGAGGTACTACCATACATTCGGCAGAAGAAGACATGAATACCGGTATACCAATTTCAGAAAAACCTTTAAACGAATTCTCGCTTCAACTAGTCCTGGAAAGAACTAATAGACAACCTTCAACCTCCGTCGAAACACCGGTTAGGAACAAACAGAGACGAACGATGAAAATGCAGGATTTTTCAGAACCCACGCTTACGGAAATCTTTAGAAAATATATTCCCCCTAATAAAACTACGGCAATTTTCTCAACAGACGACATCTTTAGAATAATTCAAAACGTTTATTCAAAACATTTTTCACAATCCGGATGCTACAAATTAGTTAGATGCACTGAGCGTCTTAAAGAAATCATTGAAAGCGATGACCAGGACGCTCTGATAAATAACTATCATTTGAAAAATAACCACCGTGGAATAAATGAGACTCTAGCTCATCTCAAAAGAGACTATTACTTCCCTTATTTAAAAAATAAAATAACGCAAATTATAAATAATTGTGACAAGTGCCAACTTCTCAAATATGAGAGGAGTCCTCCCAAACCAGAATTTCAAACGTCTCAAACACCCAACAAACCCTTAGAAATACTTCATTCAGACATTTATACCATAAACAAACGTTACATTCTAACCATCATCGACAAATTCTCCAAATTTGCAGCAGCATACCAATTACCCGCAAGAAATAGTTTATCCATTATTAAAGCACTAAAACACTATATCAGTCTACACGGCACCCCCCAAAATTTAATAACTGTTGTTACAGATCAGGGATCAGAGTTTACCTCCACTCTCTTCAATGATTTTTGCAAACAATTCGGCATAAACCATTCCACGACGTCATATCAACAAACCAGTAGTAATGCACCAGTAGAAAGGTTACATTCTACTTTAACGGAAATCTACAGAATAGTTTACGAAAAAAATCGTGAAAATGACCCGGAAGACATTTTAAACGAAGTTATAATCACTTACAATAATTCTATTCATTCCGCTACGAAATTCACTCCCTATGAATTATTCTATGGTAGAACATACAAATTTAATAACAGTCTAACACCCTGTCAAACGCACGAATATCTCGAGAAACTTAAGGAATTCCAATCTAAATTATACCCCCAAATAAAGCAACTACTAGAAGAACAAGTTAATAAAAGAAACGAAAAATTAAATTCCTCTAGAGAAAGCCCTGAAACATATAACGAAGGATCAGTAGTATATAGAAAGGAATGTCGTAGAAACAAATTAAATCGAAGATTTTCAAAACATGAAGTAAAACAAAATAACCATATCACTATTATCTCAAATAAAAATAAAAAAATCCATAAAAGTAAACTAAAGAAAAAATGCAAATTCCAGGCACATGCTCATAGCACACGGACAGGAACTGGACATACGGGACTTGACGAATAACAATGGAGTCTTACCCATAAAACTTGGAACAGCACGACTTATCACATCCTACGACAACTTGATACATATCGTACGATTGAATGACTATCGAACAAATATCGACTACATACAAGACACACTCGCAACCTTCAAAACATCTCAGAACTCAAACTATCCTTAGACATGACAAAAGCTAAAGTGGCAGAGCTTAATAACAAACTACTTAACCTTATACCTATTAATCGAACAAATGCTAAAACGTTTTGACAAATCACATTAATCAACACCAAAAATTTATTACAAACTATTTGAACTATATAAACGAAAATCCTAAAAACCAAGTTATTAAGGAACATAATAATTTAAAATACATCCAGTATTAAAATCAAGTAAACTATAACATTGACCTACTAAACGATCATATCACTAGCATTTCGGAAGCAATCATCTTTGCAAAACTAAATATTATATCAAGAACAATTCTTAGTCCACTAGAACTATCCGAGATAAATTCCATTTTCGAAAATCAATAGCTAGACATAAAATCCAATGAACAAATTTACGAATGATTGAGCCTACAAGCCTACTCAAACGATTCCAATATAATCTTCAACATTCGAATCCCTATTACATTAAAAGAACATTACTTTCTATATCACATAATCCCTCTCCCGATCAACAAAACCAAAACCATCCTAACAAAACCCTATCTCCTTTCGAGTCTTAACAACTCACATAGTCTCGACGAAAAATGCCAAAACATTGAGAACGTTTGCTATTGCTCAAAACCAACTACAATGAGAAGAAGTACCGAAGAAAATTGCACTGCAAACATCATAAGCAACATACCTGCAAATTGCGAACTACATGACCGCGACTTCGAGATGGAAATCTTCGAGCCAGAACCTAACCACCTAATGTTCGTGGCACCACCATCACAACCACCTGTGGCCAAGACGAATTGAAGATCGAAGGAACCTTTTTCATACGCTACAATAATTGAGAAATAACCACAAATGGAATTACATACAGCGCCAAAAGACCAATCCATTGGGACGAAATTCATATCGTTCCAACCTTGTTTCAACAGTGAATTTCACACCCGCCAGTACCAACAACATCCAACTAGATGAATTACAGAAACATCAATTCATCAGGAGGAAGGCCGCTACTCTCGGCAATTATACGTACCAACAGCAATTCTATACAGCACTTACCATAATGTCCTGTTTAACCATCATCGCAACCGCCTGCACAATCTGTTATCTGCAAAGATCACAAGTAATACAACTCCAACAGGATTCACGAGTCGTAGCTCAGTCCAACGAACCTGCAAGGATCCAGTTTCTATGGCCATCGCAACCTTCTAAAGGGGGAGGAATTACGAGATCATAGCCCTAACATTTTTAATCCACCTGAGACGGACCCCACGTGCCGGAAGTCCACACAAATTCTTCACAACAATTTATATAATTGCAGGTGTTTTCCTTCACCTATTTATGCACGTGCTGGCTATCTTAGCAAATTTCTTAGAAAAGTAAAACTGTAGTTCGAAGAACCGATAGATATATTTTTGCACATGTTAGCTTCAAAGGATATAAAAACCGAAAAATTGAAGAAGAAAGGGAGTTGTTAATTAGACTTTGGAAGAAATATACGTTGTATAATTTAAAATTGGTTTATTTTGAAACATAGTTCTATTTGAACTATAACTAGCGCGACATTCAACTAATAATCGCGCAAGTTTGAATCGAGCTGCTTTCAGTTACGATGTGTCAATTGACTACAGTAACTACTAATGTGTTGTTATTGGTTCTATGAACTCGGTTTGCTCACACTGTAAGGCATTGAAATACAAAAACGAAGCCAATGGATTGTGTTGCGCAAATGGTAAAGTCAAATTCATACCATTGGCATAGCGTAATAACATACAGCGATAACACTACGAACAAACGACCGATCTAACGGTATTTGACCGAATTTTGCAGAATTGCATTGGTGTTAGTAAAAATTTTGTTTTTTGCTCGTATTTTGATCGTTTTGTTTACAAGCTAAATGAAAATAGATAGCATCATTAATGCCAAAGAGTAATAGAGATGCATAATAAATTTGTTCGAAAGTAACTCAACGAACATCGTGATTGGTTAGAAAGGATTGAACGAATGACATTTCTGAAATGTCATTATGACAATTGTGTAATTTGTGTACATTTTTGTCGGTGTCCGGACATAACTTTATTGATTTGCACTTTAAATTGGTAAGTAACACAATTAAATTTTCCCGACTCGCCACAAATGAATTCCGCCGCAATCGCTCGTGTTTCATGTAGTCGCATATAGTGTAATTCGCGATCGGTTCGCGTAAATTGTATCGTAATTTGTGTCGCGTTCGTCTTCGCTAATGATCAAGACTTCGCTAATGATCATTTGCTAGTTCAAATTATCTTTGTATTTTAAAGTGAGTTTTTAAAGAATAGAACAGTTCATAAGTGTACAAATTTGTGCGTTACGAAGTTAAATCTCGTTAAACAACGTTTACGAGAAATAAATTTAGTTAGTTAGTTAACACAAGTTAACAGTTGAGTGCTTCAACTTCGACAAATGTTCAGTGCCAAAAAAGTGCTAAAATTGTCGGGTTTCTGTGAGTAGTGAAAAGTGAGTGAAAAGTGCTCCAAGTGAAAGAAAACAGCTCGGTATTTACATTTCGTACGTGCATGTACGAAACTTCAAAGAGCCCGGCGAAATTTGTGCATGTGCAGCTAGCCAAAGCACCTTAATTCCGCCAAAGCCGGTCCCAAGCCCGGTTCCTAAAGGAAGAGGGGGGTGCTTTGCAAAGCTTAATAGGATTCGGAAGAGTGAAAGTGGCATAGAATGCATTTAATTGTTTTCCAAAGCAAAATGGAAATAAGATATTTCCAAAATATCGTATGGATTTGGTCTTCGTAGGCCGAAGGGATACGATTCTATTCATGAGTAGGCTAACTTACAGTTAGTCTCGGTATTGTAGATGAAGATTAGTTTTACCCTATTGACTTAAATGATTTTGAGTTTTTCAGGTTGCAAAGTTAAGCAGTAACATCTGGTAAAAATAAGGTAAGGAGAAATTAATTAGAAAATTAAATAACCAATTGTGTGCTTGAGATGAGTAAAAAATGTACTGTGCTCTCTTCATGTGAGTTTTATTGGATCAGTATTAGTTTTATTATGTGTACTTAACTGTTTTCATATTTTCAGGTTACAAAGTTACACACTTCCATTTTAATTCATGTGCAATTTGGATGAGCTTAACAGGCTTGATGATATGAGACTTAATAAAGGCACGGTATTTATTTTCCCATTATTTCTATAAATAAAAATAACATATTTGACAATCAAAGCTTTTTCAGGAAACATAAATCTCTGCCAAAACGTATTGCACGCTTTCATTCATATCCGACTTGAGAGATATGAAGATTTGATTTAGACAAAAAATGTTACAAATCAATAAAACGTCAACTTTAATTTAAAGAAAAGGGCTTTCGGGATCGGGATCAGCCAATTAAAACCCCTTGTTAATTTGTTTTATTATTGTAATTAAAATACTTAAAAAAGTATGACAAACGTAATTAAATACTGTACTTTAAATTTATAAATAAGTAATACACCTTCAGAAATATCATTATAACTTAGTATAAAAACAATGAAACCAATTACCAAAAGCAAGGAATTTGAAGTAAAGCATACAAAGTATTTTAAAGAGAAGCAAGTATAACTTAGAAAGCTAGATGACCTACATATAGTAAACTAGAAATTATATTAATATTAAATTACTGAAATAAACTAAGCTATAACTTATATATATTTTCCTTATTTATTTTTATATACTTATAAATATTTGTGAAGAAGTTCTTTGTTCTAGATTCAGAGCGAGTTATTTCCATATTTCAGTCTGTACTTAATTCTCACTAAAACAAATAGTTTTAATAAGAACTCTTGATCCATTTTCTCGCAGCAACGGTGTTCTGATATTTTTGTGAGTTCGTCAACTAATATTTTACCAATACCCTTGGCAGTTTTAATATCTTCAAAACGCCGTTCGAATTCCCCCGCCAAGCGCTTCACATACTCAGTAAATTCCTGAGGAGGGCAATAAAGTTGGCTTGTGTCAGTGTAGGTTCTAAACTGAATATATACAATCTCAGGCAAATTCATATCCCCTCTATATGTACAAGCGTTACAATCATGCTTTTCGATGACCCGTTTATACAATTATCCGGCAAAGTATTGAAGGGCATACGTATTTCCTAAGTCGACATCTACAAGCATATTGCCGTCGTCCAAAGTGACTGCTGAAAATGTTTCTGCCACATTACCGACCGGTATGTTTAAATTCACCGGTAAGGGTAAGGGGAATTCAATCTGTGGTTCGCAATTGCCACTTTTGATAATTCCTATGTACTTCATAGTGAAAACTTTTCGGAATGTAGTACAGAACTGGTAAGGAGTTGGATTGGTATTATTGCCGGAATTCCTTCTTAGTAAAGAAAATGAATGCTCTAAGCTGTCTTGGTTTAGATGTCTAGTGAGTAAATACTTAAAATCTAACCCTGCGCTCAATTTTCCATATATACCGATCAGGCTATTTATTGATACAATCCAACCTTTTATACATTTCATTTTACCGGTTATATCCTTACCATTGGAGTCGACTATCTTCATTGACTCGAAAATAGTTTTCATTTTAGAAAGATGAGCCATTTGTTCTTCATTCCCCACAAACGGGCGACGTAGTGTTTTTGCTTCGCTTGCTCTAGAAGAGTTAAAAATGTCGAACAAGTTGTCCATACATTCAACGAATTCTGCTGTATGAGCTGTATCCCAGCTGCAACAGTATGGCTAAATACATGTGCCGCATACTTCACTCTGATTTTCTGGAAGTTATTGGGATATATATGTTTCCGAGTCAATTTTGGAGCAAGTTTAAAATCCTCTTTACTATCCACCTCAAAAAACGCTTTTATATGGCGCCAATCTGCAACTTTCTGGTCGCCAAATTCGAAAGGATTTTTTATTAAATTGTATCTAATGGCCTTTAACAAATGAAGAGGATCGAAAAAATAATAAATTTCCTATGAAGACTGATCGGTTTGGAAATAACTATGATCTGGGGAAATCCCGAGGAGCTTAGATAACGCCATAAAATTCGACCCTTGATCTGCAACAAATGCTCTCGGTCGCAATCCAGCATTTCTAAGCATATTGATGCTCTGAAATAATGATTTTTTTAGCTCTCTAGCAGAGCAAGATGTGCGAACAAATGCATATCCCAACAACTGCTTGTAATTATAAGCAATACCTCTTGCTAATATCGCTACGACCGATTTGGCGACAAGATTGCTGCGTAAGTCCCCATTACCTTCAAATCTGACGATTGTATCACTTTTCCTGTCGTACTGAAGATTTGGCATGATGGACATTTCGTCCATGCATACCACGCAGTCTTTCGCAATATCAGGTAGAGGTTGCAGTCTTATTTCAAGACTCTTAAAATAAATATCTTTTATACCTGGACCCAATGGCCAGTCGCTAATAAATCTCCTAAGAGTCATCTCACTGGGAAGGGAAAGAATCGTTGATAAAAAACGGTATGCCAAAGGTGACAAATGGAATAAGCAAATAGCCATTTGCTTAAAATCTTCTTTGTATCTTAATCCAGGTTTTTCCCGTTTCATATTTGAAATATGGCTATCTACTATGCTAGCCATTTCCGCTGGTAAATACATTTTGGCAAGTTCGATTAACATCGCAGGAGTTCGGTGTTTTTTTTTCGAGTCGTTTTCTTGCAGCTCGCTCTTCTCTAAGCTGCTGCTTTAGCTCGTTGATAACCTGCCGATCTTGCGCAAAGCGTTGTTCTTGCAGGTACTGTTCCGTTTGCACGGCAACACTTGGCAGGCTTTTTCTTTGAGGTATAACGACCTAATAAAATATTTCAATGACTATCAATACTATAAATAACAGGAAGTAATCTTTCTACATTTTCTTGTTCCCTGATGGAAGATGACGGTCCAGCCTCGGCATCCTCAGAAAAAAAAGGGACCGCCGTTGATGTAAGGCGGTGGCCCGAAGGAACAAACATGTCCCTCTTAAAATGCTTATAGCATACGAAATGGTATTTTTTGGAGTTGATCAGGTCCATTCGACGAATATTTCGTAGCCACAACTCCCGCCTAAAAGCGAAAAATTCATACGAAAAAATTAATTTAATTTCTAATAACTCTTCCATTCAATTTTAGAAATTTTTTCAATCTAAATATTATATTATACATTCACGTTTACTTTGAGCAGGTGAAAATTCTTGGCTCCAATCATGTGCTCTTCCAGTTACATTCGTAAGCTATTTTCGATCGTTACTTCCGCAGTAACTCCTTGGCCGTAACGATCGAAAATCGACTTTGCTCACAAATGTAAATGCACAAAGTTGAATTGAATCCTGTTTCACTTGAACACACTGTAACCATTTAATAATTAAAAAACGGTTTGCCGCTTCCATTCAAAAGTGTGCATTTATTCTTGTTTTCGTAAGCTATTTTCGATCGTTACTTCCGCAGTAACTCCTTGGCCGTAACGATCGAAAATCGACTTTGCTCACAAATGTAAATGCACAAAGTTGAATTGAATCCTGTTTCACTTGAACACACTGTAACCATTTAATAATTAATAAAAGTTTTATCGCTTCCATTCGAAAGTGTGCATTTTATCGTATTTTTGTAATCGATATTCGACCGTTATTACACTGTTTTTTCAGACTTAACGATCGAAAATCGATATCAATAACCGAGAAAACAGCACATTATTAAATGGAAGCTCACTTAACTTACGCTTTTAACTCCATTGGCAATTGTCCAAATCTAATATCCGGCACAAAGCACCCCGGTACGATACAATGTTTCTTCGACATCCTTGTAGAACAAAGTGAACATCTTATCACTCTTCTATTGTTATCATAAACAAAACAAAAGGATTTTAATAAACAAACAAATTTTAACGAGGAATCGGACAAGCTACAGTTGGTATCATAAAAGCCTATACTTTTTATATCAAAATTTTATTCCCCATGCTAACATTAATTATTTGATGGTTGATAAGAAAAGTGAAAATACATAGTTTATATTCCTATTCAACAAGAACTAACAAAAACAATTTTATAATTTGAGCCATGTTCGTATTTTTGAGTCCATTCCATAAGTTACACATCCGAGATTAGCAAATATGAAGTGCAAGGGGACGTTAATATACAAGGAAATTGATTGATAGTACCCAACGAAACTGAACATTATTTTGGTTTACATTTTTTAACCAGCACCGATCAAATTGAGTCGACATCCTTGAAAATATGAATTATGTTTAGATTCATTAGATTCATAGATTCATAGATTCCGACTGTAATGCAGATGAGCAGTTACCCGATGAATATTTTCTTTCGTTAAAACAATAAAATGTTCATCTGGCCATTCTAATTGTTTCGTTTTATGAACAATAATACACTCTCAAAATGTTTGCGTGAGAACACAATGACCTACTTTTACAACAACGAATCTGCAAAATTGGTTGCACACATTCAAATCCATTAAGACAGCCATCACACTCTGTCTTCTTAGGTATGTCGGTTAATTGTCTCGCTCTCCATCACGCATGAGTTAATTTTGTATACCACACAAAGTATTTCTTTCTCTTTAAATTCATGCCCCCCGTGACTGTTACAGCTAGTCGTAGTTTAGCTATGCCATTGGATCCACCACCAGAGCCATTGTACTCATTGGTTTCAGGAATACGAACAGATTCCATACACTTTTTGACACATATCCAACAATATAACAATTGCTTTCAAATGACTTCATTTGGGGCAACAAATGTAGTTCGGGAAAATTTTATGACAACTTTCAAGGTATGTATTATAGCAGTTACTCATAATTATTTTAGCGAACAAAATTTTCTATCACCTAAGTTAAGATGTGTCACTAATCTTCAATTTCTTAATCATTACGAAATATATCACTTACTCATCATATTATATGGTGATTCAGTTTCAGTGACAGTTTTATTATTTTTTATTATTTTATAGATATTAGTTACAACTATAATTATTTAAGTTTGATCACTGACAATCCATAAATTTATACCCCTATTGCTTATTTATTTTATTTTATTTTATAGTGTTTGGTATAAAAATAATATTTTTTTTAATTTACAGATACAAGGGCAAATATATCATAGAGCAGGTTCACTGTTACCAGTGTCAGATAGCGACAACAAATTCCTGCAAATTTATTTTATGGGCAATTCACCACAAGAAATTGATCTGCGTTGTGAACATAACAATTTAGTAAAGAGGTCTATTGTAGAACAATTACAAACTTTATTTCATGAACACAATCAATTGATTATATTGTTTAAAACTGCACTGGATCTGATGCCATCTGATAATCACAAAATTGTAATCAGAGCTGATAAAAACACCTGCAGGTCAACATGCAAGACGTTTTAATGCACCAACTATTGATGAAGTTGCTATCGTTGTACTTGGAGAAAACTTGGAATCCCGTGATATTGTTTTACATCGTCGGAATGATCAATTACAACGTATAAAGGAAACACACCGCTCATATGATGCACTGCAATATCCCATTATATTTTGGCAAGGTGAAGATGGCTATGATTTCTCAATAAAAATGATAAATCCCATTACAGGTAATTAAAACATTAGTTTAGCTATGGCGATAATATCTGTCACTATATCATGTATTAAAATTTTATATATTTCAATGTTATTAAAACAAAATCTATTTACAGGTTCTAAAACCAACAAAAAAGTTAGTTCAATGAACTATTATTCATACCGCCTAATGATTCTGGAAAATGAAGACAATCACATATTGAAATGTCGGCGATTAAATCACAAATATGTTGTTGACATGTATGTTAAAATTGAAACGGAGAGATTAACATTCATCAGGTTGAATCAGACCAAACTCCGATCTGAAGAGTATATTCACCTTCGAGATGCGATTAATACTGATGGAAATGCACAGAATGTCGGTCGGATGACTATTCTTCCAGCAACATACATCGGAAGCCCTCGGCATATGCACGAATATGCTCAAGATGCCATGTCGTATGTTCGTCATTATGGTACAGCAGATTTGTTCATCACATTTACATGCAATCCGCAATGGATAGAAATCAAGCAGGAGTTATTCCCTGGGCAATCACCCATTGATCGTCATGATATTACAGCCAGAGTCTTTAGACAAAAGTTAAAATCATTAATGGATTTCATCGTAAAACATTATGTGTTTGGTGAGACACGCTGCTGGATGTATTCTGTGGAGTGGCAGAAACGAGGATTGCCACATGCACACATTTTGATTTGGTTGGTTGAAAAGATAAGGCCAAATGAAGTTGATGCAGTGATATCAGCTGAAATCCTTAATCTACAAGTAGATCCTGGATTGCATGAGGTAGTTATCAAAAACATGATACATGGTCCCTGTGGAACTCTTAATCAAAATTCACCGTGTATGATGGATGGTAAATGTTCAAAACGATATCCACGGACATTAATATCGGAAACAATTACTGGTAATGACGGTTATCCATTGTATCGTCGCCGATCGACAGCAGACAATGGAAAATCAACAATTGTCAAATTAAATCAACAAGATATTGAAATAGATAATCGTTGGATTGTTCCATATTCACCCATTTTATCAAAGACATTCAAAGCACACATCAACGTTGAATCTTGCCATTCAGTGAAATCTATTAAATACATTTGCAAATATGTAACCAAAGGGAGTGATATGGCTGTGATTGGAATTGGTGCAGAGAATTCCAATGATGAAGTTACCCAATACCAAATGGGCCGCTATGTTAGTAGTAATGAAGCAGAAGGGCGAATATTTTCTTTTCCAATTCATGAGAGACACCCTTCCATTTTTCACTTAGCTGTACATTTAGAAAATGGACAAAGAGTGTATTTTACAGCACAGAACGCAGTACAAAGAGCTGCTCAGCCACCATCTACTACATTAACCAGTTTTTTTGAAACATGCCAAAACGATAATTTTGCACAAACATTGCTATATTCTGAAATGCCAAAATATTCTACCTGGAATCAATCCTCAAGGAGATTTATACGACGGAAACAAGGAAAATCAGTTCCAGGATACCCAGATGTATATTCCACCGATGCGATTGGTCGAATTTATTCAGTACATCCAAGCAATGATGAATATTTTTATTTACGACTGCTATTAGTCAATGTACGTGGCCCAACATCATTCCAACATTTACGAACTGTTGATGCTGAATTGTGTGGATCCTACAGAGAAGCCTGTCAACGTTTGCAATTGCTAGAAAATGACGCTCATTGGAATCAAACTCTCAATGATGCTGTAATATCATCACACGCTCATCAAATACGAACATTGTTTTCTATAATCATATCTACATGCTTCCCATCAAACCCAATTGATTTGTGGATCAAGTACAAAGATTATATGTGTGATGATATTTTGTATCAAATACGGAATAGAATGGGAAATCCAAATAGACAAATCAGTGCAGAAATCTACAATGAAGCATTGATTTCAATTGAGGACATGTGCTTGATGATGTCAAACAAACTATTAATTCAATTAGGCCTGCCCGCGCCCAATCGTCCAATGCATGATGCTTTTAACCAAGAGTTGCATCGAGAAAAACTGTATGATCTCAACACTTTGAAAGAATTAATTCAAACAAATCTTCCACTGTTGAATGAACAACAGAAGTATGTATTTGATACTCTTATGAAAGTAACAAATGATGAAACTGGAGGGATTGTTACCGAGATTACTCCGGTACGTCTAGGACTTCGCTCGTCCTAGGCCAAAACCCCTCCGGTTGGGGCTCTGGGCTCAGGTAGCTCGTCGAAGACGGGCGTGGGCACCACTCGCTTACCCAGTTAGCCCCGATGAGCCGCCAAGCGAGAATGCGGCTCGCCCGGATTACGCTCCTGAAAGAAAAGAAAGAACACTACCTGAAAACACACGGTGCGAAGCCAGAAGAGGAAATTGTCGCCACACCAAATCAACTTCAGAGAAAACACGGATTCCTCACACCACCCCCCGACGTCACCTCCATGGAACCTCCAACCCACTGTGTACGCGCGCTCCGCGTTCACGCGCACCCCCCTACGTCGCCACTCACAAAGCCGGAAGGAAACCTGCAATATAAAACACAGTCTAGCTCTCACCTAAGGAAAAAAAAAGATCTTCCGATAATTCTTGGCATTTATTTCTAAAAGGAAAACAAAATAGCGAGAAAAAGAAACTTAAGGCTAGCTTACGACTAAACTGGTCCTCCGCGATGGGCCCCTTGCTCCGGTCCGGTCGCGCCGCGCACTCGCGAATGGAATTGACTTAATTTGGTCGTTACTGTAAATTTCGCGTCCTGGATTACAACCACTTCACTTCACGTCTATCTTCTGTCCTTGCAAGGTTGTTTTTTTTGTTTAATTTGGTAATTATATTTGAAAGTTTATTATCCACTTTTCCACAGCACTCTCACGACTTTACCCCTTTATGTTGATCTTCAAAACCCCACTCACTTTCCTACTGCTCGTCCAACTTGTCCCATTCCCATCGCTAAAACCAAAACGAAGAGACCCCCCGCTATTCACCGTCGTCCTTATATTATGTCTCCTTAACGGCTACCACCAACCAAGATCCCGCTCCTCGAACATTCACCTCTCGTTCGAACCAAAAATTAACGTTTCCTTCGCCTGCCACCGCTGTAATGCAAATTCGCCGTTGATCGCCGCAAATCTGCGTCGCATTCGCCGCGATGATGACAGTTCGCAATGATGACAGTTTGCAATGATGACAGTTCGCAATGATGACAGTTTGCAATGATGACAGTTCGCAATGTGTACTAAAAAAAGTAAACAACGACTCCACCATCAAGAAGGAAGTTGGTGAGTATTATATTTATTTCTATTCCTATTTATTTCTATTTCTATTTTACTTTCTATTTCTATTCCGGGTGTTCTTAGTGGCCTTCGTTTCCGCCACTTTCGACGGCGGTAATGATCTGATTGAAGTGCCCGTAGTGTTGTTTTGTTGTTGCCGCCGCTCCTCAAGCCTGCCTTGGTAGCGTCGTTCCAGTTTAAGTGTCGAAAAATATCCTCGCCGTGATGTGCCGGCCGACGGGAGTGATCAGCTTCCGTTCAGTTTCCACACGCGCCCGTATGTAACCCCCACTCGTTAAAACTTCAATGCCTGTGCCACCGTGTTAACGTGAGTTATCTCCAAAGGTCAATCTCTGATCCCTTGATCGGTCGTCAAAACTCTAGTTGAACTTTTGATCACTTGGCTTGTCCAGCTTTCCCCGCGACATTTCACTCGGTCCCAAATGCGTATTTTGCGCGTTCGTATTGCGTGTCGGAAGATCATTGCTTATTGCTACTGTTATTACCTTAACGCTAACTTACTGATGACAATGTAGTCTTACAACTATGCTCCTTACCTACAATTCTGCTTCCCCTACTCCGTCCAGCATCGTGGCTTGAAACGTGGTGGCGCTTCTTCCTCCAACTCCGGGTTACCATTCTCGTCCGTATCGCGTGGTGACCGTGCCGCCGAGGTCTCGGGAAGGGGTGAAGTCAACCCAACCGTAACAATTTTCCCCCTCTACTTCAAGTGGATTTCCCCGAAATCCACTCACTTAAATCCTCGAAGCTCGTAGAGGAAAACTCGAATTTACTTTAACCCTTGACTTCCTTACAGTTTCCGTTTGTTAACCGGGGATGTCGACCCATACTAATTACCTACGCTGCTTCCTCTTTTAGCTTCGCACGAGACGAGCCGCCAATCAGCATTCAACCTCAAAGGACAACAGAAGGAAGGGAAAATGAAAAAGGAGCCAAAAAGAAAAAGGAAAAAAACAACTTACTCCAGGTAAACCCTTGCTTCAAAACTAACTACTACATAAACTATGCGCTACTAACCTCAAATTATAACGCCTGCAACTCTGTTTCGCGGCTGGCTGCATTCGCTTAACTACCTCCCCCCTTATCCTCTCGAGCTCCACCGCTCTACCTTCCGGGCTTAGTTCTGCCCGCGAGGTCCCTGGCGCTTCGAGCTGGCCGTGAAATGTCTTCATCACCCACATGTAGTCTCTCACGGCGGCTAATCGTTACTGCCCTTCTGGAATGGCTACCCCACGCCTCAGACGACATAAGATTTAAGGTCTTTTGCGTGCCATGTCCCTGCGTTCTTACCACTCATATCACGCAACCTAAACAAGGATGGGGACTCGCGTTTCTCTATTTGAAATGGCCCGAGGTACTCCGGTGCCAGTTTAGCCGAGTAGTACTGGGTCGCATCCGATAACGCAAAATTTCTCCTCCATACTAAATCATTAGGACGAAAAGGCGGAGTTCGCAGCCTAAGATTGTACCGATTGGTGCTTTTCCTTGCGTTATCCCTCAGGAGCCTTACCACTTCCCCTCTTATTTCCTCAAGTTTCGCGGCTCGCTCCGCTGGGTCCTGCAGAACGTTCTCCTCCGCGGGCGGCTTTGGCCCCTTCCGTGTAACCACCATCTCTCGTCCGAAATTAATAAACTACGGGGTGCTTCTCATGGCTTCATGCGTGTAAGTCCGCAGGGCGCATCCGATCTTGGGTAAATGCACGTCCCATTTCCGATGGTTGTCCCCTACATAAGCCCTCAGCATCTGCTTGATTGTCTGATTGATCCGCTCTGCGGGGTTGGCTTGTGGGTGGTAGAATGGGGTAAATTGTATACGACCTCCATACCCCGTCACCAATTTATCCAATTCCTTCGACTTAAATTGGACCCCGTTGTCGCAGACTACCAACGCAGGTACTCCGAACAGCAGGAACACTCGTTCCTCTAGCAATTTCGACACTTGCGCGGCCGTAGCCTGCCGGAGAGGAAAGACCAGAGGCATTTTGGTGAAATAGTCGACCACCGTCAATATATGGGTATTCCCCTGGGTAGACCGTGGCAAGGGTCCCACCAGATCCACACAAATAACCTCCCAAGGTTCCTTGGCCTGACCCGCCCTGGATGTCATCGGCCCATAGGGAGACCTCCGCTCCACCTTGGTTGCTTGGCAAGTTTTGCACTTCGACACGTACCGCTGCACATCTGCCCTCATTTTTGGCCAATAATAGCGTTGAGCTACCCGGTCATATGTCCTGTTGACACCCATATGCCCCGCCGTGGCGTCATCGTGACACTGTTGAAAAATGATTTGGCGTTCGTATTTGGGAACTACCCGTTTCCATGAGTTACCCGTCAGCTCTGCATGCCGCCCGGGTACGTGATGCCATATAAACTCCCAGTCGATACGCCAATCTGGGAATTTGGCTGGGTCCTTCCCTATTTTGTTCCGCATGCTGAGTACCCACTTATCCCCTTCTTGACCTTCCACAGCCGCAGCAACCTCTGGAGTTACCCGGGATAGAGCATCTGGAACCACATGCTCCTTACCTTTCCGATGAATGACGTCGTAATCAAATTGCTGCAGTTTAACCGCCCATCGAGCCAGACGACCGTTTGGGTCCCGGAGATTATTTAACCATACCAGCGAATGGTGATCTGTGACCGCCGTAAAGCGTGATCCTTCCAAATAGGGCCGGAGTTTCTCCACTGCCCATAGCACCGCTAAACATTCCTTTTCGGTGGTTGAATAATTTTGCTCTGTCTTGGAAAGACCTCGGCTCAGATAGCATACCACCTTTTCCCCATCGGGGTGGCTCTGGCTCAGGACCGCACCTAATCCCTGATCCGATGCATCCGTTTGGACGTTGAACGGCAACGACAAATCTGGGCAGGTAAGAATGAGCGCCGTGAATAGCAACGTTTTACAGCGGGTGAAGGCTGACTCGCATTGGTCCGTCCACACAAATTTCTTATTCTTACGTAGTAAGTTCGTGAGTGGTGTGGTCAGGGCTGCATGGTCCGGAATGAACCGCCGGTACCAGGACACCATACCCAGAAACTGTCGTACCTTTTTCACGTTAGTCGGCTGAGGGATACGTAGTATGCATTCTACTTTCTCCGGGTCGACGTGCAGTCCACTCTCGTCTACCACATATCCCAGGTATCTCAGCTGGGGTCGACAAAACTCGCATTTCTCCCGAGACACCCGTAATCCAGCGTCCCGCAATCGTGATAACACTACCCGAAGAATCTCCAAGTGTTTTTCGAAGCTCTCTGTAACCACTATCACGTCGTCCAGATATACAAACACGTATGGTTCCAGGTCCTGACCCAGGATTCGATCTATAAGCCGTTGCCATGTAGCCGGAGCATTGTGCAACCCGAAAGGCATCCGGTTAAAATGGAATAGACCCCGACCGGGTACCGTGAAGGCGGTCAGTGGCTTAGAATCTTCAGCCATGGGGATCTGCCAATAGGCCGACTTGATGTCCAGGGAGGATAGATAACGCGCGGCTCGAAGTTTGTCTAACGTGGCCGAAATGTAAGGCAATGGGTAGGCATCCCGTTCCGATACGCTGTTCAGTTTCTGAAAGTCCACGCAGAACCGGAATTTGCCATCCTTCTTCTTCACAAGCAGAATAGGTGATGACTACGGACTCCCGGAAGGCTCTACCATTCCCAACCGCAGCATCTCGTCCAACTCCTCACTGATGTGTGTTTGTACTGCTGGAGACACCGGATAATAGCGTTGTTTAATAGGCTCAGACGAGGTCCTGATAACGTGTTCCACCCCCCTTGCACAGCCTAAGCCCTCCCCCATCAGGTTGAACTCCTCCCTAATCAGCATCTTAAGGCGGGCCTCATTGTGTGGGCTCAATCTTGTCCTTAGCTGCAATGAGTCACAGGCAGCTGGTGTCGTGAATTCCCAAGACTCCCTGCCGAGATCCAAGACGATCCGGAATGCCCGTAAAAAGTCGACCCCCAGGATGAGTGCTTGTGGGACTGCGGACACCACCAGAATCTCCATCCATTTGGTTACCCCCTTTACCGTCACTGGTGCCCAGATCTCCCCCTCGGTCGGTACGCAGCCACTATCCGCTAAAAGTATGGCTGAATGCTTCGCCTCTCGAAGTTCCAGCCCTTGCGCACGCAACACTTCCCAACCAGGTCCCCCGATAATGGTATGGGTCGCCCCCGAATCCACCAACCCCACCAAAACTTGCCCAAAAATATTCACCTCTAAATGTGGACGGTTATCCGCTACCGCCTCCTGTAGTGCAAAATCCACCCTGCTTTCCCTTGCGGCTGGTGAACTCTGTTTCCTCGCACCCTCTACGCCGCCTAGTGGGTACGGTTCCCGTTTCCCGGATGTCTTTTACTCTCCCCCTGGTAGGGCTCGCGTTTTCCCCCAGGTTTTTGCGTTGAACAACCTGGACACGTCGCTCTCCTCACGCCTACGGGGCCACAACCAAAGCACTTCTGAGGCTCACCACAGGTCCTCGATGTATGCCCTGACCCCTTGCAGTTCCAGCAGCGGATTTCTCTAGAGACATCTCGTAATGCGGCAGCCATTCCTCCTCCATTCACCTCGCAGTACGCTAAGTCTGGTTCTAACAGCCGCTGGCCCCGGCGGTTTGGCGGAGGAATGAAGGCCTCAACTCTTGCTCTTGTAGTCTCGAGCCTCCTTCCTAGTTCCACGAGTTGAGCCACCGAAGAGACCGATACCAGGCTAAGCTGGGTTTGATAAAAGGGTGTGATGTTCCGCAGAATGCGACGCAGCTTCTCTTCCTCCGTACATTGCACGTTGAGACGCTGGAAGAGCCTTTCCATCGCCACCACGTATACTCCTATTGACTCCTCTTTTCCTTGGGTTCTACGTCGGATCTCGTCCCACAATCGGTCATCGTAATCTGGCGGTAGGAACTCTGCCCGTAATTCTCGTTTAACGTCTTCCCAGTCCCTGCATCGATGCTTCACCGCTCTGAACCACGTCAGCGCCCTGTCCTCGAATAGAAGTACGGCTGATTTGAACAAAACTGCTTCCGTTACTCCCCTAGCTTCTCGAAGCTCTTCCACCCTGGTCAGGAAAGAACTTACTGAGCCGGAGTCTCCCGTGAACCGTATTCCCCACTTGGTCACCTCTTGATGTTTTGAGATCGTCTCACTGGCTCGGGGGGTTGAGCATAAGGGCACCGCTGTAGTGTTCAGAACCGATTCAGCCTCCCGAGCGTCTCCAGGGGTGGTCGCGGCTAGTTCGTCTACACTTTCGTCCCCTTCCGCTTTAAGGAGTAATTCCCCCATACTCATCCTTAAGGCAGACCTTAGCCTAGCTGCTTCCTTGACGAAGTCCAACCCATCCTCCGGTATGTTGCCCAACCGCCTTAGTCCATAATCAACCTTGGACTTGATTTTTAAGAAATCGCCGCTCTCCGTTCCTCCCTCGAAAGCCTTTATTAGACCTCTTACCTCCTCCAACTTTTCCCGGACCGCTTCCACGTCCTCCTGGGCCGAAAAGGGGTAAACGTCCCTCTCTATCATGGAACAATCCATCGCTCGCTCCGCTTTGAGCGCCATACGCAGCGACTTCCTCATTTCATCCACCGTGCCCAACGGTTGGTCCCGTATCCTTAGTTCGTAACTAAGCTCATCCCTGCTGAGCCGGTCAACGAGGATTCTTCCTTTTGACGCCATGATTACTCTATCTTTATCTCCCCCGTAACCTAAATAAAACAACTGCTTGTTAGCAACTAAAATCTCTGTTCAAATTACAATACAAGGCTAAAATTCAATATGACTACAGTTCCACAGCACTTGCATTGGTGTCTCAAATCACCAACAGCGTTACACTAGATGTTCCACAATAGTCTCACACCAAATACACACTCCCGCAATTTCTATATCACACCATAATACACGAAATCGTTCTCACTACGGCCAATACCTATCGCGTTATTAACCGAGTCGACACCCTACTAGTGTCGGTACCCACTAATCCCAGGAATTCTGATCACACCCTGGGCAATTGACCAGCCTGGATTATCAGGATCGTTTGCCGATCGATGTACGATGGGGTCATTCTCCTCTCAAAACTACGCAAGGCTGATATGCCCCACGTTGGGCGCCAATGTTACCGAGATTACTCCGGTACGTCTAGGACTTCGCGCGTCCTAGGCCGAAACCCCTCCGGTTGGGGCTCTGAGCTCAGGTAGCTCGTCGAAGACGGGCGTGGGCGCCACTCGCTTACCCAGTTAGCCCCGATGAGCCGTCAAGCGAGAATGCGGCTCGCCCGGATTACGCTCCTGAAAGAAAAGAAAGAACACTACCTGAAAACACACGGTGCGAAGCCAGAAGAGGAAATTGTCGCCACACCAAATCAACTTCAGAGAAAACACGGATTCCTCACACCACCCCGCGACGTCACCTCCGTGGAACCTCCAACCCACTGTGTACGCGCGCTCCGCGTTCACGCGCACCCCGCTTCGTCGCCACTTACAAAGCCGGAAGGAAACCTGCAATACAAAACACAGTCTAGCTCTCACCTAAGGAAAAAAAAAGAAGATCTTCCGATAATTCTTGGCATTTATTTCTAAAAGGAAAACAAAATAGCGAGAAAAAGAAACTTAAGGCTAGCTTACGACTAAACTGGTCTTCCGCGATGGGCCCCTTGCTCCGGTCCGGTCGCGCCGCGCACTCGCGAATGGAATTGACTTAATTTGATCGTTACTGTAAATTTCGCGTCCTGGATTACAACCACTTCACTTCACGTCTATCTTCTGTCCTTGCAAGGTTTGTTTTTTTTTTTGTTTAATTTGGTAATTATATTTGAAAGTTTATTATCCACTTTTCCACAGCACTCTCACGACTTTACCCCTTTATGTTGATCTTCAAAACCCCACTCACTTTCCTACTGCTCGTCCAACTTGTCCCATTCCCATCGCTAAAACCAAAACGAAGAGACCCCCCGCTATTCACCGTCGTCCTTATATTATGTCTCCTTAACGGCTACCACCAACCAAGATCCCGCTCCTCGAACATTCACCTCTCGTTCGAACCAAAAATTAACGTTTCCTTCGCCTGCCACCGCTGTAATGCAAATTCGCCGTTGATCGCCGCAAATCTGCGTCGCATTCGCCGCGATGATGACAGTTCGCAATGATGACAGTTTGCAATGATGACAGTTCGCAATGATGACAGTTTGCAATGATGACAGTTCGCAATGTGTACTAAAAAAAGTAAACAACGACTCCACCATCAAGAAGGAAGTTGGTGAGTATTATATTTATTTCTATTCCTATTTATTTCTATTTCTATTTTACTTTCTATTTCTATTCCGGGTGTTCTTAGTGGCCTTCGTTTCCGCCACTTTCGACGGCGGTAATGATCTGATTGAAGTGCCCGTAGTGTTGTTTTGTTGTTGCCGCCGCTCCTCAAGCCTGCCTTGGTAGCGTCGTTCCAGTTTAAGTGTCGAAAAATATCCTCGCCGTGATGTGCCGGCCGACGGGAGTGATCAGCTTCCGTTCAGTTTCCACACGCGCCCGTATGTAACCCCCACTCGTTAAAACTTCAATGCCTGTGCCACCGTGTGAACGTGAGTTATCTCCAAAGGTCAACAATGGAGACAAACCCTTATGACAATGTAGTCTTACAACTATGCTTCTTACCTACAATTCTGCTTCCCCTACTCCGTCCAGCATCGTGGCTTGAAACGTGGTGGCGCTTCTTCCTCCAACTCCGGGTTACCATTCTCGTCCGTATCGCGTGGTGACCGTGCCGCCGAGGTCTCGGGAAGGGGTGAAGTCAACCCAACCGTAACAGGATTTACTTCTTAGATGCAGCTGGTGGTACAGGAAAAACTTTTTTGATTTCATTAATATTAGCAACAATTCGCTCACAAAATAAAATTGCACTTGCACTCGCTTCGTCGGGAATCGCAGCAACTTTGCTTGAAGGTGGTCGAATAACCCATTCAGCACTAAAATTGCCATTAAATATGCAAAGCAATGAAACTCAAACCTGTAACATTTCCAAGAACTCTGCAATGGCAAAGGTTTTGCAGCAATGTAAATTGATTGTTTGGGATGAATGTACGATGGCGCATAAAAAATCTTTGGAGGCTTTAGACAGAACCTTAAAAGATCTACGAAGCAATAATAACTGATTTGGTGGTGCAATGACTTTATTAGCAGGGGATTTTCGTTAAACATTGCCAGTAATTCCACGATCAACGCCAGCTGATGAAATCAATGCATGTCTAAAGTCCTCCAATTTGTGGAAACATGTCAAAGTACTTCATTTAAGCAAGAATATGCGTGTCGAGTTGCAAAATGACCAATCTGGAAACATATTCTCTAAAAAACTCATTGACATTGGTAATGGCAAATTTCCTATAGACATGTTGACTGGCTGCATTAACTTTCCTCAAAGTTTTTGTCAGTTAACGCAATCAAAAGATGAACTTATTCAGAAGGTGTTTCCAGATGTTTCTCAAAATTACAGAAACCATGATTGGTTCAGCGAACGAGCTATATTGGCTGCAAAAAACATAGATGTAAATGAATTAAATTTAAAAATTCAAGAACAAATTACAGACGAATCGAGGATATATAAATCAGTTGATTCGGCTGCTAACCAAGATAATGTAGTCAACTATCCACCGGAATTTTTAAACTCGCTGGATTTGCCAGGATTGCCACCTCACAATCTTCAATTAAAGGTTGGATCAATAGTTATAATGTTGCGAAATATCAACCAACCGCGTCTTTGCAACGGTACAAGGTTAGCGATAAAAAAATTACTAAACAACTTGATAGAAGCAACTATACTCAAAGGAAAGTATAAAGGAGAAGATGTTCTCATACCGCGCATCCCAATGATTCCGACTGATGTGCCATTTGAGTTTAAACGACTACAGTTTCCAGTACGGCTTGCTTTTGCTATGACAATAAACAAGTCCCAAGGGCAATCATTAAGTGTTTGTGGTATTAATCTAGAAAACCCATGTTTCTCACATGGTTAATTGTATGTTGCCTGTTCCCGTGTTGGAAAACCATCAGATTTGTTTGTCTATGCGCCAAGTAATCAAACAAAAAACATCGTATATCACAAAGCATTACAATGATAATAAAACTGATTTCTGTTAATAATTATGATTCACATGATTAACAATAAAGCGATTAATTACTTTTTAATCCTTATATATGTTTCATTTAATTATTTTTTATTCACAACGCCCTATCACCAGGGTGACGGTTATGTTCAGGAGAATTTTTAGCCATGACCATAAAATACGTAGGAACAAAAAACTGCCACATTAAAAAACTTTATGACAGGACGAAGTCTGTCGGGTCCGCTAGTATGTCATCCAAATATAGGATACATGATTTATTAATTAAACTTTATGACAGGACGAAGTCTGTCGGGTCCGCTAGTATGTCATCCAAATATAATATACATGATTTATTAATTTCTTCCCTTAAAACATTATTCATCATACGTTGAAACGTAGATGGGGCATTTTTTAGCTCAAAAGGCATACGAACAAACTTGTAGTGCCCGTTAGGAGTGCTAAAAGCAGTTTTGAAATTTCTTTTTCAGCAACCATAATTTGATGAAAGCCTTTGGCTAAATCCAGCGTCGAAAAATATTGCGCAGTTCCCAATTTGGAGAGAATATTATCAATGTTCGGGATTGGATATTTATCATTGACAGTTATATCGTTTAGCCGACGATAATCAATCACGATTCGCCACTTTTTCTGGCCGGAGTTATCGGTTTTTTTGGGTACGATCCACAAAGGTGAGTTGTATGAGTTGGTGGATTCTCGTATAATGCCTTGGCCAAGCATTTCCGATATTTGCCTTTCAACTTCCTGTTCGTGGATTTGGGGAAATCGGTAAATTTTAATATAAACAGGTTTGTCGTTAATGGTATTTATTTCATGCTTTATATTAGATACGCAAGTAAGGCTTTGGCCTTCTTTAAAAAAAAAGATCTTTATTTGAGGTGAGTAGTATATCCAACTGTTCTTTCTCCTCAGGATTGAGTCCCTTTGTGTCAATGTTGGCCACTATGGGTAAATCTAGCTAATTTTTTTCCTCTTTTTTATATGGGGAGGTATGTTTGAAATAAATTTTTTGATTGTTTATGATTAAATGTTGTTTTTCTAAGTTTATTTTTGCATTCAAGGGATTTAAAATATTTTGCCCCAGTATACAATCAAAGTTCTTTCGATTAAGGTCACAGACCTTCCATACCATGTATGCTTTCTCCTTTCCAAACTCAAAGGGAAGTTCCGTAATTGTTTGGTATTTTATTACCGAGGAGCCGTTAATGGCGTTAATTGTGAGATGTTTATGCAATTCTGTTCGCTTGTATTTGAGGAGTTTGTTAGAATCAAGGATAGAAATTGAAGAACCTGTATCAATTAAGCAAGAGAGGTATTCGTCTCGTACTGATATGTCTATTATTGGAAGATTTGTTCCAAGGCAACTGATTTTTCAATCAAAAAAATTTTCCACGCCGTTGTCTGTATTCACATTTAGAGTGTCCATTGTTTCTGGACTTGGATTATTTATGGAATTTCGATTATTACTTCAAAAATTGCCTGAATTACGTTGATTGAGATTACTGTTACTATTATTATTGTAATTGTACCTATAATTACCGGAATTTTGTCTGTTATTATGTCGAAAGTTATTGCTATTGTCAGGTCTGTAGTAAGTAATTTCGTTATTTCTTTGATTGTGTTTACGGGTTTGAGATCGGTTTGCATAGTATTTTTGTTTCGTATTGTTTTTGTTGTAATTTTTAATTGGTTTGTTAGAGGTGAACTGAGTACGTTGATTTTGGGGATTATTAAATTTCTCATTTATGTAAAGTAAATTTTGATTTTTAAGAACGTTATAAGCTTGTTCGATAGAGGCACATTGTAAAGCCGTAATTACGCTATTCTGACTTGAATGCAAATAATTTTTGAATAAATTTAAAAACATTCTATTTGTGTTACATGGGCTAAATTCAGGGGGTTTGTCGTTTGATAATGCCCATTTTAAATTAATTTTTTCGTTGAAACTACACAGTTTTTCAAAATATTTATCAATGTTAAAATTTTTAAAACTACTTGCCATTTGGTAAATGCTAATGTAATCCTCCTGGGGTGAAAACACAGTAATGAGTCGTAATTTGATGTCCTGCCAACTTGGTGATTCGCCTGCTAGCCTGACTGCTTGTAGAGCTTGTTCTTGTAGTTTATTTATAACGTAGCTTTCAACGGCTAATTGCTGCCACTGATGGTTGGGGAGCAAGCTAAGTTTTGTTTCTACCTCCCTGATGAACGACGTGGTGTTGAATTGATCGTTGTCTCCGTTAAAAATTGGGATGTGGTTGAATAGCTTCAGGACTTCTGTCTTCTGGAATTTGGGGTAATTCCATGATGTTATTTTGCGCTTCTTGAAGTGGTTCGGGTCGAAACTGTGGTAATTGTAAGACTGCTGGTCTTAGCATCGAGGGGTGTCAAGTTGCTGAATTCCTTGTGGTCCTATTTCTCCAGATACGAAGCCTTTGTGTGTTGTGAGCCGTTTCTGTGAAGTGGTAATTGCAGACCTCTTCTTCGTTTGCTTTTCTCACAATCGTATATTCCCTGGTTCACCGATTTGCTGAAAATACTCTTAGTTAATTTTACCTGTTACACTATTCAAGCACCTCAGTCGGTCTCAACTGAGTAAAAACCATTAGACCTCGGTTCTGGTGTGACTTGAATTTCGGGGTTTTGTTTTTTTAACACAATTGTAAATTTTCTTTAAAAAGTTAAGTGTGGCACTTTTCACTAATTATTGTTAGTACCACACGCGTTGATTCGCCTTTTCTTTCGGAAAATTACACTACTCGAAAAAGGACTTCCGACTGCGCCAGTGACGTTAGGAGGACTTGAATGACCAAAGAACAAGAAACACGCCTACTATTAAAACGTATTTATTCCCATCTTACCACTCTGAGTTACAAAATTGAATTAACTTAAAAGAGTCTTCAAGAATCACAAGTTGATTCTTCAAAAATGTTTATCAAGCAATACAATATCAAAACAATCTTGATAAGGAAAGTATTTCATAATAAAAAATGAAATGGAAACCATATTACAATTTTTGTTTATATAACAAACCAAAGAATATGAATTCAAGCGTTCAATCTCTATTACCATGCACTTGTGCGTATTCAGCATTTTATTAACGATGCATGATAAGGAATTCGAATGCTCAATCTTTATTATCATGCACTTGTGCATATTCGGCATTTCTTTTGGACGATGAATTATGGGACATGTGGTTACAATTTGGATTGTTAGGGTAAAGAGGCATTAAAGTGATAAGTATGTATTATTTGAAAGTTTAAAATAAGTTACGTTTAGTTTGTACAAATATGGGATGCACAGTGGGTAGTTTAGGTGGTGATTTGGATGTATGGGAGTAGGAGATGGTAGATGGAGCAGTATCTGACGTAACTCAACACCTCAATAAGAATGCTCCCACTGTTGCATGCTTGTTAGATATCAGCAAAGCCTTCGACTGCGTATGGCAACATGCACTTGTACATAAGTTACTCCAAACGTATCATTTGCACCTCCATATGTGCAAACTAATTTGAAGCTTCCTGACAAACAGGTCTTCTATAGTGAAGGTAAGCACAATGACCCCTAAAAGCTATGATAGCACTGCCGGAGTCCCACAAGGATCCGTTCTGTCAGCCACCCTCTTCTCACTATACGTAGCTGATATCACAGCACCCGAACCAACAAGACCGCACATCCAAATGCTGCAATACGCCGATGACATAGTTATATTCTCGTCATCACTAAACGTAAGGCGCTTACAGTCGAAACTTATTACAGAAAGCTAGCCATCGCTATCTCTCCACTCATCTACGTCGTTTAATTTTTAAGCTCTCTATCATGCAAAGCTCGCTATATTTTCTACGGTATTAATAAGAGTTAATCGCACGTGCCCTTAATTTTTTACTTGGCCGATAGTCGTATTAGTCGGTTCAAGATTCCTCTTCGATCAAAAAAGTGGCTTTTCCCGATTTCTTTTTCATCTCGTCGACATCTTGACATTGCCAATGAATTTTGACAGCTAGAGATCGCAACCTAGAAAGACTTTCAGTGTTTTAAAACACAACTAGAGTTTAGTCTTGAGATTGCTGAGACACTCTGTTTAAATAATTGCTCAAAAGGGCGTGCAGGCAGAAGAAGAGTGTCGAAGAAGAAAAGTGTAGAAGGCCTTCTTTTAATAAATAACGGGAAATTGTAGCCAAGAAACATAAGTGGCCTGCAGCATATCTTACATCCCAAGATTATTATGCTGAAATATTCTACAAAACAGCCCGTCAAAGACGAAGCTGTCTACACACAAGGGGTTCTTCTGTTACAACTAGAAAAATTGTGTGGTTCAATATTGTTTCACGCTAGATAATAAATAAATTGATCATGCTCATTTAAATTATTGTGGTTTATATGCATTATTTCCTACACCAAATCCACTCATACTTCAAGCTCTGGAAGCTTGTTATAAACCCTGCGAAATGCGAAAGCATATTCATAAAAAGGAAGGCTCCCCTCACTAACAAAGCAAAAAATGTTGGCAAGACTCTCGTCTTAAACCTAAACAACTCCACTATACCCACACGCTCCCAAGTCACATACCTCGGAAAAACAATAAACAGCAAATTGTCTCCAATCCCACATATCAACAAAACGTTAGACAAATCAATAAGTGCCTTCCGTGCCCTATATCCCATCCTAAGTTACAACTCACGTCTTCCTAGTAAACCTAAAATTTTCTGCTACAAGTCACTCATTAGACCCATCCTCTGTTTTGGATTCATATTTTGGTGTGACATAACCCCAACACAAATGGAACAAATAAGATGTAAGGAGAGGCAATTTCTTCGACATGCTGTCAACTTGTTCCGTAGACCGCATTCCCACAAATATTTTTGTAACCAAACCCTATATGACGATGCCAAGTGCATCCAAATAGATAATTTCCTTACCACCCTACTTCGTAAAACATTATCTAAAACAAGAGATCACGCAAACCTACTAATCAATGAATTAGGAAACATTGACGAATCCGTAGCCAAATGTCCACTAAATAGACACGCTTACCCCCAAACCATAAAATTCCAGAATCAACAAAACAAAGTTTTCAATAACCAAGGACAAAGGAGAAAGTTCATAAGTAGAGTTTATGTTACAGGGGGTTTTCTCTGGCTTTCCCCGTGATTTATATCATACAAAAAATATTTCATATCAATTAAAATTCTTTTAAAACTACATTATGGCAAACAGTTTCAAGTTCAAGTTTCAAGTTTCAATAATTTATTGGGTGATTTTATGTGTTATGTACAATTATTTACAATAAGTCTTAACCTATCACTTAACCTACGGGTTTTGCCTAATGGCTGTACCCAGCATTCAGCACTAACTAGAATTTAATTGTTCTTCGACTTAAGCTGTTATATATTAAATTTCTTCTTAATTTCTACACTTACACCCTAAGTGTGGCCTTGAATATTCCTTATTCTAGCTTAACGTAACAAAATATATATATATTCTAATTCCTTATACTCTATAATGATTTTGTTTTTTTTTATTTTTAAATTCCTTATATACTACTTATTGCTAACTGTTGGCTGCTTCCATCGCTCGATTGTCTGCCGCACTGCTGATCGTGGTGGTCTCATGCTCCACCATTCGTTTCGCCGCTCGCTCGATCAACCTCTTGGCGTAGAGGTTGATTGGTTCCAAGGCTGCATCCCGGTACAGTTGTCGGTTGGGGTAGGGCCGTCCGTCCTCCCGTTTATAAAACCCAGTGCAAGCTCGAAGGATTCTGCGTTCCAGTAACCCTATCTTGCTCCATTTGTATGTCGCTGTAGCCTGCAGCACCAGCACCGCATATAATAGTATGGGCCTGATCAGTGATTTGTACGCGAGTAGCTTCACCCGCTTGCTAGCTGATGACTTTTTCCTGAAAAGAGGTAAAAGGAGATGGTATGCGTATCTTGTTTTCTTCAATACTGCGTCTACGTGGGCACTAAAGTTGTTGTTCCTATCAAAAATTACCCCCAAATACTTGGTTTGCTTCGAACAGTGCACCACCTGTCCGTTTAGCTTTATTCTTGTGTCACAGATACTCCTTGTGCGACGTCCAAATTTGTGATGTGGGTCCTTGAAAACAATCAGCTCGCTTTTCTTGGCGTTAACCCTCATCTCCCACTTTCCATAGTATGATGTTAACGAGTCCAGGTACCTTTGGAGTCTCAACCTTGCAAAGCGGAGATTGTACTCAGAAGACCACACCAGTAAGTCGTCAGCAAAGAGATTCACCTCGATTCCAGGTTTAAATTCATCCCTGATCCCTGGGATGTCAGACGTAAATATATTGAAGAGAGTGGGTCCAAGAATGGACCCCTGTGGGACCCCCGAATCAATGAAAAAGGGTTCAGAGCTAGCTTCACCAGACACCGCAAAGGCAGTTCGTCCCCTCATGAAGCTGCAAACAATTTTAATAACATTCACCGGAAAGTCCAGTTGGATAAGTTTGTAGATAAGTCCGTCGATCCAAACTGAATCAAAGGCTTTTTCTACGTCGATGAGACACGCTGCAACAACCTTTTTCTCCTGCCAGTTCCGTTGTATACTGGCTTGGAAAACCGCCAATGCGTCTATCGTTGAGTGACCTCTTTTGAAGCTAAATTGTCTTTCCGGCACAGTTCCTGCCGCTTCAGAGAACTGTGTGATGTTTTGGAGGATGATTCTCTCAAGCAACTTTCCCACATTAGACAAGAGAGATATTGGGCGAGTGTCGACTACGTCTACGCTATTGGATTGTTTCGGGATGGCAAATATTTTTGCGCATTTCCATTGCTGTGGGAAGTAGCAAATGTTAATGCAGTTATTTAGAAGGATTGCGAGGAGAACAAAATACGTGTGGGGATGTTTTTTTAAGAAAAAATTTGAAATTCCATCAGGCCCAGCCGATTTTTTGGAATTTTGCTCAAGTGCAAGCATGCTGAGACTTTCAGAGCTCACAAACAGGGTGCTGCCAATAGGTGCGTCGGAGGGATTCAAATCTGAAAATCTAGTCAAGCACAGGTTCATGTGGTCTTTGTCGAACGTTGATATTGTTCTCTTTACTAATGAATTGAGAGCAGAGTCCTCACTTGCTTTCTCCTCTTGAAGAACAGTCGCAAAGTGGTTTGCGATGGAGTCAGCAACGGCTTTGTTATCCATGAGCATGGATAACGTTATAAGTGAGGACTCCCGGCAGGCGCTTCCGACCAGTTATTTTATTAATTTGGGGGAACATACAGGCACCTGGTTGAATGTTTGCTAGGGTCTGTTCGAATCTCTCATTGGCAAATTCAGATGTTCTTCTCGAAATCATTCTATTAAGGGACATTATTAAAAGGTGTACCCGCTGATACTCCCAGTTAACTATATTCAGGTTGCGATGGTATATCTTTGCAAGCAGTTTGCTGAGGGTGCTACGTCTACGATGTAGCTTCAGGATGTCTTCCGGTAAGTCTCTATAAAGATAATTTCTGGAGGAATTTTTTATGGATATCTTTGAAATGACCGTAGCAAGGGTCGAGTTCAAACAAGCAATGCCTTCTTCAATCTCTGTGGGTGATAGGTTTCTCGATCTGTTGATCGAGATTCCTTCAATCCTTCTACTCAGGTCAGCATTAACTGCTTCCCAGTCTATGCGCTTGTATGAGATAAAGAGCTGTGGGGCTGCTGCTTCCAGCTTTACACCCTTTTTAACTCTTAAAGCGAGTTCGACCGAAAGATGGTTAGATTCAGCGTCAAGGGCTCTACATTCAAAATTCCTCCAGCTGTGAGAGATATTCACCAAATTAGCAGACACAATGAAGAAATCGATCGTTGACGAGCTTCTTCGGAAAGTGGGCTCGTTTGGTGCAATCAATATGAGATCCATATTGGCTTGCACCCAATTGAACAGAGCCGTTCCATATCCATTAGATACGTTATTGCCCCAGGACGGATGTCTTGCGTTCAAATGACCCCCTATCGCAAAGAAATCAAACTTTTCACACAAAGTATGGACTGTTTCCAAGTCTTCAATGAGATCCCTACCCGAATATCCGTGTTTCACGTATATTCCAACAAATGCAAATGTGTAACCCCCCAGGAACGAGCTAAATATCATGACGTCTGCACATTTTAGACTTGGAAGACAGTGTCTTTGAATTTTGAGATGTTCCTTGAAAGCCATAGCTACTCCAAGGATTCCATCTGGGTCGTCATCCCTTATGACTTTATATTTCCCTAAGTGAACTTTATGTTTACTTTTCAGTCTTGTTTCTGAGATGAACAAGAAATCTGGTCTATGCGTGTCCAAGTATTCTTGGACAGAGTTTCTTTTAAAATGTGGAGCTAGCGAACAAATGTTGACGATGGAGAGCTTAATGGAGCTCATCGCGACAACAGATCTTGAAGGCAAAGTCCAGGTACGCCGCCTTTTTCTCACTCAGATTAGTGAGTTTTTTGTATTGTGGAATGAATGAATCCACTTTGCGGATGAGAGTGAACAAGTCACACCCGAAGAATTGTTTGCAGTCATTGGACATGATAGTATTCCTGTCTTTTTGCTGCTGTAAGTCAGTATTTACTTTTGGTTGCCGTACAGGCTGAGTTGCAGCTGGCTTGGATGAACCCCTAGCTATAGTAGCGAATGAGACACCACTTTGAATGGTGTTTTTTAAGGAAGAAGTGACGAAGTCCCTCCTTTCTTCCTTCTTCTTTTGGAGATTCCGTCTCCTCTCCTCAGCCTCCTTGGCCTTGGGACATCCCCTGAAACTCGCGGGGTGGCCCTTTCTATTGCAATTCACACAGAAGATTGCATCTTTTCCCTCTAGCTTTTCAATTGGGCAGTCTTTTGATTGGTGGTGTTTGTCGCACTTGACGCACCGGGACTCCATCCCACAGTTCGAGGCAACATGTCCAAATCTTTGGCAGTTAAAACACTGCGATGTGTTTGATTTTGTCAAACGCTCCCAATACACCTTTTGGTGTAGGAGCGTTTTAACATTCATAGCCCTTTTAACGTCGAAGTCAGGCTTGAATTGAATAAGGAAGGACGAAAGAGTTTTCTTTTCTTTCCTTGACGTTACTGTTGAGAACCTTTTGGCTCCCGAAACATCCTCCCCTAGGGTGGCTTGGAGTTCTTCCTTGACATCATTGTCTTCGTAGGAAGTGTGTACACCTTTTAGCAACAGGGTCAGCCTTTTCCCAGTTGGTTAAGAAGTCAAAGAGACTTTTATGGTCATCTATAGTTTTAGGATGTAACGACGTTCGTGTAGAACTGTTGACGGTTACATCAAATTTTGGAGCATCAAGCTGATTTTTCTCACATGCTCGATGGATTCTCTCCCTAAAAGGCTTAAGATTAAGCCTATAGCACACTGTTGGTGGAACCCTCTGTTTCTTAGGGGCAGCAATGTTAGTTGGGTTTCCCTTAGCTCCGATAGCTATTCTACGCCCTGGTGGTGCGACTTCAGATTTAGTGATAGCTGAAGCTTTTGAGACCGCAGCCTGAAGCTGCGGGAAACTCCTTTCACTCACGTTTACCGAGCGTTTTGAGGTTGGTTCCGGAGTTGGAGACACAATTGGCCTTTTCCGACCAACCTCCTCCCGGACCACTTCCATTGACTCTTCCTGATCAGACTCACTGTCACAATCCATCAGAGCGTCTCCTTCTGTAGTGGTACACCCATCTACAGCTAGATCTTCTGCTGGGACTTGCAATTGGAGTTTGCAACTTGCTATGAGGTCTAGCAAGAACTCCTCCTTTATATTTCCCCCAAATTTCTGGCAAAACCTCTTTAGGTTTTTCTTAGCTTCCACGTGAAAGCAGCCTTTGCCGCGGTAAGCTCCCCATCCGCTTCTGAGTCACTCATTCCCGCTATTTCCAAGACAGAGCTTGGATGCGGGGTTAAATTAAAGGGACCCCTTCCAGACAATTTGATTAATATGTAACGATATTTTAATTAACAGTTAATGTTCAGCAACTTGCCGGCCTCGGCAAGAAATTAAGGGTTTAGGCCTCGGTTCACCCACTGTCCTGTTATTTAAACTAATTATAAAATCGAGAAAGAGACCGCTTCAATGCAGCTTAATTGACACTTAATGATATACTAAGTAATGGAAAATTATGTTCAGCAACCTGCCGGCCTCGGTTCGCCCACTGTCCTAATAATATTAAAACTAATTATGAAACTATAATAAACGAATGAATGGATATTATCAGCTCCTTGCCAGCCTCAGCAAGAATTTAAGGGCTTAGGCCTCGGTGTGACTACTGATAATAATTTCCTAGCTAAATAATATCACTTTTCTAGCTAAAACACTTTCCTAGCTAACACAACCTGTCACTCCGACGGTTGAAACCTCCTCAATCATTATGGCAAACATTAGAGATATGGTTATTGTTAATGCTTAAATATAGATATCAAGGAAACAATACTACTATTGTAAACTAGGCTGAAAGTTAAAATGCCAATAAAAAATTCGTTTGTTAAAAAATTTGTTTTTGTCAGTATGTATGAAGGTATGCATGTATCAATGTATCTCTATCTGTATGGCTGAATGTATGTCTGTATGTATGTATCCATGTGTTTATATATGTATGTATTTATCTATGTTTGTATGTATGTATTTAGACCGGTATGTATGTATGTATGTATGTATGCATCTATGTATGTATGTACGTATGAATCAATGCAGGTATGTATTAATGTGTGTTTGTATTGTAAATTTATTTATGTACGTGTGTATGGTTTAATTAATGTATGTATATATGTATGTATGTATTTATGTATTAACTAGCGGACCCGACAGACTTCGTCCTGTCATAAAGTTTTTTAATGTGGCAGTTTTTTGTTCCTACGTATTTTATAGGCATGGCTAAAAATTCTCCTGAACATAACCGTCACCCTGGTGATAGGGCGTTGTGAATAAAAAATAATTAAATGAAACATAGATAAGGATTTAAAAGTAATTAATCGCTTTATTGTTAATCATGTGAATCATAATTATTAACAGATAATTATCTTAATGAAATCAGAAAAGTTTTTCCTGTACCACCAGGTGCATCTAAGAAGTAAATCCCTCCAGTTTCATCATTTGTTACTTTCATAAGAGTATCAAATACATACTTCTGTTGTTCATTCAACAGTGGAAGATTTGTTTGAATTAATTCTTTCAAAGTGTTGAGATCATACAGTTTTTCTCGATGCAACTCTTGGTTAAAAGCATCATGCATTGGACGATTGAGCGCGGTCAGGCCTAATTGAATTAATAGTTTGTTTGACATCATCAAGCACATGTCCTCAATTGAAATCAATGCTTCATTGTAGATTTCTGCACTGATTTGTCTATTTGGATTTCCCATTCTATTCCGTATTTGATACAAAATATCATCACACATATAATCTTTGTACTTGATCCACAAATCAATTGGGTTTGATGGGAAGCATGTAGATATGATTATAGAAAACAATGTTCGTATTTGATGAGCGTGTGATGATATTACAGCATCATTGAGAGTTTGATCCCAATGAGCGTCATTTTCTAGCAATTGCAAACGTTGACAGGCTTCTCTGTAGGATCCACACAATTCACCATCAACAGTTCGTAAATGTTGGAATGATCTTGGGCCACGTACATTGACTAATAGCAGTCGTAAATAAAAACATTCATCATTGCTTGGATGTACTGAATAAATTCGACCAATCGCATCGGTGGAATATACATCTGGGTATCCTGGAACTGGTTTTCCTTGTTTCCGTCGTATAAATCTCCTTGAGGATTGATTCCAGGTAGAATATTTTGGCATTTCAGAATATAGCAATGTTTGTGCAAAATTATCGTTTTGGCATGTCTCAAAAAAACTGGTTAATGTAGTAGATGGTGGCTGAGCAGCTCTTTGTACTGCGTTCTGTGCTGTAAAATACACTCTTTGTCCATTTTCTAAATGTACAGCTAAGTGAAAAATGGAAGGGTGTCTCTCATGAATTGGAAAAGAAAATATTCGCCCTTCTGCTTCATTACTACTAACATAGCGGCCCATTTGGTATTGGGTAACTTCATCATTGGAATTCTCTGCACCAATTCCAATCACAGCCATATCACTCCCTTTGGTTACATATTTGCAAATGTATTTAATAGATTTCACTGAATGGCAAGATTCAACGTTGATGTGTGCTTTGAATGTCTTTGATAAAATGGGTGAATATGGAACAATCCAACGATTATCTATTTCAATATCTTGTTGATTTAATTTGACAATTGTTGATTTTCCATTGTCTGCTGTCGATCGGCGACGATACAATGGATAACCGTCATTACCAGTAATTGTTTCCGATATTAATGTCCGTGGATATCGTTTTGAACATTTACCATCCATCATACACGGTGAATTTTGATTAAGAGTTCCACAGGGACCATGTATCATGTTTTTGATAACTACCTCATGCAATCCAGGATCTACTTGTAGATTAAGGATTTCAGCTGATATCACTGCATCAACTTCATTTGGCCTTATCTTTTCAACCAACCAAATCAAAATGTGTGCATGTGGCAATCCTCGTTTCTGCCACTCCACAGAATACATCCAGCAGCGTGTCTCACCAAACACATAATGTTTTACGATGAAATCCATTAATGATTTTAACTTTTGTCTAAAGACTCTGGCTGTAATATCATGACGATCAATGGGTGATTGCCCAGGGAATAACTCCTGCTTGATTTCTATCCATTGCGGATTGCATGTAAATGTGATGAACAAATCTGCTGTACCATAATGACGAACATACGACATGGCATCTTGAGCATATTCGTGCATATGCCGAGGGCTTCCGATGTATGTTGCTGGAAGAATAGTCATCCGACCGACATTCTGTGCATTTCCATCAGTGTTAATCGCATCTCGAAGGTGAATATACTCTTCAGATCGGAGTTTGGTCTGATTCAACCTGATGAATGTTAATCTCTCCGTTTCAATTTTAACATACATGTCAACAACATATTTGTGATATAATCGCCGACATTTCAATATGTGATTTTCTTCATTTTCCAGAATCATTAGGCGGTATGAATAATAGTTCATTGAACTGACTTTTTTGTTGGTTTTAGAACCTGTAAATAGATTTTGTTTTAATAACATTGAAATATATAAAATTTTAATACATGATATAGTGACAGATATTATCGCCATAGCTAAACTAATGTTTTAATTACCTGTAATGGGATTTATCATTTTTATTGAGAAATCATAGCCATCTTCACCTTGCCAAAATATAATGGGATATTGCAGTGCATCATATGAGCGGTGTGTTTCCTTTATACGTTGTAATTGATCATTCCGACGATGTAAAACAATATCACGGGATTCCAAGTTTTCTCCAAGTACAACGATAGCAACTTCATCAATAGTTGGTGCATTAAAACGTCTTGCATGTTGACCTGCAGGTGTTTTTATCAGCTCTGATTACAATTTTGTGATTATCAGATGGCATCAGATCCAGTGCAGTTTTAAACAATATAATCAATTGATTGTGTTCATGAAATAAAGTTTGTAATTGTTCTACAATAGACCTCTTTACTAAATTGTTATGTGCACAACGCAGATCAATTTCTTGTGGTGAATTGCCCATAAAATAAATTTGCAGGAATTTGTTGTCGCTATCTGACACTGGTAACAGTGAACCTGCTCTATGATATATTTGCCCTTGTATCTGTAAATTAAAAAAAATATTATTTTTATACCAAACACTATAAAATAAAATAAAATAAATAAGCAATGGGGGTATAAATTTATGGATTGTCAGTGATCAAACTTAAATAATTATAGTTGTAACTAATATCTATAAAATAATAAAAAATAATAAAACTGTCACTGAAACTGAATCACCATATAATATGATGAGTAAGTGATATATTTCGTAATGATTAAGAAATTGAAGATTAGTGACACATCTTGACTTAGGTGATAGAAAATTTTGTTCGCTAAAATAATTATGAGTAACTGCTATAATACATACCTTGAAAGTTGTCATAAAATTTTCCCGAACTACATTTGTTGCCCCAAATGAAGTCATTTGAAAGCAATTGTTATATTGTTGGATATGTGTCAAAAAGTGTATGGAATCTGTTCGTATTCCTGAAACCAATGAGTACAATGGCTCTGGTGGTGGATCCAATGGTATGAATTTGACTTTACCATTTGCGCAACACAATCCATTGGCTTCGTTTTTGTATTTCAATGCCTTACAGTGTGAGCAAACCGAGTTCATAGAACCAATAACAACACATTGGTAGTTACTGTAGTCAATTGACACATCGTAACTGAAAGCAGCTCGATTCAAACTTGCGCGATTATTAGTTGAATGTCGCGCTCGCGCTTCACGCGTTTGTGATATCCGAATTCTTTCACGTTCAATTCGGTCGTCACGTTCTTGTGTAGTACGATTAGATCGGTAATTAGCTTGGTTTGTAGCATTTCGGATTCTTCTACCTAAATGGCTTCGTCTTATAGGAGGCATATAAAATATAAATTATTTTGTCACTAAACACTAACTAAACAAACACTAACTAACTAAACACTCTTCACAAAACACGATATACGAATTTGTTTCAGTCGTTTATCTGTTGACAAAAGCAAACTCAGTAGATTAAGTAACAGAAAATCCAAGAAAATCGACATCAACACAAAAAATAAAACACTTTTGGTAACGCGGTTTGTGTTTGACTGATGTAATGACTTGAACACTAATACATTCTATCTTGCGTGCCGAAAGTAATTCATAAGAAACGCGAATTTCAATATAATTTTTGACGTTAGGAACACACCTACATGATTAAACAACAGTGAGTGCTTGTAATTTAATATGAACTTTATACAATAGCAATAAAGCTCAAATTGACTACGTTTTGGTTAGAAAAAATTTGTATGGGAAAAAGAAAAGGGCTGTTTTTATGGTTTTTCCGGCAATTATTCGAAATTTTCTCGCCGTAAAAACCATCCTTGAACTTCAACGAACATTTTAAAAAAAGAATTGGCCAAATTGGTCTAGGCGTTGTTGAGTTATGCGCTTACCAACACATTTTGCGATTCATTTTCATATTTTTATTTTTATAATACCCATAGTGGCCAACATTGGCACAAAGGGACTCAATCCTGAGGAGAAAGAACAGTTGGATATACTACTCACCTCAAATAAAGATCTTTTTTTTAAAGAAGGCCAAAGCCTAACTTGTGTATCTAATATAAAGCATGAAATAAATACCATTAACGACAAACCTGTTTATATTAAAATTTACCGATTTCCCCAAATCCACGAAAAGGAAGTTGAAAGGCAAATATCGGAAATGCTTAGCCAAGGCATCATACGAGAATCCACCAACCCATACAACTCACCTTTGTGGATCGTACCCAAAAAAACCGATAACTCCGGCCAGAAAAAGTGGCGAATCGTGATCGATTATCGTCGGCTAAACGATATAACTGTCAATGATAAATATCCAATCCCGAACATTGATAATATTCTCTCCAAATTGGGAACTGCGCAATATTTTTCGACGCTGGATTTAGCCAAAGGCTTTCATCAAATTATGGTTGCTGAAAAAGAAATTTCAAAACTGCTTTTAGCACTCCTAACGGGCACTACGAGTTTGTTCGTATGCCTTTTGGGCTAAAAAATGCCCCATCTACGTTTCAACGTATGATGAATAATGTTTTAAGGGAAGAAATTAATAAATCATGTATCCTATATTTGGATGACATACTAGTTTTCTCTAGTTCATTGAAGGAACATATAGAAATATTGCAACGTATTTTTAATAAACTAAAAGATTTCAATTTAAAAGTGCAAATCGATAAATGATCATTTTAACAACGACATACAAATTTCTTAGGGCATCGAAAAAGTCCAAAATTTACAATTACCCCGCACACCTAAACAAATCAAATCATTTTTGGGAATCACAGGATTCTACAGAAAATTCATTAAGGATTACGCAAAAATAATCTGTCCAATGACAAAATATCTAAAAAAAGAAACCAAAGTCAATACAAATGAACCAGACTACATAAACGCCTTTGATAAGATGAAACTTTTACTAACGAATCCATCTATACTCAAATATCCAGATTTCAATAAACAATTTAAAGTAACTACAGATGCGTCACAATTTGCTATTGGTGCCAAAATTTGCCAAATTTGCCAAAATGAGCACCCAATTTTCTATGCTAGTCGTACGCTAAATGATTGTGAAAAAAAATATGCCACCATTGAAAAGAAAATGCTTGCTATAATTTGGTCGATAAATTACTTTAGACCATATATCTATGGTAGACAGTTCATTCTGGAAACAGCTCACCAACCTTTGAAATGGCTTAAAGATAAACAACAATGTAAAGATATCAATCCTAAACTGCAGAGATGGCTACTTAAACTTGGGGAATATGACTTCAAAATTGACTATATCAAAGGAAAAACTAATAAAGGCGCTGACTATCTTAGTAGGACCAAAAATAATGAAATATTCATGGTCGGCGAAGCAGCTAGTACCACGTCTTCAACAAAACTATTGTCGAATCAAAATCAAACTTTACCGCCACAAGTGCAAAGACAAATCGCTAGAAAAAGGAAAAAAGAGATACAAAATGAAAGAAATTTACAACTTAATAGGGAATATAGTAAAAGGGCAACAGCTACCAATAAAAGACCGCAGGAATACAAAAGGCAACAACAAAAACAAGCCACAGTTCTTAGGACTGAAACGGATTTGGCTACCGTTCATTCAGGCATAGAAGATTTACATTATCACATCCTAATAAAAAATGAGTTGATTAATAAATACAATCAACAAATAATACTGACAGACAGTGACGGCCCGTGAGAATAGGTAAGAAAAATAGGTAAGAGTTCTGCAGCTGAAGCTTTAATTTAATTAGCTTTTATTTTTTTGAGATTATAATAAAATGAAAGTAGAAGATGCAAATCAATTTGGATGATGTCTTATACTTCGTAAAACATCGTACTATTCATAATATAGCTCAGAAATTAAAGTATAACACCCTAACTTACTGATGAAGCCAGGCTAAAATTTTCTTTTTCGGAGGTAGCAGGAATTTTGTGTGGTTCATAAAATGACGATTAATGTCGTATGCTAATTTAAATTTGCAATGTATTTAAAAAAATAAAAACTATACTTACGTTTTGTACGAGAGCCCAAAAATTGCGTAATCAGCAGTTATATTTATGTATCACGTATAAATAACGATGTATGTGTTAACTTGTTCGATATATATTTAAGATGTTATAAGTCATGACCACGGTAGAATATTCAATTAAAATTACAATTTTCACTTCACATCACAAACTGAATTCATTAATTAATCTCTCCGAGCCCAAGGAGTCTTATATTCGCTTGAAAATGAGTTCAAGTCGACGATTTTTGGCAGTGGCAAACTTATCAATAACTTTTTCATTGAAATCTCCTATCTCAGAAATCAATTTTTTTTCAATGGAAATCATTAAAGCTGTCAAACGTTCTTCGGACATAGTATTTCTAAGAAATGTCTTGATACGCTTGAGGGTCGAGAAGCTTCTTTCTGCTTCAGCAGTGGTCATTGGTATTGTCACCAGAATTTCTAACAGCTTCTTAGTTTCTCTTAAGGGTTCTTGCAAGTTATTACCCAAAATGAACTTTAATAAAACCTGGGCGCTTGTTATTTCTTTGCAGTCACTCCTTGAGTAAATGATTGACAACTCCGTTTTCAATCGTTCTTTATCTAAATTTGGATAGGCAGTGCATGTTGAATCTAATTGCGAGTCTGGAAAACTTAATTCATACTCTCGGAATCGATTTGAATAAAAAAGTGAAGCAGCAATGAGGTGCCCATCAAATGCAAATCTATCTTTGGCGGCATTTAATATAACGTCACAAACTTCCAAAGCAGAGCGGCGATGACATTCTGTATTATTCCAAACAGGACGCTTATTTCGTTGTACTGAAACATCATTTGCGCTGGATGATTCATCTATAATGTCGTTTATTTTGTTTCTGATTTTTTGAATGTTTTCCTCAAACGAAACAATATTCGCTTTTAGTTGTAAGGAGTCGACTTGTGTATTCTATTCGAAGAGCTAATTCGAACGCTCCACAAAATTTTACACAGTTTATAATTTTTGAGAAAACATATCGGTTTCGTGAAACGTCTTCATTTTGTTTTTGAATATTTCGCCAATAAGCTGAATCAAGTTGAGCTAGTATATTCACAGTTTCCAATATGTTGAGCTCCATTTGGTTGTAGAGGTGAGTTCGGGAATTTTCATGAAGTTTGATTTTTTCTGACAGGTGAATCAAGTCCATGACGCCAACTTGTGTCCACAACTTATCGCCACCAAATAGCAAGCACGGAAAGCAAAATAGAGCGTTGGTTTTGTTGTATCCGCAAATCCAATTATTCCTTGAATATATTTCTACATTGAATTGCCGTTTGTACTGTTTGCCACGGCTGCTGCCACATGCTTCGATTACAATGTTTGGTAGAGGCCGACCTTTATTTTTGATGTCCACCTTTTCCGCAAAAGTGTATGCGGCAAACTTTTTCGTGTAGATAAGATTATAAATAACATCCATTTTGTAAAATTAAATAATCACTTTCACTTAAAAGAAAAACTGTGCACTTCACTTTAACTTTCGCTTTTAATCAAAATTTCGCCCTCGAATCTCAAACGACTAACCGAGAACAATAAAGAGATGTTTCAATATTTTCATAAAACCAAAAATCATTTTTCATTGAACTAAAAACGACAATAAAAATTGCAGTTTCCCATTACTGCAAAAACGGCTAGAATTAAAATTGAAACATCTAATGACGACAATTACAACAATCTAGAAATAATTCTAGACAATTTACATCCTTCAAAAATTATCTTCCTTTATTATTTAAAAAATTTAATTTCGTTTCGCCAAAATTAAAATTGAACCAACATTCAAGAGTTTTGCAGGCACCCAATGGATTCAAATGGATGGGGAGCATTTTTCAAACTGCAAATTACCATTAGTTTATTTAAATTTATATGCAGAACTTTCATCGAATTTTGATGAGTTCTGCAGCTCTGCAGCACATATGCGCTAGCCGCCACTGCTGACAGACAATAGAGAGAAATATAAACTACTGCCTTTCGTAAAACATTTTCGAAGAATTACTCTCAGTACAGCAGGAATCAATAAAATAGCCAATCTAAAAGGAAAATTAAAAGCAATGATTAAACCTGGTATAGTTGGAATTTATTCAGAACTATCCGACCAATTATATAACAAAGTTCAGCAAATATGCATTAAATTATTTGATCAAACTTAAGTTAAATTTATAAAATGTCAAAGAATTTTAAAAGATGTGTACAAGAGAGAAGCCATGATCAAAATTATCCAAGAGCATCATATTAATGTTTCAGGACATGCCGGAATTAATGAAAATTACTCATCCCTCAAAAAAATCTATTACTATAAAAATTTAAAAAAAATAATAAGAAAACATATTAACTTATGTGATACATGTGATCGAATGAAGATCGACCACAATCCGTTAAAGCCTAAATTCCAAATATCAGAAACACCAAAAGATGTTAACGAAATAATGCACGCTGACTTATACTTTACAGACGGTCTAACTATTCTTTCCACAATCGATAAATTTTCTAAATTTGCTACAAGCACCATTATTTCTAGTAAAGATATGATAACTCTTCGGGAAACCTTATTAAAACACTTTGCAACATATGGTTCCCCTATTAAATTGATCGCTGATAGAGACTTCGACAACTTTGCTTGTCGTGAATTGTACAAAAAAGAAAACATTGACGTTCGTATTGTTAAGCCCAACAGTCACACTGGGAATTCAGATATAGAGCGCTTACATGCAACAATTAAAGATATTCTTAAATGCAACAAGGACCTTGAAGCTCAGACTTTAAATGAAAATGTAAATTATGCCATTCTGAAATACAATAGACGCATTCATTCAACTACTGGGGAACGCTCCATAGACATTCAACTTGGTAAAATTCCAAAACATGACGTATATACCAAACTAAAGAAAAGCGTGTTGATAAACTTAACAGAACCAGGGAAGAATATACCGAAAACCGACCAAAATGTCTTATAAAAAATCCAATATTAATAAATAAACACAATTGCCCTAGATTCATCGAAAAAGAATTACATAATCAACATCCAATCAATATAAAGCGTACTAAAAAATATCAAAATATTTCAGGTCAACCGTGCAAACAAATTACTACTGATTTTAATAGGGATACTAACAATGATTACAGCGCTAACCGCAACCAAAATAGTAACAAGAACGAAACAGTCAATAATACAATGGCTACGGCATACGAAAATGAATAAAATTTATATTTTAATTGTATTGATATTAAATTCCTCAACCATTCATGGCAAACCAAACCTAGCCACCGAGCAAATTCAAGAACAAATAATCATTATATGCTTTTACATATAGTAAACTTGAAAGAGATAGAAAACATGTTAAACACTATTGAAACAAATATAAACAACGTAATTGTAGAAGATGAACCTGATCATATACCAACCATCAAATCTAATGAATGTTCCTCACGCATATCTCATTTTTCAATAATGAATTTTTTACCATCCAACATATATCAAGTATTTTTAGCACAGTTTGCTAACGAGTGCAACCAACATAAACTCAAAAATAAAACCGATCTTGAATTGACCCAATACGTTGTTGAAAAAATTAAACCACACCTATGGTCTTCTGTCATTAACACCATCGAAAATTGCAAAACAAGCCGTTCTATAAATGACAAATTGTCATGTTACGACAAAAATTATATTTTTTCATATTATTATATTATATTTTTTATTTCATATATTATTTCACCTCTTTACTCTACTTTACATTTTACGACACAGAAAACGAAGACTTACCTTTTAACTGAATTAGAAAATTTAAAATACCAACTATTAACATTACTTCCACAAAGACCGAAAAGAGGATTATTCAATATTGTCGGAAAAACTTACAAATACCTTTTTGGAACTTTAGATTCGGACGACAAAGAAGAACTAGAAGCCTACTTCAAAAATATTCAAGAAAACAATAAAATAATTGAATCCTCTATGAACACACAAATAGAAATCAACAACAAATTAAATAAATCATTAAATTCATTGCAAGAAGTAATCCAACAAGATAGAGCTAAAATTATTGATCTGACTCACCGACTTGATTCCGAATTTAAACACATCTCCAAACAAATTTTATATTCAAATATCATTGCACAAATTAATTCGCTTAAAAACATAATTAATCAAATACAAAACAACATCGCTAATGCAAGACTAGTTATCATGACAAATAACATTTTAATACCCGAAGAAATAAAGGAATATGACATTGATTTCTTTAAGCTGTCCTTAATCAAACTTGGAATAGCTGCTCACAATGCAGAAAATATTATTTTTATTATTAAAATCCCTCGAGATATTTTTATTGCAGATATAATACTTTTTACTCCATTACCTAATGTTAATCACGCACAAATTAAAGAGCCTAAAGTAAATTTAATCAAATTTGAAAATAAAACATATTACTATGAAGAAAATTTAGAAATAAATCACATGCAAAGATACTATTATTGCGAAAACAAATGTAAATATATAGAAAATACAGAACAAGAAATTGAACAATTAGACAGTGGACTAGTTATTGTAAAGAACTGTAAAAATTGTAAACTAGAATCCACTTGCGACAAAAGAGTCTTTAATATTAATGCGAATTATCTACTCAATTTTAATAACTGTTCAATCAAAATTAACAATAGAGAATATTCAAGTATTGCAAGAGAATTTACACAAAGGATTATTATACCTTCATTCGATAATAGAACCCTAATTATAAACACATTACATTTTGATGACTATAAATTAGAACATATCGAAAACATAGAAAAAATTAAATTGATAGAATATGAATACAAAAAGAAAGTAAACTTTATTAGTATCACCCTTTTCATAATGACGGAGGACGATTCCCTAACTAAGAGGGGAGGAGTTAGATCAGATACTGCTCCACCTAACATCTCCTACTCCCATACATCCAAATCACCACCTAAACTACCCACTGTGCATCCCATATTTGTATAAACTAAACGTAACTTATTTTAAACTTTCAAATAATACATACTTATCACTTTAATGCCTCTTTACCCTAACAATCCAAATTGTAACCACATGTCCCATAATTCATCGTCCAAAAGAAATGCCGAATATGCACAAGTGCATGATAATAAAGATTGAGCATTCGAATTCCTTATCATGCATCGTTAATAAAATGCTGAATACGCACAAGTGCATGGTAATAGAGATTGAACGCTTGAATTCATATTCTTTGGTTTGTTATATAGTTATGTGCAAGGACTTTTCGTGCACCGAGAGAAAGAGGAAATAAGAAAACGTCCAGATTATTGTTTAAAAACGATTTTACTCCAGCGTTTCACTGCTAAGACTGACAATATAATAACTTAAATCTATCTATTTATACATATTTTTACATATCTAGTTACGTCTATATAATTAACATATTTTATTATCCTACGTCTGGCTTAAATCCTTTTATTAGGATATTTATGACACGCATGAGCGTCTAGATTTAATCCCAAAAGAATTCTATGCAAATGATATTTGCATCTTTTATTACTTTAAAATAACCCAGATCTACTTAATCTTTTTCTTAGGGTTTATGGTAGGTCTGAGCGTCTGGAAGGAATCACCCTCACGTGCAACACATATGACGTAATTCCTCCCACCTTTTAGTTCATACTGTCCTCAGTATGTTGTTGTTTGATGCTCATAGTTATAATATTATTAAATATATGTATACATACATATTTCTTTTTTTTTCTTAAATAGTGTACTTGAATCTTTAAGGTGTTCTAATAGGTGCATATTTACATTCTTAATTACAGTGTTTGATATAATTGGTTACATAAATGATTCTTACATAATGAATGCTCTCTCTTTATTTGTGCAATACACCAAATTGTTTATATTTTATTAAAATTATTTATCTTTCCATGGTAAGCAGATCAATATAATTTTGTAAAAAGGTTAGGTTTAGAATTTAGGTATGACTTTTTGCTTTTTTTTCTTTCAAATCAATTAAAACTTCTGACACCATTTCAGTCCATTATTTCAGTACTAATAAGATTTCTAGTCTATTATTAGGAGATGATCTTTATTTTGCATTTGATTTAGATAACTTTCATTTATTGTGTTTGTTCTAAGCTAGATCCAGGATTGGCTTGATGATTAGAGGTATTATTTTCGGGGGCCTTTTTCTATTCTGTGGATGAATCTTTTGGTCAGCTTTAGCTTTTTTGAATCTTGGGTCTAATTTTCGTGGTGTAGGTTTTTTCATCCATTTCAAATCTAACTCTGCTGAATGCCTATTCTTGTTGTGATATTCTAGACTTTTTCTTTTGGTTTCGGTTAAATTCCTATTTACAGTTTCCGGGTTTGCTTCTCCGAAGTATACATCTGATGGCTTGAATTTGTGCGCAGAATGAATTGCTGTATTGTAATACTGAACGCATTCTTCTACTGGGTTCGCTAGTAATAATTCCTTGTTTTCTAATTTTTGCCTAAGTAAAAAGGTTCGTAAATGCTCATTTAGGTTTCTATGGGCAACCTCTACATCAGAATTCCCTGTTTTGTGGTTAGGACTTGAAAAATAAATTTCGATTTCTTCCTGGTTAAACCAGTCGAGAGTTTTTTGTGATCTAATGGCAGATTCGTTATCTGTCACCGTTCTTTTGGGTTTACCTATTTTATTGAAAAGGGTGTTTAACGCGTTTATGATAGTATCCCATTGTCGGTCTTTAATTGGTATAACTGAAAGAAATTTGGAAAATTTATCGATGCAGGTAAGATACATGTGATTTTTGTCTTTATACCATATATCTATGTGATAAATTTCTCTAACTTTAGTAGGCGTGGAAGTTTCTTTGAAGGGTTCCTTAGGTGGGTTTCTATCATATTTACTTTGATGACAAATCTCACAATTATTTATATAATTTTGTGTATAATTTTGGCATATAATACATGCCGGAATTAATGAAAATTACTCATCCCTCAAAAAAATCTATTACTATAAAAATTTAAAAAAAATAATAAGAAAACATATTAACTTATGTGATACATGTGATCGAATGAAGATCGACCACAATCCGTTAAAGCCTAAATTCCAAATATCAGAAACACCAAAAGATGTTAACGAAATAATGCACGCTGACTTATACTTTACAGACGGTCTAACTATTCTTTCCACAATCGATAAATTTTCTAAATTTGCTACAAGCACCATTATTTCTAGTAAAGATATGATAACTCTTCGGGAAACCTTATTAAAACACTTTGCAACATATGGTTCCCCTATTAAATTGATCGCTGATAGAGACTTCGACAACTTTGCTTGTCGTGAATTGTACAAAAAAGAAAACATTGACGTTCGTATTGTTAAGCCCAACAGTCACACTGGGAATTCAGATATAGAGCGCTTACATGCAACAATTAAAGATATTCTTAAATGCAACAAGGACCTTGAAGCTCAGACTTTAAATGAAAATGTAAATTATGCCATTCTGAAATACAATAGACGCATTCATTCAACTACTGGGGAACGCTCCATAGACATTCAACTTGGTAAAATTCCAAAACATGACGTATATACCAAACTAAAGAAAAGCGTGTTGATAAACTTAACAGAACCAGGGAAGAATATACCGAAAACCGACCAAAATGTCTTATAAAAAATCCAATATTAATAAATAAACACAATTGCCCTAGATTCATCGAAAAAGAATTACATAATCAACATCCAATCAATATAAAGCGTACTAAAAAATATCAAAATATTTCAGGTCAACCGTGCAAACAAATTACTACTGATTTTAATAGGGATACTAACAATGATTACAGCGCTAACCGCAACCAAAATAGTAACAAGAACGAAACAGTCAATAATACAATGGCTACGGCATACGAAAATGAATAAAATTTATATTTTAATTGTATTGATATTAAATTCCTCAACCATTCATGGCAAACCAAACCTAGCCACCGAGCAAATTCAAGAACAAATAATCATTATATGCTTTTACATATAGTAAACTTGAAAGAGATAGAAAACATGTTAAACACTATTGAAACAAATATAAACAACGTAATTGTAGAAGATGAACCTGATCATATACCAACCATCAAATCTAATGAATGTTCCTCACGCATATCTCATTTTTCAATAATGAATTTTTTACCATCCAACATATATCAAGTATTTTTAGCACAGTTTGCTAACGAGTGCAACCAACATAAACTCAAAAATAAAACCGATCTTGAATTGACCCAATACGTTGTTGAAAAAATTAAACCACACCTATGGTCTTCTGTCATTAACACCATCGAAAATTGCAAAACAAGCCGTTCTATAAATGACAAATTGTCATGTTACGACAAAAATTATATTTTTTCATATTATTATATTATATTTTTTATTTCATATATTATTTCACCTCTTTACTCTACTTTACATTTTACGACACAGAAAACGAAGACTTACCTTTTAACTGAATTAGAAAATTTAAAATACCAACTATTAACATTACTTCCACAAAGACCGAAAAGAGGATTATTCAATATTGTCGGAAAAACTTACAAATACCTTTTTGGAACTTTAGATTCGGACGACAAAGAAGAACTAGAAGCCTACTTCAAAAATATTCAAGAAAACAATAAAATAATTGAATCCTCTATGAACACACAAATAGAAATCAACAACAAATTAAATAAATCATTAAATTCATTGCAAGAAGTAATCCAACAAGATAGAGCTAAAATTATTGATCTGACTCACCGACTTGATTCCGAATTTAAACACATCTCCAAACAAATTTTATATTCAAATATCATTGCACAAATTAATTCGCTTAAAAACATAATTAATCAAATACAAAACAACATCGCTAATGCAAGACTAGTTATCATGACAAATAACATTTTAATACCCGAAGAAATAAAGGAATATGACATTGATTTCTTTAAGCTGTCCTTAATCAAACTTGGAATAGCTGCTCACAATGCAGAAAATATTATTTTTATTATTAAAATCCCTCGAGATATTTTTATTGCAGATATAATACTTTTTACTCCATTACCTAATGTTAATCACGCACAAATTAAAGAGCCTAAAGTAAATTTAATCAAATTTGAAAATAAAACATATTACTATGAAGAAAATTTAGAAATAAATCACATGCAAAGATACTATTATTGCGAAAACAAATGTAAATATATAGAAAATACAGAACAAGAAATTGAACAATTAGACAGTGGACTAGTTATTGTAAAGAACTGTAAAAATTGTAAACTAGAATCCACTTGCGACAAAAGAGTCTTTAATATTAATGCGAATTATCTACTCAATTTTAATAACTGTTCAATCAAAATTAACAATAGAGAATATTCAAGTATTGCAAGAGAATTTACACAAAGGATTATTATACCTTCATTCGATAATAGAACCCTAATTATAAACACATTACATTTTGATGACTATAAATTAGAACATATCGAAAACATAGAAAAAATTAAATTGATAGAATATGAATACAAAAAGAAAGTAAACTTTATTAGTATCACCCTTTTCATAATGACGGAGGACGATTCCCTAACTAAGAGGGGAGGAGTTAGATCAGATACTGCTCCACCTAACATCTCCTACTCCCATACATCCAAATCACCACCTAAACTACCCACTGTGCATCCCATATTTGTATAAACTAAACGTAACTTATTTTAAACTTTCAAATAATACATACTTATCACTTTAATGCCTCTTTACCCTAACAATCCAAATTGTAACCACATGTCCCATAATTCATCGTCCAAAAGAAATGCCGAATATGCACAAGTGCATGATAATAAAGATTGAGCATTCGAATTCCTTATCATGCATCGTTAATAAAATGCTGAATACGCACAAGTGCATGGTAATAGAGATTGAACGCTTGAATTCATATTCTTTGGTTTGTTATATAGTTATGTGCAAGGACTTTTCGTGCACCGAGAGAAAGAGGAAATAAGAAAACGTCCAGATTATTGTTTAAAAACGATTTTACTCCAGCGTTTCACTGCTAAGACTGACAATATAATAACTTAAATCTATCTATTTATACATATTTTTACATATCTAGTTACGTCTATATAATTAACATATTTTATTATCCTACGTCTGGCTTAAATCCTTTTATTAGGATATTTATGACACGCATGAGCGTCTAGATTTAATCCCAAAAGAATTCTATGCAAATGATATTTGCATCTTTTATTACTTTAAAATAACCCAGATCTACTTAATCTTTTTCTTAGGGTTTATGGTAGGTCTGAGCGTCTGGAAGGAATCACCCTCACGTGCAACACATATGACGTAATTCCTCCCACCTTTTAGTTCATACTGTCCTCAGTATGTTGTTGTTTGATGCTCATAGTTATAATATTATTAAATATATGTATACATACATATTTCTTTTTTTTTCTTAAATAGTGTAATTGAATCTTTAAGGTGTTCTAATAGGTGCATATTTACATTCTTAATTACAGTGTTTGATATAATTGGTTACATAAATGATTCTTACATAATGAATGCTCTCTCTTTATTTGTGCAATACACCAAATTGTTTATATTTTATTAAAATTATTTATCTTTCCATGGTAAGCAGATCAATATAATTTTGTAAAAAGGTTAGGTTTAGAATTTAGGTATGACTTTTTGCTTTTTTTTCTTTCAAATCAATTAAAACTTCTGACACCATTTCAGTCCATTATTTCAGTACTAATAAGATTTCTAGTCTATTATTAGGAGATGATCTTTATTTTGCATTTGATTTAGATAACTTTCATTTATTGTGTTTGTTCTAAGCTAGATCCAGGATTGGCTTGATGATTAGAGGTATTATTTTCGGGGGCCTTTTTCTATTCTGTGGATGAATCTTTTGGTCAGCTTTAGCTTTTTTGAATCTTGGGTCTAATTTTCGTGGTGTAGGTTTTTTCATCCATTTCAAATCTAACTCTGCTGAATGCCTATTCTTGTTGTGATATTCTAGACTTTTTCTTTTGGTTTCGGTTAAATTCCTATTTACAGTTTCCGGGTTTGCTTCTCCGAAGTATACATCTGATGGCTTGAATTTGTGCGCAGAATGAATTGCTGTATTGTAATACTGAACGCATTCTTCTACTGGGTTCGCTAGTAATAATTCCTTGTTTTCTAATTTTTGCCTAAGTAAAAAGGTTCGTAAATGCTCATTTAGGTTTCTATGGGCAACCTCTACATCAGAATTCCCTGTTTTGTGGTTAGGACTTGAAAAATAAATTTCGATTTCTTCCTGGTTAAACCAGTCGAGAGTTTTTTGTGATCTAATGGCAGATTCGTTATCTGTCACCGTTCTTTTGGGTTTACCTATTTTATTGAAAAGGGTGTTTAACGCGTTTATGATAGTATCCCATTGTCGGTCTTTAATTGGTATAACTGAAAGAAATTTGGAAAATTTATCGATGCAGGTAAGATACATGTGATTTTTGTCTTTATACCATATATCTATGTGATAAATTTCTCTAACTTTAGTAGGCGTGGAAGTTTCTTTGAAGGGTTCCTTAGGTGGGTTTCTATCATATTTACTTTGATGACAAATCTCACAATTATTTATATAATTTTGAATCAAATCTTTTAATTTCGGATAGTAATATTTGGTTCGCATTTCAGAATATAATTTATTGATTCCAATGTGATTTGTTCGTTTATGCATTTTTGCAATTGTTTCCGTGATTTCGCTGAGTGAGCAATCATGAAGTAAAGTGTTAGCATTGACCAGAGATGTTTTCGTATTTGTTTGTCTTCAAATGTTATATTCTTTCTGAAGTACAAGTAAATGCTTTTTGGTGAGTATTTGGATTCCTGTGGTTCCTATTAAATGTATATGATTGCGGAGAATATGTTTTGCTTGAGTTTCTGTGAATTCTTTGAAGAAAAATGTAATCCTTGTTTTTCGGCTAATATTTTCTTTCTTTGCTACTTTTGTTGTACCTATCTTTATTATGATTTGAGTAGAGAAACAATTGAGTGGTTTTTCTGATATAGGAATATAATGCGAGTTGTCTTCAAAAGAAGTATGTTGTGTTGCTAGATCACTTTCAGCCTCCAAAGCATTTACTTCTACGCGGGACAATTAGTCTGCTATTACATTGTCTTTACCTTTTATGTATTTAATATGGAAATCGTATTCCATTAATTTCAATTTCCATCTCTGCAGTTTCGGATTATCTGTTTTAACATTTTCCAAAAATGTAAGAGGTTTATGGTCGGTATGTAGTTCAAACGTTCGTCCATAAACATAAGGTCGAAAATAGTTTAGAGCGAATATTATGGCTAATAATTCTTTTTCAATTGTTGCTAGTTTTGTTTCTGAAGAATTAAGGGTTCTGGATGCAAAGCATGTTGGTTTATTGTCTTGGGACAATACTGCTCCTATTGCAAAATTTGAAGCATCAGCTGTGACTGCAAAAGTTTTATTGAAATTAGGGAATTGGAGAATCGGGTGATTAGAAATGTAAAGTTTTAATTTGTTGAATGCATCAACATATTCTGTATTATTGACATCTACTTTGGAATCCTTTTGCAAGAATTTAGTCATTGGACGTGCAATTTTCGCAAAGTCCTTGATGAATTTCCTATAAAAACCCGCTAATCCCAAAAATGATTTAATTTGTTTTTGGGTTGTTGGTAATGGAAATTTGTCAATAGCTTCAAGTTTTTTTGGATTGGGTTTAATACCATCTTTGGTAATGATATGTCCAAGGAATTCTGTCGATTTATTCAAAAATGAGGTTTTGGAAATTTCAATTTTCAGATTTGCGTTGCGTAAGGCTTGTAAAACTTTTCTTAGAGCTTTTTCATGTTCATGCAGAGTGGTACTATAGACAAGTATATCGTCCATATACACAATGCATATTTTATTAATATGTCTATGCCGTATTGAATTCATTAACCTCTGAAAGGTTGACGGTGCATTTTTCAAGCCGAAAGGCATGCGCGTAAATTCGAAATGCCCTTCGTCTGTAGAAAATGCAGTTTTGTACCTGTCCTCGGGTTTTATCTCAATTTGTGAAAACCTTTGGCCAAATCTATACTTGTAAAATAATTAGCGTTACCCAATTGACCAAGTATATCATCAATCTGAGGAATTGGGTATTTGTCTGCTATGGTTACGTTGTTAATTTTCCTGAAATCAATAACTAACCTATGTTTGTTGCCTTTTTTTGGAACAACCCATACAGGAGAGTTGAATGGTGATTTAGATGGAACTATTATACCTTGTTCTAAATCTTCCTTGATTTGTTGTTTAGCGAAATCCCTAAGAGTGTATGGGTACCTATAATTTTGTTGATATATAGGCTCGCAAGTCGTAAGTCTTAGCTCGTGCTTTATTTCGTGAGTGAACGTTAGTTTTAGATTCTTATCGTATTGGATATCGGAAAATTCATCTTTGATCCTCTCTATCATTAATTTTTCTTCACTTGTGTAAACGGTTTCTTCGTTTTTGGTAATATTTATTTCAGGGATTTCAGAAATTTCTTTTTTTAAAAAGTCATTCACTTCATTTGCAATTATTGAGTAGTTTTCACCTTCTTGGTCAAAACTTAATGATGTCTTATTAATTGTAATTGTATTTTTGGTAAAGTCAAGCTTTGCCCCTGTGCCAGCAAGCACATTTTGACCAATAATGCAGTCAAATGAACTGTTAATAAAATCCATCAGCTCCCAACCGATAAAGTGGTTAGTACAAAACTCGGTTGGGAACTCAGTTGTTAGGCCATATTTCACGTGTTCGGACCTATTTATTGAATTGATCAATAATGGATTATCTATTAAAAAACGCCGACGAGGGCTTACGAATTTTGAGTTCATAAAGCAATGAGTACTTCCAGTATCAATTAGACACTTGAATGACTTTCCCTCGATAGTTAATCGAAGTATTGGGAGTTTTCCGAGGCTAGAAACCGAAAATTTTCGTTACTAATATGTAAAGAAGAGCCTGAAGAGACGGCTGTATTCATTGAAATGTCGCTTGGCAATGAAAGATCATTGTGCCTGAAATTTCGACTTTCTGGTCTCTGATAATAATTTCCTGAATTTTGCCGAGTATTTAATTGAATTTTTTGAGGGCTATGAAGACGGTTTTGGGAAGCACTGTTGACAGTATTAGATTGATTTGCTTGTCTAGGTTTTGAACGGAAATGTAAATATCCCGCGTTCACTAACACTGAAAACGCATCTTTTAAACTATCAGGTTTATGGGCACAGAGCACACCCCTAATGGGTTCTGGACACTTATCAATATACACATTTTTCACAATTTTACGTCTCTGTTCGATCTCACTTTTAGCTTGTTCATAATTAAATGCACCATTTGTTTTTATTTTATTACAAACTAGATTTAAGTACTTACTTAGATAATAATAGAGTTGGGCAGGAGTTGTGAAGCGAGCGCCGATTATTTTTTCCACTAGCCGGATTTCCGTTTCTGGTTCATCAAAGTGCAGTAGAAGTGCTTTCCTCACTGTTGACCACTGTGTCTCTGGTAAGGCATTCACCATTTCTTTTGGTTTTCCAATTAGCTTGCCGACAATTTGATGCTTGATGAGTTGTATATGAGCTGCTGGAAAAGCTTTGATGATTTCTTAAATCGCGTCAATCGGGTTGATGAACGGATAAACATCATGTTGATCGCCTGTAAAATTAGGAAGGGAGCTAATGTATGAACACATCGTTTTAAAATCCATTCTATCTTTTTCTTCGTTCGTTATTTGTTCACTTGCGGATTTCTCACTAAGATCTGGTAGGGCTTGTATTGCTTGATAAACAGTTTTGAAGAATCAACTTGTGATTCTTGAAGACTCTTTTAAGTTAATTCAATTTTGTAACTCAGAGTGGTAAGATGGGAATAAATACGTTTTAATAGTAGGCGTGTTTCTTGTTCTTTGGTCATTCAAGTCCTCCTAACATCACTGTTGGCATAAATGGACTTTTAATGCTAACAGAGCATGCAGGTCTACTGAGTGTGCGGGTTGATTTGCGAACTGAAAGTTGGGGATTACGTTGTTTATTTCGCAGTGACTATCAATGTAGTTTTTAATGATGGTTTCGAAAATTTTTGCTGACACTGGCAGAAGTGAGATGGGTTGATAGCTATTAGGGTCGAGTGGATTTTGATTTTTCTTTTGGACGGGTACAACGAGAGCCTTGCCCCATTGCTGTGGGTAATAAGCGTTTGATAAGCAATGATTAATTAAGTTTGTAAGGAAGGGACTAAGGATTTTGGTGCATCTTTTTATGATGATTATGGTTATGGAGTCTATTCCAGAGGATTTTTTATTTTTCCTCGATTTAATGATGCTGGTAACTGTATCTGCTGTGACAAAGTTTAGTTGTTGAGTATTGTGATAGTTAAGTGACAGTGGTGCTTGAAGTGGGGATGAGAAAAGTTGCTCGCTTTGAAAAGTTTGGTATGTGGGATTTTCTTGTATTGCTTTGATGGAGGCTTTCACGTTTGCTTCAACAACTGGATTGTGTAGATGGGATGTTGTCTGGTGAGCACTTGAAAAATTGTCTGAAAAGTTCGTTCGCTCGTTCCTCAGGGGATGTGTTACGCCCTAGTAATTGGTATGAGGAAATTCTACCTTTTCCGAGGGAAGGGCAGACGCTGCGGAGTTCTTGAAAGATAGTGGGGCCTAGTGAAATGTTTGAGAGCTTATTCGCAAAATATTCGTTGTAAAGCTTAGTAACTTTATGTCGAATAGATGTTTCTAAAGTTAAAATTTGAGATCTTAAATACGAGAATGCAGGGTTGAATCGGTTGCGGAAGAGTCTTCTGCGGAGTGTACGTTTTTCACGGATTTGTAGGATGATATCAAGAAGTAGGGTGGGTAATGAGTTAAAGTTAAGCTCTATAGACGGGATAATCGACGCAGACGTTTCTACTATTGCTTAAGTGTATTTCCCGACAGCTTCATCTATTGCTGAATTGGGAACTGTTTGGTCATCTGGTACGTAGCAATTTTTAATCTTTGGTGTGAGAAATTGGCGGAATAGTTTCCAATCAGTTTTCTGGTAATCAGGGCCATTTTGGTTGGATTAAGGGGTTTCTCGTTGGTTTTAATATTAAGAATTACTGCATCATGATCACTGAGACCAGGTACTGTTTCAAGGAAGGGAGAAGTGTTGGGATTGTGCGTTATTGGGAGATCGTCGCTGTGAAGGAAGAAATCTAAGAAGGAGTGACAGTTTCCGGAGTGGTAAGTAGGGATGGCTGGGCTAGAAATTAGGATATTATTAGTTAAGGTGTGGACTTGGTACCACGAGTGTAGAATGTTGCCGTTATGATTGGGAATAGGGTCAAGCCAGAGGGGATGTTTAGCATTTAGATCGCCACCTATTACCAGGTAGGTCTTTTTATTGCTTGAGCGACTTTGTGTGTATAGGTAAGTATACAGATTTGTTAAATCTGTAGCTAATAGTATTTGATCAGGGCAATAGACTGAAGCAAATAGAAGATTTATGTTTTTGGATTCGATTCTTGCGACCGTAGTTTCAATTGACGTAAGAGGTGGAGGGAATAGTTGTTCACTTTTAAATTTATTGGAGATGAGGATGGCGGTTCCTCCTCCGAAAGTTGAGTTTTCTCTATCGGTGCGGAAAAGGTTGAAGAGGGGCAAGTTGGGTCTATGTTTTGGATTCAGTTTCGTTTCGGAGAGAAGTACTATATGGGGACGATGTTCGTCAAGGAATAATTCGAAATCGTGTCTCCGGCCTCTGCCGACAATGGAGTTGCAGTTGAGTGTAAGAATTTTAAGAGTCATTAAGGCTGAGAATAAAAGAGGTGATGGCAATTTGCTTTTCTATGTGGTTTGTCATATTTTTGTAATTTTGTATAAAATTTTCTATCTGCAAAGAGCAAAGTCACTTGGGGTGGGGATCTATTGAACAGGCTTCGGATCTCGTTTTCTATGAACGATATGTTTGGTGGGTTTGAATTCTTAACTGCAGATGCGTAAGAGATAGTAATAGGAGTTGTTTTTGTTCTAGAGTTTATCGTGTGGTTTGGTGGTGAGATCATTTTGATTTGATTTAGGGGTAGATGTGATTCTTTGCGTTCGCAAAATTTCCTAAATGTAAGGGAATTCTTATGATTGGTGGTGTGGTCGTTTGATCCGCAATTAGCATAAGTTGGTTTTTCCGAGGGAAGTTTCAGGCATGAACCAGGTTGATGGGATAGGCTGCACTTAACGCAGCGAAACTTCAATTGGCAATTGACTGCAGAGTGCCCAAGTCTTTGGCAATTTTTACATTGCACTATGTCATGAGTTTCAATAGTCTCAAATTTTACGACGTTGTGAAGGATGGCTCCAACACTATTGAGGGAGGAGGTTTCGAAGTCTGCAGTGAAAGTGATAAGCCACAGTGGCAGGGTTGTTTTGGTCTTCCATGCGTGGGCAGTGATGAATGATTTCACCGAAACGATTTTGTCTATTCCTTGGCTATTAGGGTCACTGATGATTTCTTGGTCCGTATAGGATTGGTGTAGGCCACGTATGACAAGCGATTTGGGTTTCTTTGAGGGGAGAGTGAAAGAGAAGAATTCCTTCTTTTGAGAGGAAAAGTACTCTCTGGTTTTTTGGAAGTCTTCTTTAGTATTAACTAAGATTTGGGTCGAATTGGGGTTAGTTTTTTTTAAGAAGATAGTTATCATCTAATTTTGAGAAGAACGATTTTCAAAAGTCCTAATGTTTTCATGCGAGTCCATGATTACAATGGGGGGGATTCTCTGACTCACCTTTCTTGTTAATTGTTGTTTCGCTTGCTCGGTGGACGGCTGCTTGCTTGGTGGTTTCGTCGAGTTTATTGCATTCTATGGGGGTTCCGCTGCTGTCGCTGCTCCTAGGTTTTTAACATTGTCCTCTTTATTTCGCTGCGTTGATTCTGCGTTGTTGCTTCGCTGTGCTGGTCCTAAGTTGTTGCTTTGCTGTGTTTGCTCTTGCTGGTTCGTTGGAGCAATTTTAGTTGCTTCTCTCTGAAGCGCTAGTAAGAATTGCACTTGTTTTTGCAATCTTGCAATTTCGTTTCTGAGCGATCGGACCATTGAATTCAATTCACTGACGTTTGTGCTTATTAACACATGTTCGGCTTCATTATTTGCTTCATCGATTGATTCGTCGTTGGTACACGACTCTGAGTCTGTGGTTGTTAGACTTTCCTCGTCTATCTGGCTTTCCGCTCGTTGTTGTTTGCATCGCTCTTCTTCGTCAATTTTTTTTGCTTCTCTCTCGTTCGCTTGTCGCCGCTGTTTGCATCGCTCTTCCTCCTCTAGATCACTAGAGTCGGGAGACTTGTTGCCGCGCTTCTTCTTCGGCATATAGCTTCGACGTCTTTATCCGTTCGCGTCACACACTGAACTGACTATGACATACATACTTACATCTCTCTCTGGAGTATGTGGTTCATGGAGTTAGTGTGATTTAGCACTTTGACTCCCTCTTGTCTGTGAGCATTATATGCCCACTCAATCTATCGCGGTCTGTCTTTAATTACTTTAAATTTTTAATTAATAATCTGGCGGATATTCGGGTATCTGGAATTTGGTTTAGTCTGCATGGTTCTTAAGAACGCCATAGTACTGTTGTCGTGGTTGTCTATTGTGTCAAAGAGCTTTAAAGTCTTGTCTCGTACGTATTTTTTGACTGTCTCTATGTTGATGTCTTTGTATATGTCCGTATTTCGAACATACCATGGGGTTCCCAAGATTTTCCTTATCGCTCGATTTTGGAAGGATTGGAGTGCTTTTTTGTTTGTTTTTGTCGTTTGGTAGAAAGCGGAACTACCGTACAGTAGCGTCGGTCGTATGATCTGTTTGTAAATAAGCACTCTGTTTTTTAAGCTAAGCTTTTTAGATGCGAGAAGTGGGTGGAGTGAGGATAGGATACCAATACAGTGTCCTCGTTTGTTGTGTATGTGCTGTTTCCAGGTAAGTCTGTCGTCGAATGTAAGTCCGAGGTATTTTGCGGTTCTGTTCCAAGCTAAGGGTTCATTGTCGATTGTAATTGTCTGTGGATTTTGTCGTGGCTTTCTGGTTATAAAAATGGCTTTTGTCTTGTCCGAGTCGATCTTGATTTTCCATCTGCGAAAGTATTTCAGAAGGATGTTCGTTGAGTGTTGCAAATTTGACATTATGACTTTTGCTTGTCGTCCTGTGGTGAAGATACAGGTGTCGTCAGCGCACAGTGATATTTTTACTGTTCGAGGCAGAGTGGGAAGATCTGCAGTGTATATATTGTAAAGGACCGGTGAGATAGGTGATCCTTGAGGGACTCCAGCTTCTATGGGTCGCAGGGTTGAAAGGCTATTGTCGACTTTGACGCGGAATGTTCTTTCTTGTAGGAAGGAGCCAATGATTTGGGTGAGTTGTAGTGGCAAGTTGAATTCATGCATTTTGAATATTAGTCCTGCATGCCAGACTTTGTCAAAGGCTTTAGCTATGTCAAATATAACCAGTCCTGTTGACTTCCTGCGTTCTAGACCCGTTTTTATGTGTTGGACCACCCGTACGAGCTGGAGCTCTGTGGAATGATTAGCTTTGAAGCCAAATTGTTCTTCCGGTATGATATTTCTGTCATATAATGCCTCATTAAGACGATGCAAAATCACCCTTTCTGCAATTTTCGCCATCGATGAAAGGAGGCTGATTGGCCTCCAATTTTGTGGAAAAGTTGGGTCCTTTTGATGCTTCGGAAAAACAATGATTGTCGCTGATTTCCATGCTTTGGGGTACTTTCGCAGCTGGAAAATCGCATTTATTATGTCCGTCAGTATTTGTAGTATATTGTCGGGTAGCCATTTTAGCATGGTATTCGTTATTGTATCAATTCCCGGTGCTTTTCGTTTGTTTAGAGTTTGTATTAGTCCTTTGATTTCGTGGATGTCTGTTGGCAGTATTGTTTGGTCGTTGTTCTCGTGTGATCTCAGGAGCCTGTCGGCCGAATCTGATACGCCATCTGCAAAGTCATAGTCTTCGTCGTCAGACGAATTTTCCTTGAATTGCATTCCAAGGGAGTCCGCAAATGCTTCTGCTTTGTCTGCACTGTTATATTGAAGGCCGTTTAGGCCATGTATTGGAGGTATTTGTATCTTGTCTCGCAATCGAAAATACTTGGATACTCTCCAGAAGTTGTCTGAGCCAGGGTCAAAGCTTAGTAGAAAGCTTTCCCATTGCTCGTTTCTGAATTCGCTTATCTTTTCACGTATTTCATTAGTTAATCGTGTAGCTCTCACTCTTTGTCCAGGATCACCTGTGTACCTGGCTCTTCTCCGAACTTTGTTCCTTCTCCTTATGAGTTTTTTAATATTTTCTGGGAGTTCGTAGGGATTCATTTCCCTTCTCGGAGTTATGGTCGTATTGTCCTCTTTTGCCTGCGTGATTTTATCTGTTAGAGTTGCTATTGTTTTCTCTATGTCGTCAGCCGTTTCAGGTGTGCGGTGTATTTCTTTCGCTAATGCGACTTGGAAAGCTTTCCAGTCCGTTATTCTTTTTTCCCGTATGGGGACATCTAGAAAGATGTTTCCTACTCGAAAAAGAACGGGCTTGTGGTCTGATGATAGTTCGTCGAGGACTTCTAAGCGAACATCATTTATGAAATTACGTGAAATAGCGATGTCTAGTGCGTGGCCGTGTATTTGCCCGTAGTGGGTTGGTTCATTGGGGATATGCAGGCTTATTTGATTTGCTGTGCTGAACTTATGTAGCTCGATCCCAGCTTTGTTACTTCTCACAGCTCCCCAGAGGCGATGTATGGCGTTGAAGTCTCCGGCGATGAAGATTGGACCATTGAAGGACATCAGTGTCCTGAGGTCATCGGCGTGGAAACGGCATTCTGTTCTAATGGGGTTGTAGGTTGAGATCATCAAGAATTCCAGAGAGTCGGTTCATACCTTTATAACCGTGGCTTCCATGTGATGGAGGTGTGGTGTATTGATGACATTGTGGTTCACATTTCACCTCACGAAGATTGCCGTGCCTCCTCCTCTTCCCGTTAATCTGTCATTTCTGTATGAAATGTAGTTGGGGATGCGGAATCGGTTTCCCGGCTTCAGAAAGGTCTCTTGGATGAGTATGATGTCATATTTATGTTCGAATATGAACTCTTTCAACTCACCAGAGTTCCGAAGTAGGGAATTTGCATTCCATGTGAGTATGGAAATGTGATCCTTTGATGTCATCAGTGTTTTTTGTTAGCAGTTTTTTGTGTGGCGGTGAACATGGTTTGGATCATGTTTGCCATCATTTCCTGCATCATACTTTGGAACTGTGTTTGCATTTTAGCGAACATCAGTCCCATATCTGGGGTATTTATGTTTGAGGCTGGATTTGGGGTTGTGTGTGGTTTTGTGGTAGGGGGTTGTTTTGTTGTTTGCGGAGTGCTTGGTTGTTGTGCGGCAACTTGTGCGAACGACTTTCTGATGTTCTTTGGATTTCTCGGACATCCCCCGTAGTTTGCCGGGTGTTCGCCTCCACAGTTTATGCACTTAGGCTTTTCTTCTGCCTTTTTAGCGCATGCGGAGAAATGGTGGAGCTGGTCGCATTTGACGCAGCGAGACTGTGCATGGCAGCCTGATGCGGAGTGTCCATACTGCTGACAGTTATGGCACATGGCTTGACCGTTGCGAGGGCGTTGCGCCTCGACTGTGCATATGAGTTGGCAGATGGCTTTTAAATTGAATATTTCAGTCTCTGTTTTTGGAAGGAGGACTTTCACCAGTTTGGATGGCCCGTCACGAGTTTTGAGGAAGTATGCCTCGGTTGGATGAAATCCCTGGGCTTTTAAATCATCCGTGATTTCTTCAATTGCTAGGCCATGCAGGCCTCGGATCACAATGTTTAACTGTCGGTCCTCTGGAAGGGTGTAGGTGTGGTATTCAATTTTATGGAGGGTGAGTAGTTTGGTGAGTTGTCTATGGTCTGTTGGAGTTTTGGGCACAACTTGTATGCCAAGATAGACCCTTTTAGCTGAGACATGTGCAATTCTGTGTTGTGTCATAAAGGACAGGACCTTCGACCACTTGCTTGGTTCTCTGATTATAATTGGAACCGTGCCACTCTCGGATTTAGTAGAGTCTTTTATTTTGGGTTCAGTAGTGGGGGTTGATTTTGGTGGTATGTTTTTCTTCGGGGCAGTGGCCATTTCCGGAAAAGACACTGATGGTTTTGGGGGGGGGAAGTGCAGGGAACTCCACTTCTTCTTCTCTATCTTCCTCTTCGGTCGAGTTGGCTGATTCCATGCTGGAATCGTTTATTTCTTCTGCTGAAGACTCATGACTTTCCGACTTTTCGGAGGAGGAGGAAGATGTTTGGAGCTTCCGTTTTTTATTTCGGGTCTTCTTTTCTTGCTTCTTAGCGTTAAGTCGCGCGTTGAGTTTTTGATTGGCCTGACGCTGCTCGGCCAGCTCAGCGACATGCGTCGCAGCTCCGTGCGACATGCACATACTTACATACATATATACATCTATATATACATAAATACATACATAAATGAATTAAAACGTACATAAATACACACAGGCATTCATACAAACATACGTACATGACTACATACATACATACAAACATACATGGATACATACATATATGCATTCATTTATGGATGCATACAAATGTACATACATAGATACATACATGCATACATGAATGCTTGCAAACATACTGGATTGTATTTTACTTCGCAACGGTCAACGCGACAGCTGCAGGACGCGACTCACTCCAGACGACAGGATGACTTGGAAAACCCACATACATAAAAAGAGATCACAATGCATAGGCATCCTCTCCTGCTTACACCCACTCCTCTCATCCGGTCGGTTAAACTTAAAAAACTAAATCCTAATATACAAACAAATCGTCAGACCAACTCTACTATACGGCAGTACCGCTTTCTGTCAAACAGGAAAAACAAACAAAAAAGCGCTCCAGTCCCTACAAAATAGAGCCTTACGGTGGATTTGCCGAATTCCATGGTATGTCCGGAATATGGACATACACAAGGACTTACGTATCGACACAGTCGAAAAATACATACAAGACAGAGCACTGAAACTATTTGACAGATTAGACGAGAATCCAAACAGAACCATGGAAATCCTCAAAATCCGAGACGAAATAAGTATCAGCAAATACCTTAGCCTCAGATCAATAACCAACTAGTAAGCTAAATAATAGAGTGTTGTGTTAGGTTATGGTGAGTGTTTAACACTCACAGACAGGAATGGAGCAAGAGTGTTAAATCGCACTAGCTCCCCGTAACCCATACTCCAAGCAAATCAAAAACTAAAGGTCCAAATACGTGAAAAATGTGCGGATCTGAGTGCTGTGAAATCTGAAAAAGATAAACTAATATCAGAAAAAGAGAACTCGTCGGTCGATCGTGATACTCTCGGAGTTGAGTGTGTGCGAATGAACAATGAAATTGTACGGTTGCTAGAAGAAATTAGAAAAGTAAAGGAAGATAATATGAAATTGATTAAAAATGAACTTGAAAAGAAAGTGAACTTCTAAACAAATTTGATACCGCGCGTGAAAGTTACTCGAAAGTACCAAACCGACAAAAAAAAGAAAACCATGCTAGTAAAGGATAGTGAATGTGACACTGTCTCTGCCAACCAAAGAAACCATAGAAAGCCAGAAGTAAACAAGAACAGCAGCTGCGCTGAAACGCCCCCTTATTTGGAACCGAATACTCAATCTATGGACCAGGAAGATCAAGTGGATACTGACGGAGGAGCATATAAAATCATTGAGAAGAACAACATTAAGGGGTTATACCTATATGAATTTTTTATTATTTTCGATTTTTTTTATTTGCTTAAAGGATACTAACACATCCCTAGAATGGAAATCAAAAAGGTCCAAATACTAATATGCTTCAGAAAATTTTTGAGAATCAATTTTCTGAAGCAACTCCAATGCTGGAAAAACGTAAAATTTGCTCACTTTATACTATATAGTAATTAATATATACTGTATAGGGCACGTTCCTTCGTAAACGACGCTAGGAGAGCTTCTGTTTACTCGATTGACTACACGCTGCATTTGAGGTTAAAGTACTATAGTAAATCGTTCAATGCAGTCATGTGGTCCATCGCGCCGAAACATGTGTGGAGCGGCAAGACGGTGCTCGATATCGCAACGGATATCGCAGTTATCTTATTTAATGATGGACTGTCGGGCCTTCTCCCCATCTACGACTCATTAAGATTGACTGCAGGACCTAATTTTTACAATTTCTGCTTAGAAACAGACGCCGAGCGAATAAAGGCTGCTGAGCGCTCAATTTCCGACATTGTAAAAGAGGCGAGACGCGGCCTTTAAGCATCAAGAAAGGACGAGGAGGAGAAATCCACGGTCTTTGAAGGCCAACTGTATCGTGCTGGGATAGCAGAGCAAAGGTAAAAAAATTTGTATATATATGAAAAAGCTTATGAAAAATTTTTTTTATTGTTCCAGATGCAGATGGGGCTGAGAAACTTGTCCGGCCGCGGAATGTCTTTTGTAAATACTAGTGAGTTTGACGTGCTCTACAGCCGTAATTTTGTACTGAATTGAAAATAAAAACTTTTTAAAATTTTTGCACTCCCGAAGAGTTGTCCTTTATATGGATATATTATTTATAAAAGCTTTTTTTCAAAATCCTTGAAAAAAAATCCATGAAAAAATGCTTGTTGTTTAGCCTTCACATAGGTATAACCCCTTAAGAAGACAACGAGTGTTCAAATAGAGCCTGCATCAGTAAATAACACAAATGTAAGGTCAAAAAAGCCTATTGTCCCTCCAATCGTAGGGTGTAATTTAAGTGTAAAAGAGTTGAGAAGTGAGATAGTTGCACATAAAATCTCAACAGAAGCATTCAGTATCTCACAAGGATACAACAAGAATCGATGCGTGATATATCCCACAACAATCGAAGTAAGAGATATTATAATTCAAATCCTGAAAATTTATGAATGCAATTATTTCACTTTCACTCCGAAAAGTGAAAACAACAAAAACTTAATTTTGAAAAACGTGTGTGATGGATTCTCAGCGGAGGAAATACTCACTGCACTCATAGAACTGGGGTACAATGAAATAGAGAAGGTTGTGCCTTTCGTCAATAAAAAGATGAAGGAGCTGAATTACTCCATACTAAATCTTAAGCTTACTGCTCAAATAGGGAATATCTTGAAGATCAAATACCTTTTAAACCAAAGAGTGAAGATAAAAAAACTTGCGAGCCCAGAGCTCATTCAATGCTATAACTGCCAAAGAATAGGGCACTTAGCACTGAATTGCTCGATGGAAACACGCTGTGTTAAATATCTACAAGTACATGAACGTGGTAAGTGTAGTGCAAATGAAAAAAACTAGCACAGCCTGTGTTCTGTGCAAGGAAGTTGGCCACACTGCGAACTATAGAGGATGCCCAAAATGGCAGGAAATTCTCTTAAAAAAGGGGGAACAAATCCAAACCTCTGCCTCTAAATAAAAACAAAGTCCCAACCAATTTTATAGATCCTGGAATTTCCTTTGCCCAAGCAGCAACGGGGCATAGTCACGTATCCCATCAGAGGGAAGATGGAGTACGTCCTATTTCTGGGACCTTCAAAAACTTCCTTGACGAAGCTACTAACGATTGTTTTGGCAGTAGCTTTGACTCTTATATATTGAAAGTAAGGAATTTTGTAAATCTATGCAAGACTTTACCGAATCTGGCTGAAAAACGAAGGGCATCAATAAACTTCACACTGGAGTTAGAAATTAATGTCGTTTAAACTAAAGGTGTTTACAATAAATGTCCGATCCATTGTTGCCCATAGGAAGAGACATGAACTTCAATCGGTATTAAACATTCATAAGCCCAACGTTGTCCTGTTACAGGAAACGAAACTAAAAAAACAGCATAAAGTTCACTTCAAAAGCTACCAAATTATTAGAAATTACACAGAAGGTGCGGAAACAGCAATTCTTATCAAAAACTGCTTCCAATTCAAAATTAGGCAAATAGATAATCTACTTAATGCTGATGTCACAGCAGTGGAAATCAGACTCGGTGAAGGTTGGCTCTTAGTTGCGTCAATTTACTGTCACTGTTAACCAGTGACTTGGACAAACTCGTGAGAGACTTTTCAAATGAGGATACCATCATCATAGGGGCGATTTTAATGCAAGTCATACAATTTGAAGGAATTATTGTAACAACACCAATGGTATGCGACTCTACAACTGGCTCACGTCAACTGCTGACACGTATAACCTACAACACACCTTCTCAAGATTGCCCAGTAGATTAGATGGAACATCATTCTCATACATATATTTTTTTCTAGTTTCTGAATCCATTCTTACACCCGAACTCCAAATAGATCCCCTGCTTAAGACATATGACTTTGAGTCTGACCATCGAATAGTCGAAATAATTGTTAAACCTGGAATCATACTGCAAAATCAGCCAACATATTTGTTTGATTACAAAAATGCTAACTAGAATGAGTTTAAAATCGCGACAAACACTGGAATTGAGAACATTTTACCAGCTTCAGATAGAAATCTCACGGTCGATGAAATAGAAGGTTCCATAAGTAGCATAAATAATGTTATCGCTTCAGCTGTGAATGATTTCATCCCAAAGAAAGTGGTAGTGAGGAATAGTCTTCTCTTGTTAAGCGATAAAACTGTGCAATTGATTAAAACGAAGAAGTACCTTAGGAGAGTCTTCTACAGGAGTGAAAGAAGAAACATGCATATTAAACAGTTACTTGATTGCATAAATGATGCCCTGGACAATTTAATAAATGACTAATATAGGAGTGCTTTTCGCGAGAGAGTCAAACAGAAGCACGGCCCTGAATTTTTTAAAAAAGTCAAAGCTCTATCTGGGGAATGGTCAAGGAAAGCACTACATATTCAAGAGGGCACATCTTGTGATGCAGACAGCGCAAATCATTGCGCATAATACTTTGCCCAAATCCATAACACATCCGCAGGTGTTACAACTTCAACTAGCGCTACACCCTACAGTGATGAGGGGCAAATAACTGCTGCATATAGAACAATGATCGCATCACCCAGAGGTGCTTCTTTTCAATTCAGTAGCCAGTTTCCAGCTGAAGGAACTGCTGACAATGCACCTCCTGAATATTATGACTTTGTTTCACTGACCAAATCAAAGGTATAATGCGAATTTTAAAACCAAAATCTTCCTCTGGTCTCAACGGCATTAGCAGTAAAAACATTAAAGAGACTACCACAAGTCTACATGAATACATTGACAATTATCATAAACAACTGCCTTAATTTATGCTACTTTCCCAAGCCGACTAAAGCAAGCTTTAGTCATACCAGTCCCAAAAACTTATACTATGACCTCAAGCCCAACAGGCTACAGACCAATCTCTCTTGTCGGCGGACAGTAAAATATTCGAATATGTTTTAAAGGACAAAGTACAGGAAGTATGTGAAGATCAAAAAATAATGAACCAATTTCAATTAGGGTTTTCGAGGCACAAATAAAATATTCGAATATGTTTTAAAGGACAAAGTACAGGAAGTATGTGAAGATCAAAAAATAATGAACCAATTTCAATTAGGGTTTTCGAGGCACAAATTTACTACACATGCTTTAACAATTCTAGCAGAAAACGTCAATGCAGGTTGCAGAAAGAAAGCGACTACTCTTGCCTGAACAATTGACATCGAAAAGGCCTTTAATACTGTCTGGATAGCTGGGCCGATTCATAAGCTGAAGCAACTAAAATTTCCAACAAGTTTATGCTTCACCATAGCGCACTTTCTAACTGGGAGGAGCATACAAGTTAAATTCAACAACTACAAATCAACCAGTGTAGATATTTTTGCAGGAGTTCCACAGGGTTCAATACTCGGGCCAATATTATTCAATATATACACGAGTGACTTCCCAAAAGATCCTCATAACTATGTTAAAACTATTCTCTATGCTGATGGTACCCTCCTTTATTCCTCAGGCCTGCCAGTTAAACTTACCTCACAGAGAATTAACACGTTTCTAAATATGAGTCATGAATATCTTGAGAAATGGAAATTTAAGGTGAACACCTGCAAATCTAAATGCATACTCTTCAAGAGATATGATAAGCATGTTAAGCCCAAAGAATACAAGAACATAGACAGGATCACGCTATATATGAATAGTAGCAAACTTGAAGTTGTTGAAAACCTCAAATATTTAGCAGTTATCCTAAATTCCAAATGGAGAGCAAAAAAGCATGGTGAGAGTATCTTACAGAAAGCCAAATTTGTCCTTGCTAAGGTCAAAAGACCACTTACGTTAAAAGATCTAGGCACCAGTTTGAAACTCACTCTCTATAAACAATTGATCCGCCCCATACTCGCATATGGTTTTGAAGCCTGGTGCAACATTTCATCAAATCAAATGCTAAGGCTAAAAAGATTTGAAAGATCTTGTCTGTATAAAGTTTTGCCTCCGGAAGAAGCCTTCAGAAGACTACAAATTGATGAGGATGTTTTTGTTAAAATCAGAGTAGCCAAATTGTACGAAAAGTTGGGAGGGTTAGTTCCCATTGATGAATTCCTCACACTCTGTTTCAACAAAAAATTTGTTAAATTAAGCTATTGTGAATTAGAAGAACTAAGTAAATATGTGGACAATGTATTTTTGGAAAGTATATGTAATAACTATCAAGATAAGTACAAATACAAAGTATTTCCACCCTCTTACTTATTCTATATACACAATTCAAACTTAACATACAATAATGGTGAATTTACTTTTTATAAAAGGAAATACAATTCAAATAATCTAGATGACTTAATCAAATACATATAAGCATAACGCCATGACTAGATGTAACAATTGTAAATAGTCCACCACCCCTTTCTCCCTCTCCCGTCAGCGCCCCTATCCTTTCATTTATAGTAGTAATAAGACTACAGATAAAGCGGGGTTTTCGAAGCTTGCCCCGGTTGACTTTTAATGTCGAATTTCATTTAAAAATAAAGGACACAGAATATGTAAAGTTTCAGTGCTGGAAAATTTGTAGATTAAACAAATGTAGCACGACGTTTATAGATGTAAAGATTTATGTACATAGACTTAAGTGAAATTTCAAAATCAATAAATTTGTTTTACTGTCAAAATTTGTTTTTACTGTCGGCCTTGCTCCGAGATACGTACGTGAAGTCCTAGAGGCGTGGCAACGAGTTGTACCCTGAGTGTCAACGACTCGGCCACTCGGAAGTTCACTACGCCGCACGAGCTCAGTGCGGCGAGGTTTGCGGACGTTAGTCGGACCCGAGTGAACTTCCTCTCTGGTTCCATTATTGAGTTACATAAGACCATCTACCTCACATCTGGTTAAGTAACTAGATACAATAGCATGCAATAAAACATAGGCAAAATGCAAGAGTCCTTAAGCATGCAATAAAATATAGACAAAATGTAAGAGTCCCTAAGACTCATTAGAATGTAATAAAACAGAGACGATATGTAAGAATCTTTATGACTCATTTACGATTAAGTCCTAACGACCCTTTAGTTGGTAAGATAAGATTTAAGATTTTTTGTAAGTATATATTAAGCCCCGACTCATAGTTTTAGTCAATCTTGTAAGTGAAGAAAAATAGAAAGGAAGTGTTTGTGTTTTCCAAAAAAAAAAAAGATTGTTCTAATCAATATTTATTGTGGACAAATTAAACCACGTAACTGGCGCAGTCGGACAACAAACCTAAGACACTCTGGAGGAAATCATTAGGAAATTCGAGCACTTGAGTTTTTCTGGCCATTAAGACTCAGAAACTGCAGCAATACACGAGGTAAAGCGTTGCAGTTTAGCAAGAATGGATTTTAAACATTTATCGGCGTACATCCACTCCATTCCACCTTTTGACGGAAACCAAGTCGACCTATTTCCGTTCATCGACGCAATAGACGCAGTGAATTCAATCCCGCTCGAAAACGAATTTAAAGCCATTTTTTATCAACAGATCCGTACAAAAATCGTAGGCAAAGCACGTGAGCTGGTACACAGTCAAATCAAGACAAATTGGCAGGAAATCAAGACTCTACTCGTCAACCATTTCAGCACCCCGGAAAACGAGACGCAATTGATGGAGAAATTATTAGCAGCCCGATTCAGAACCCCCCGGTCCACTGTACGAATATATATGTAAGTGTTTATTTAAGCTAAATCATAAGATTAGTTATAGTAAAGAATATTCTGCCATTCAAAAAAGTGAATTAATTAAAACAAAAAATCAAATAGCTAAAAATACGTTTGTGAACAAGTGTCCTGAGCCGACACGCGCAATAATTCACGCGTATAAACCGGAAACGCTAGAAGACGCGTATAAAGTTCTAGTGAATACCGGGTATCTAAATTACGGGTCAAAAAAACGCGAACAAGTTTCTGTGAGACAATATCAGGCTAGTGTGATTCCTTCCGTTTCTAACGTTGAGCAAAGATTTGGTGCAAATGGTTACTCTGACAATCATAACCCTCAGAGGTCTATTAACAACCGAACAAACTTTAACCAACACAGTAATAATTTGACTCTTCCCTCTGATGTATCTATGAATACAGCCTCTTCCCGTTCAACGTCTCTTCATGTTGATGCGGATTTTCACTTGCTAGCCTCGGACGAAAACACTCCCTACCCATTGTTTTGCTAACTATCGAGGACAAAAAACTTCGATGCCTAAAAGAGGTTGTTCAACGTCCTTAATGAATACAAAACTTGTGGCACATCATAAACAACACACCCTAGGGAATCCTCTGACAATATATTCCATAAATGCAAGCTCCGTAGCAACTAATGGATTTTACTCCGATTTTCCACAGGAATTCTCTATTCGAGCTAAAATTGAATGAAAACTTGTGGATCTAGAAAACAAAAATTTTGATTGTATAATCAGTCAAAACATTCTCGTTCCCACAAATGCAGTTATGAGTTTTAAAGATAATACATTGAACATAAATAATATAACTATCCCTCTCAAATCAAATGAGATTGACGTGTACCAATCTATTTCTGAACCATTCTGTGAACCAGAGATAGTCAATAGTAAAATTGTAATTTATTCTGATGAGGAACGTTCCTTAATCGAGCGTATTAAAAACGAATTCGAGGACTTGGAGTATAAAAAGGATGATGCTTTAACTTTCACTCATGAAGTCAAACATGAGCTTAAGCTCACAGTAGATAACCCGGTTTACCAAAGAAACTATAGGTATCCATACTCCTTGAGAGATTTTGTAAAAAAGGAAATTGAAGAAGATCTAAAACAGGGAATAATTCAATGGTCAAATTCACCGTATAATTCGCCAATTTGGGTTGTTCCCAAAAAGACTCCAGGAGAACATCGACTTGTTATTGATTTTCGGAAAATTAATAATATTACAATTGAGGACAAATACCGCATTCCTCTAATCAATGACCTTCTTGGGAAATTAGGGAATGCAAACTACTTTACTACGGTGGATCTGACGAAAGGGTTTCATCAAATCGAAATTAAACCCGAACATCGCCACAAAACCGCCTTTTCCACAGATGAAGGGCATTTCGAATTCACTAGAATGCCATTTGGGTTGAAAAACGCACCAGCAACTTTCCAGCGACTCATGGATTCCATTTTGAAGGAATGTATTGGAAAAGATTGCATTGTCTACATGGATGACATCCTTATCTTCAGCACTTCCATTGAAGAGTACGATGTAGCCTTACGGAAAATATTTCAAACGCTACGCCAAGCACAACTCAAAATTCAACTCTCTAAAACTTCGTTTCTAAGGAAAAACACAGAATTTCTTGGTCATGTTATTACCCCTGAGGGCATTAAACCAAATCCTGATAAACTTACAGCCATTCAGGAGTTCCCAATACCCACAACCCAAAAACAAGTTAAATCATTCTTGGGACTCACTGGGTTTTACCGGAAATTTATTAAAGATTACGCTAAAATAGCCAAACCTTTAACCACAACATTAAAAAAACATAGCAGAGTAGACGTGTCTGATAAAAATTACGTAGACGCTTTCGAAAAGCTAAAATTATACACTCTAAGCGATCCCATACTGGTTCATTCGGATTTCGGGAAGCAATTCACTTTGACCACAGATGCCAGCAACTTTGCCGTAGGTGCAGTGCTAAGTCAAAATAATAGACCTGTCAGTTTTGCATCCAGAACCTTAAACGAGCACGAAACAAGATACGCTGCAATCGAAAAAGAGCTGCTCGCTATAGTTTGGGCTACCAAATACTTTAGGCCGTTTTTATACGGCAGGAAATTTCTCTTGCAGACCGACCATAAACCGTTGGTATACTTAGAAAATTTAAAAGAACAAAACGCAAAATTGCAAAGATGGAAAGTGAAGCTATTGGAATACGACTTCATCACCCAATATATCAAGGGAAAAGAGAATCACGTTGCCGATGCACTATCTAGAATTGAAATCCATGCAATAAGCAACAGTGACACAAATTCACTGGCTACACAGCATACGGCTCAGGAAGACAATTTAAACTACATAGCTATCTCTGAAAAACCTTTGAATATTTACAAAAAGCAACTCGTTTTCAAGTTAGGTAAGACAAATAGCACTAAAAAGCAAACTTTCAATGGCAAAACACGCTTAATCTTTACATTTAGAGAATTTGACGATAAGACTATAAAATATAAACTCCAAAACCACATGTCGCAAATTGGTACCACAGGAGTCAAATTCCCCAATAAAGAAATACTTCTGCTGTTCCAAAAGCACTATAATATATGGAAACGGGATAACCCGAAAGCTTGTATAGTTCAAGCAGATAAACTTCTTTGGGATTGTAACAAAGTGGAAATCAAAGAGCTTATTGCTAAAGAACACAGGAAGAATAATCATCCTGGGATAAATAAGACTTATGATATAATATCAAAGAGATATCATTTTCCTTACTTGAAAGAACAGATATCAAATTTTGTAAATAACTGTTCCATATGTGCTCAATCAAAATACGAGCAAAACCTCCCAAAATTGAAATTAGAATTGACTCAAACTGCAAAAAATATACGAGACATTTACCATATAGACATATGGTTCAGAGATAAAAACTCCCCTTATCTCACATGTTTGGATAAATTTTCCAAATTCTTAACAGTCCTACAGATTAAAAATAGACAATGGGACACTATTATTCACGCACTACGTGCAATCTTTAACAAGATAGGCAAACCTAAACTCATTATTACTGATAATGAGGGAGCTCTGGACTCAGAAAAAACAAAGAGTTGGTTGGAAAGCGAAAATACTGAATACCATTTCTGCTCACCACATCATAAGACCGGCAACTCAGATATTGAAGTAGCGCATCGTTCACTAAATGAAAATCTACGAACGTTTCTTCTTAGATGCAAGCAAGAAGACAAATCTCTGCTAGAACTCAACCCGGTCGAGGAGTGTATATCTTGTTATAATAATCTTGCCCACTCCAGCCATAAAGAGAAACCGGCAGATATATTTTTTAATGAATGTAACACAACAAATGCAGAAATATTTTCAAGGTTACAAAAATATAAAGAACATACTATCGCAAAAAGAAATCAGGACAGACAAAATATCGATCTAAACGATTCATTGGTAAGACATCCCAACCCGACAAAACTATCCCCTCGTTACATAAAAAAACCTAAAAACTCAAAAATACATCCGCAAAGACTGAAACGGAAACGCAAATTTTTCCATTCCCGGGATGATCAGTATAACCATGCCCCCACTAACTCAGCAGAACGTATATGTGGCTATTGAAGTAACATCTCAATACACTGTCACGAGCAAAGCAATCATTGGTTACCCTGTACACCAAAAGAACCTCGAGCAGCTCACTTTCTCCTTCAAACAAGGATTATCAGCTCTGAAAAATCAATGACTAACATCGACCTGACAGCCTCCGAGCAAATTATTGACCACATGCATTCTGAAATTTCTGCGCTCTTTTCGAGTCTACACTGATACAACTGGAAAAGAACAATCATTTAATCGAAACCCATTCAATCCAGATTGTGTCAATCATAAAAAATCACACAAACATTCTAAGCATCATACTAAACCTTTTACATTGCCAACAAACTTTGAACCTAGCCGCTGTAAAGTCGAACAGATAAATGAAATATTTTTTGAAAAACAAAGCACATCTCCTTCACAGAAATGTAGATACCAAACAACAAATTCAAGACACTTGTGTTAGATCTATTCATAAGTTAAAGCCAGGGTCACTTAAAATAATTTTAGTATATATTCTTAAACGTAAATAAAGTTTCCAACGACAAATCACTAATAAATCTGAGGAAAGATTTTCCACAAGGGCCGGAGGAGTTACATAAGACCATCTGCCTCACATCTGGTTAAGTAACTGGATACAATAGTATGCAATAAAATATAGGCAAAATGTAAGAGTCCCTAAGACTCATTAGCATGCAATGCAAAGTGTAAGAGTCCCTAAGACTCATTAGCATGTAATAAAACAGAGACGATATGTAAGAATCTTTATGACTCATTTACGATTAAGTCCTAACGACCCTTTAGTTGGTAAGATAAGATTTAAGATTTTTTGTAAATATATATTAAGCCCCGACTCATAGTTTTAGTCAATCTTGTAAGTGAAGAAAAATAGAAAGGAAGTGTTTGTGTTTTCAAAAAAAGGATTGTTTTAATCAATATTTATTGTGGACAAATTAAATCACGTAACTATTGAACCAGCCACCAAGAAACCTGAGTTTCCGAAGGCAACATTTCAAAAATGACGTTACTCTACCTTTGATGTTCTTCCACAAATCAACACAACGAAATCGACCGCGCCTCCGCTCACCAGAATACTTAAATACAGCAGTGCCCGAAAATACACTACGTTCATTAACACAATCGCGAAAAGAAATCAAGTGGTTACGCGTATACCAAAAGAATTTTTCAGCCTGAACTACAAACGGCACTGCGGAACTCGAACTGGCGAAACACTTATGTGGCCCTTCATTGCTCCTGCACTTACCTTCGCGCCATCACTTTCCTCCTGAAATCAAGAAGGTCCGATGGAAGGAAAGAATAGATTTCAAATTAGCAATTTATTTCTATATTGGAAATTATGCAATAATGGTGAAATAACCGGAAAATATTTATGTTTTGTTTTATGTTGTTTATTTTGGGTACAACGCTCAAATGCGAAACGAGAGCGAATTAAAATAGGAAAAAAGAAAAAGGAAGTTGATTCAACTAAAGACTATTCAATTTAATATTAATTATTTTTTTATGTAAACTCAATTGAAATTACATTGATACCGTTTAAAACGTTCTATGACTGTGTACATTCAATAAACCACTCTTATCTATTTCATTCATCTGTCGAGCTGTCTATCTGGAGTGAAGAACTAAGCATAAATTGAAGTGATAATGATTAGCCGCGATCGATGCAGTTTTGTTGTAAAATTTTCTAATGCAACTAATTTCTTCCGTTTATATTTCGATTAACAGCACCTTTTTGTTATAAATCGATAAAAGACTAATAAAAGTATTCAATACAAATTTAAATTAATAATTAACCTCTTATCATAAGTCACCCTACCTACAATCCTTCACATATCATTATTTCAAGTTAAGCTTAAGGGGCGCATTTTTTTCTCATTTCAGAAAAATGGTATCTATACCAATTAGTAATGTTAGTAATGCTTTACAAGTGTATTATGAGAAATTTTAGGGACTAATTGTCGCGTCAATAGTTATACTAAATATATCCGGACTATATAATTATAATATTATGTTTGAATAAATGATGAGTATCGCCACACATCATACGTAAGTAATAGCTTATTGTTTAACTAGTTAATTTCCTGCATGCAATCTTCATGTTACATATACAATTCCGTCACGAATACCTTCTTCTGATGTTGTTTTTACTGTTTTGTTCTTTTATCTTCGCGAATTTCTATGTTTACTAGATTGTTTTATATCTACCGATGAGCGTGGATACGAATTCTTTTCATGAAGCATACATCCAGTTGATTTCATGCTGATACCGCTCCTGAATGTCGTTCCGTTTAACTTAAAGGCGGATGTCACAAGGGTAATATCAGGCGACCACACTTCCTTGCATAATGGCATTACGGCGAGAACTTCGAATTTTGATCGCTTGCATTTCTTTGCCCGACCCGCTATCTCTCTAACTCACCAGCTATCAGCTATCTTGGCTCTTCACAATCAATCGTCTCGCACTCTACATCACTATCAACAGCCGATCGTCGCGCAACAGAATCCGTTCAGGTCACCTTTATCGATTTCATGTCTGTTTAGAATCTCTGGATTTGCCCGAGTTATGTACAGGCTATTCACCCAGAATCCAACCAGCATACACAAATTATTCTTTTCAGTTCATTCTTGATTGTGTTGCCAAAAGTGTAATAAGGGTTTTTGTGGTGGAAAGTTTTTTTTACATTCCCAAAGAACCGAGAATCATAATTGGCGCAGCCGCGTGGATTTTTGTACTACACGTTAAATAAATTTTTTCGGCAGTATACGCGAAAAACTTAAAACGGTAGCGCGAACGTCTGGGAACGAGATTCTTTTCCTGATAAATCTTAACGAGAATGCATCGTTGCACAAGGGCAAGACGTACTATCGAAGGATGATCGATCGACATCCCTGGAATGAACTCAATAATCATATATTGCATGTAAGTCAAAAAATTGAATGTTTCATTTGTTTTCCTTTTTTCATGCTAACAATTTATATAAGTTTCAATGCAAATTTTATTATTTAGAGAAACTTATCTTATTCCACTACTATTATACTTTAATATTTCACATATTCTAATCGAATTATATGCCATATTTAAATAGAAGTGCTAGGACAAGACCGTATACTAAATATTGCCATCGTGAAAATTTGAGAATTATTCGCTTACCTGAAACCTTCGCAAGTGATTTAAGTGCTTTCTCAGAAATCGACGAAAATAGTGGAAGTGAATGTCGGATCGGTTCTTTTATCCAGAAGTGCAAAGTGAAGTACAAATTGATCCAACAATGGCTACCGTCGCGGACATTTTCAATGTTCTCAGAGTTCCTGATGCTGTGAAGGACCTGCCAAAGTTTAAAGGCAATCCTAGGCTTCTAAGAGACTTCATAAATAATGTGGAAGATAGCACATATTGTGCATTTACGACGCCAATCAAGAACGTCGTCCCAAGCGTGGAGCCAGTAGAATCTTTCTCGAACCTTTCTCAGGGTCTTGTTCATCCCGAGGTGACCTCCAAATGTCCCTTCATGCATCTCCTTCAGTACTCCTTCTCCCCGACTCTTCGGAACAACAATTTGCATCGTATATGAAGTGCCGTCTGCCGTTACCCATTTCCGGTTCAGAACGACTTGATCGTCGGCTAGCTGAGCGTCCCGAAGATCGTGCTGCATCCTACCCTCGTCGACTTCTGTTGTGATTACACGCATATTCACGCCTTGCTCTTTTTCCTCAGACCATCGGCAATGGTTACAAGCCGCTGGACATGGGCGTCGGGATGAAGCGTCGGCATTTCCGTGCACTCCTCCTTTCTGATGGACGAATTCGTAATTATAGGACTGTAGCCTTTCGTTCATCTAGCAACTTGTCCTTCTGGGTTTTTGAAATGAAGCAGCCATCTCAGGGAAGCATGATCTGTTCGAAGGACGAATTTCTGTCCATATAGCTACTTGTGGTACTGCTTTGTTGCTTCAATTATAGCCAGAAGTTCTTTCCTGGTTACGCAGTAGTTCCTTTCACTCTTTGACAGATTTCGGCTGTAGTATGAAATTACTCGCTCTTCACCGTCAACCTGCTGTGACAATACGGCGCCAATCCCGTTGTTACTCGCATCGGTATCTACTAAGAACATTCTTCCAGGTTTGGGGTACGCTAGAAACAGTGATTCACAAAGCTTTTTCTTTAACATCTCGAAGGCTTTTTCACACTGATCGTTCCAGATAAAGATTTTGCAAAGTCTTTAACGAATCGGCGATATTAGTCGCCAGTCCGAGGAAACTTGGAAGTTGTCGTTTGTTATTAGGTTTCAGCCGACTTCCCACAGATTCTATTTTCATCCACTTATCCACTTTATTCACTCTTATTTGTTCTTACTATTGTCCGGCCCAAAACTAGATTACGCAGTGCCGGTGTTTTTGTTTTGTTCTCAATAAGGTAGGATCTATGGTCCCCAGGATCACCTTCAAATTTGGCCAATACAAAGCTCTCAGAGGATTTAGGTACGTCAGTGTCGACACTTACTACCACTTTCTGTGTTGAGATGTTGTCGTAATGACCTTACATTAAGATCTAAACATTCCGCAATCTCAAGACCAGTCTGCCCGAATCCAACGTGAACCTGTGTGGTCTTAGGAAATCCATTCCCAGGATGTAGTCGTCTATTATATCGGCAACGAGAAACTCATGTTGAAACAGTATATCTCCTACTTGTACTTGGAGTTTCATCTCGCCGTATACGGGCGCTGCTTCTTCCTTTGTTATTCGTAGTAAAAATGGTTTACCTTTTGAGAGAAGACGCCCGCTCACTAGATCTTGTCGCAATATTGACCTTGTTGCACCAGTATCAATAGTGAGTGTGCAAGATTCACCGTCAACTTGTCCACGAACATATAAGTCTGCTTTTTCCCGATGTAACCTGGACAATATGATGGTGGTGCTGGGGACTTCTATCCTCCTAGCCAGTTGGCTTTTACGCGTTTTCCGACCGCTTGGTTTGACTGGGTTACACCTGGTTTCTGCACAACTGTACACCTTGTTGCGCAGCTGCGACCTATAGATCTGCTTCAGGTAATTATCTCCATACCTCATGTCATGAGATATGGAGATAATTAAGTGATGATAATTAATAAATAATTAATAAGTGTTAATTAATTAATTGATTAATTATTATAATTAATAAACAAGTGCGTTCATGATAGCGATGGAGCATGACTGTGACTCGACAAGGAAAGTTTGAAGTATTTTCGCAACTGAACCTCTCAGGGCAAGAATTAAGGTTGTTGCTCACTCCTGCTTATTCCAGTGATTCGTTTGAGCGGCAGCTTCAAACTGGGTTTTGTAAATGCTCCAAGCTATTTGTCCATCGAAAGTTGGTGCTTTTACATTCCTTGTTGAGATACTGGCTGTACTCGTTATCGAGCCCGGGTTACTCTCTATCGGGCTCTGGCTACTCGCTATCGGGGCCGGGCTACTCGCTATCGTTACTTTGGCTTGCTTTAAGTCTTATTTTATACTTTCAATCTCTTCCTGCACCGTCTCCACTTTGTTCATCTTTTCTTCCATTTTATCCATCCTTTCTTCGAAACCTTCAATTTGAAGGCTAAGCTTTTGGCTTGGTTTACCTAAATCTGTTTCAGCCGATTTGAATCTTAATTCAGCTGATTGCTTGTCGAATTTCTTGTTAAAGCCTACTGATTGCTGGTCCAGTTTCTAGTTCAAGTCTACTGACTGCTGGTCCAGTTTCTGGTTAAAGCCTACTGATTGCTGGTCCAGTTTCTGGTTTAAGTCTGCCGATTGCTGGTTGAAGCTGTTGACTACCGGTCGAGCTTCTCGTTCAATTCGTTGATTGCTTTTGCATTACCATCAAAATCCGCATCAGCCCTTTCGCAGTCAGAATTTGTTCCTCCTCCTCCTATTCTCCTCCTAGTGCAACTTTCAGTATCGGGGAAGTCAAACGACTCTGGGGCCATTCCTTCCGCTGCCTGCGCTTCGTTTAACCGGGTGATTAGTCTAGCTTTGCTTCCTTCAGTGGAAATGTTCCGCTTTTCCAATCCCTCATTTGGTTCCGGCAAAGTGAGTGCGTTGATTTTACACGGCATTTTTCTGGCGATTTGCCTTTAATGGAAAGGTTCACACGCGTTTATTTTTTTT